>WBMY01004598.1:243140-267310 GCA_013397315.1 Donacobius atricapilla
GAGGAGCTGGGCAGGCTTCACTGCGGCAGGAAAAGGCTCCCTCGGGAGTCGGCGGCGATTCAGGGCCCTGCAGAACCCCGCTGCTTGAAATTTTGCTTCGTGGGCAAGAACCGAATGAACTTCGGCCCCTCCCCTTGGAAACAAAGACGAGGTACTTGTGACAATTAACATAAACCGGTTCAGTGACCTATTAGTGAAGGCGAAGATGCGCTCTAGGGAAAAGAAGGGCGATCAAGGCAGCTGAAAAAGGCACCCTGGAAGAGCCGGGCCCCATCAGGGCCTTGTTCCCGCACACTCCGGGCTGCCGTGAGAGCAGCTGGCAGGACTGCTGCCGGAATATCTGACAGCTCTTAGAGGCTTACATTGATAACCAGCAGATGTAGACGTGGCCTGGGCTTAGAGAAGGGACTTTATCTCAGAGCTGGAGTGTTCTAGTAAGTTGTGTTCTCATGGAGACAAATAACCCTGGCGCTGGCTTCCTCCTCAGTCCCTCCCTTGGTATTTATCTTTTAACTCTGCCGTACCCAGCCCGCTGGCCTTGTCGTGCTCCGTGGCCCCGCAGGGATTCTGGAAGGCACCTCTCAGCTGCCAACGGGAGGTGGGTGCAGATGATTGCCCCTGGATGGAGGCGCGGTGCTCCTAATGAGAAGCCCAGCTGTCCCCCTCCTTCGTAATTCTCAGCTGCCGCGGTGGAGAAGGGGAGGGGGACAGGATTTCGAGTGTCCTGGGAGTCTGGTTTGCAAATTAGAGAGCCTCCCTCTCCGTGGCATTTGGGATTGGAAAAGCATGAAACCCTCCACACCCTGTCACAGGCAATAATGAGATGCTTGTTTCTTTTTTCAGGCCCTTCTGAAACCTAGGAAAGCAAACTTTTACCCCCATCTCCATTGTTCCAAGTGATCCTTCTGGATGAAATGTAGAAATGGAAACTGGAGTTAGTGCACGGCAAAGCTAGAAATGTTGGCAAAGCTGCTTCAGCTGTTGTTGGCAGAGTGCTGTAGATGGCACCTAATTTGCTCATCTGCTGTCTAGAAATGGGTTTTTAAAAAGGAAGAAAAAAGAAAATATGCCTGCTAGGCCTCAAGGTGACCAGGGAAACCTTCTGTGTTGCTGACACAAAGTTTTGGTGGCGTGTTTGGTTGGCTTTTTTTTAGGGTTCCGGAAAATTAGCATCACTTTTTGTTAGGCTTGAATTTCGGCTCGGTGAGAGTTATTCCAAGACAGCGCGTGGATATCTGCAGGTTTAATAACCCCAACTTGCATTTTGAGCTGCAAAACCCCCACGTTTGCGCGGTGCTTGTAAACTTCCGCGCTGTTTCTTCACTCCTTTGTCGCTGTGCCTGCGTGGAGGTGCCGGGGGTGTTTGTGGGTGCCGCTGTCCCTTGGGGAGCCCCGCAGCTGATCCTTGCGCAGCCCTGTGGCAGCCAACCTGTCGTGCAGGTTTATCCTCAGGGACTGGGCTGCGGCCTGTCAGTCTGACACCCAGCACGGTGCCAAAAGCTGTGTTCTCCTGCAGGCTTCCCTGTTGTCAAATAACAGGGGGATTGTGCTTGGATAACAGGGCGTGTGTGGGACCCCCCTTGCGCGGGCCTTGTCCTCTGACAAATCCGTGGCTCTTCCTCCCTGTTGCTAGGGCCGGTTACGTGGGGGGAGGAAATAAAATCAAGGGGAGCCGTTGTCTTCTCTGCTTGTGGGGAACACTATAAAAAGACTGTCTTGTGAGGCGAGCCACTGAATTAATACAGCTCGGTTTTGACAGCAATTGTTATTTTCAGTGCCGCGGTTTTCCCTTTCTGATCCGTTTCTTCCTTTCTGAAAAGACCTTGTAAACCTCTCCAGTGGCTGAATAGGTTATCCTGAATCTTTAAAAGTGATTTAGAAGTGGGAATTGGACTAGAAAATATCTCCAGTTCCAAAAAAGCGCTGCTTGGTAAGTTCTCTCTAAAAGGAAATTACAGCATAGTTGCAGGTACTTTAGCTTACATCTCCAAGGAAAAAAATTAAAGATAGTTCTGGTGGGCGTGCCAGATGGTTACATGCTTGTGTTATCCTCTGCTGGCAAGACTTGCATAAAAAGGAAGCTAGATGAAAACCATTTATTTATAAAAGGAAAAGATTCAGATTTATTACGGAATAAAGTTCTGAAATTGTCTTTTCTTTAAAAAAAACCCACAGAAATCCTATTTTTGGATTAGTGAATCCCTCTCCAAAGATTCCAGCACAGGGTTTTTTTAAAAAGAGATTGATTTAAGTAGTTGTTGCCTGATCAGTCTTGGAAGGACGAGGAGCTGCTGGAGGTGAGCGAGGGTGAGTGGCTGTTGTTGGGGGCACATGTGTTGGTGAGTGAAGGCCAAGTTAACTTGTAAACCAAACTGGGGCAAGATGTGCTCCTCCTTCTCTGCCTCATTCTACAGCACAATGGAGCCTGGCAGCTGCTTCTGATGCTCCACATGGTTTGTTGTTTTTTTTTTTTTTTTAATTGAAGTCATACTTTGTGTGTAAATAAATGTGCTGAAGGTGTAGTGAGGCATTACTTTTTTTTTTCCCCTTACATCTCTTGCAGATTAATACCAAAATTGGAGCTAATGGGTATGTTTCCAGATGGACAAGCAGTGCGGCCTTTCCAATTCCTCAGGCTGCTCCTGCAGAGCTTCAGGGCTGTTCGTTTTTGTTCCTTCCACAGCTTCCCAAGGTGCCGAGTTGCTGCTCCTTGTCCAAGGAATTCCCTTCATCATGTGGGCAGTGTAGCAGCTGAGTGCTCTGTGAGCGCTCCTTCCATGCTTTTGGAGATGTATTTATCTCCTCTTGATCAAGGATCCTCCCACAGAGGACCGGTAGGCACTCCTAAACTGGAATTTGCTGATGGAAAAAATCAGTGTGTGGGCATTGGCAAACTGTTAGAAATGGGAAATACAGCAAACGTCCAGATAGTTTCCCCCGTGTTTCAATGTATTTGTTTACTTCAGTTTTAGCTTGAGGAGTGTAAGGCTACTGTGGGATCAGGGCAGGGGCTCTCCACACAGGAATGTGTTACCATAAAATCAGCTGCTTGACCAGTGCTGCTAGTGATGTGTCCAGTTCCTGGGTTTTGGTTTTTTTTTCTAAATACTGGGATTGAGAAGTCTCCTGAGTTTTCCCACAATTAAATTGGAGAGAGACCTGTAAAGCTGTTGCCAGCTTCCCAAAGTATTCTTTTTTCAGCCTTGGTAAGAGTAATTTTGAGTTTTGAGGACAGCAGAAGTGTTCCGTAGCGGTGGGGTTTAAATGGAATCAGCTCTGACAGTGAACTTAAAGCAAAGCAGGGGTTTAGGGCGTCAGATAATGGAGTGCTGCTGCCTTATCAGTGAGGTTGGAGGTAGAGAGCAAGGAAACTGCTGCCTGGCTTTTATTTCTGCAAGAATGAGTCTGCCTCGGAGTCACAGAGCTGTGCAGACCAGTTCAGGCTGTTAGATGTCTGCACTTGGCCTGGCACTTGGAAAAACGATGTTTTCCCCTACTGCTGTGTTTTGGGAACATGTAGCAGGTGACGTGAGTGATCGTGGCTTCTGAATGTTGTTAGATAGCTCCTACTCAGATAGAAAAATTCATTTGGAATTGAAAAAAAAAAAAGCATAGGAAGAAAGGCATTGTTCAGCGTGAAAGTTGTGTTTACTACATCTGCAGCGATGTCCAGTCTTAATTACTTCCTAATGGTTTGTTTTTATGCCACGATTGTTTTCCCTTGTTTGTCCTTCCCTCTTTGTGTTTGCAGCATAAGTGAGCCAAGGCCATTGGCTAATTGCAGGGAGGAGCGGTGGAACACGGATCAGTTTTGGGGGTGATTTATGTGCTGGAGAGTGGCTGGGAGTCTCGTCTTTATCAAATGCCTTTGTCACCTTTTCCTTTTCAGACAGGGCTTTGGATTTAGGGCCTCTTCGTGACAACAGCTGTGGCGTCACAGTTTCACCTCATGCTGTCCTGGGACGTACAGAGTCTTTTTTAATCTTGTTTGAAAAAGGATAAAATATTAGAAGCATTTGTCCACCAGGCGGTGGAGGGTTGCACGAGGCTGACAGAATGAAGCTGCTCGGTTTTCTTAGAGAAGTAAATAACTGCATTTTAATTTGGCCACTTGAAGTGTCTTCCCTCGTAAGCAGCAAGGCAGATCTGACTGCCAGAGCCATCAATAAACCTCTGACCCACAAATCAGCCTAAACCGCAGGATGTGCTTCTGCGATGCTTTTAGCATTTGTAAAATAAGCCACTTCCTATTGGAGCTGAGCTACAGTGAACTTGCTGTTTGGCTTTTGTTCCTTTTTGGGAGTTTTTTTCCCCTCCTTTTTAATACACAAGGAGACTGTGGGTTATAAATTTCAGCTGCTATAAAATCTGTTTTCAGCTAGAACTGAGTATAACTATTACTTTTCACAGACTTGGAAAAATTGCTCTAGCCTTTACATTTTGTGACATGGGAGTGTGAGGATCCAGTGCTTTGCTTTGTCATCTCTGTATAGGGATCTCCCAGATGCTTTCCCGGGGCACTGCTGCTTGGGTCCATACTTTGAGGAGGGGATGTGAAAGTAGGGAAAGAGAGCTGAGGATTTGCATGTATCCATGCAGCTTAGATTGGTTCCTGGGGAGTAAGTTTGAAATAAATTGTAATGTCTTAGTGAGCTCAGATAAAAAGCGTGGTGCATCTCAAGCATCTCTGATTCAAGGCTTCGCTTCCCATTTCAAATCTGCAGCCTGAGTCAGCAGTCAGTCAGTTCATGAGGAGGAGATGGTAATTTTGTGTGCCAGTCCCACCCTGAGAATCCATGAAGGTAACAGTAGCTTTTGCCTTGCAAATGTATTTTAATACTTTTAAAAGCAGTCGTGGAAGCCAATTCACTCTTCTTATGTCTTTTTTTCCCCCTGAAATCCAACTGTGACCTTAGCTTCTCGTCCCAACTTTGCTTCTGGCTTTTTTTTTCTGCTGTGTGAGGACACTTCTACCTTGTTTACCCTCTCTTCTCTTCCTTCTCCAGTTCACAGCTGATCCTTGGCAGGAATCCATTCCTTTTGGTATTCTTACATACCTGAAGAGATCCAGCCCATGTTTCACTTGAGTTTTAGTTGAGGTTTACTTGGGTTTTTTTTTTGTTGCAGTCTGTCCTTGCACCGCTTCATCTTTCCATGTGGTGGCTTGCCTCTGGAGTTAATTGCTTGTGTCCTTGAGATACTGACGTACAAAATGTTAATCCCTTCCTTGCTTGAAGGAGGACAGATAAGGACTCATAATGCCTGGATTTGTTGTCTTTATCACAAGTCATTCCTTTCTTTATGACAAACCGAACAAATGAGCTTAGGTAAGCTTTGGTAAATTCCTCTTTTGCTAAAAATTGAGACAACTGAGTTTTGATATGGAAATCATTTCAACCCAAGTAATGATTTGGTGGATTCTCTACTTTGACCTTAATGAAATAACCTATATTTTGTTTCAGTAGCTGGTACTTAAATTGTGTTTTTCCCAACTTCAGTAGCACAGTCCTGGTTTTGCTTGAATGGATTAATTGTTTTAGGGACTTGCTCACTGTTCTGGATCCAGGTATCAAAACAGCATTACTTTGTCTTTTACTTTATCGCCACAAAATACTGCTTTTCCAAATGCTGAGGTTTACCTTTTAGGAAAAACATCTTCTCCAATGTCCTGTTATTAACTTTTGTGATTGACAGCTCTTCTTCAATTTTTTGGCTGCAGTGGGAGTGGAAAAAATAAAAGAGGAACAGTCTGAATATTTAAATTCATAGAACAGTTAAACTGACTTTGGGGTCATCTGTCAAATGCTTAAGCTTAAATCATTTCAAAAGGAATGTGCTCCTGTCGATGTAGGAGCAGTCATTCCCTCTCAGATGCTTCAAACTGGTGCGTTTTCCTGATAAGATTTCTGGAAGAGATAAGCAAATTTTCCTGAAGATAGTTACACATAGCACATACAGGATTTTATTAAATGTGGGGGTTGTGTAAGCAGTACTCGGGGGTGAGATAATGCAGTGTATTTTTGGAAAGCTGTTAGATTATTCATTGCTGCCTCCTGTCCATTCCTTCTTCCTGTTGTTCTGTGTCATTTCTTGCCTCTAATGATTGTTAGTTCCCGGATCCAGACCCCATTTTTGCCTATAAATCCAAGTGTAAGTGTAATTTTCCTTCTCTGTTTGAGATTTTCTGTTGGGAAGTTGGCGAATATTTGTCTGAATATTTGCCACGTTCCTATCCTCAGCCTCTTTTGTGCGGGTGCTACAGTAAAGGGCAGCCTTTTAGAAAGTGCTAAAGAGACTCTTTCCCCATGAAAATTTAGTTAAATTTCTCCTTTAACTGCCTATTCCCTAAGCACATTAAGCAATGGTTCTTTTTCTTGTGTTTAAAAGGATTGAAGACTGCCTTAAACTCTTCAGCTAAGTCGTTTTTATCTTCCTTTAGAAAAGCCCTGATGCGATTTCTTAGGTTGTATGACTGGATTTGCTTTAGTCATTCATTAAGCATCGGTTTCCAAAAGCACTGATCAGCATTTTGGGAAGCCATCCATGTTCTGAGGCATGTTCTCCAAGCACTATATTTGGTGTACAAGTAAGGATCTAATTTGATGCCAGAGCCAAGCTTTTATTACCGCAATTTATCACTCTCCGTGGGTTGGAGATGGCTTTCTGCAAAGCTCTGCTTCCTACTTGTAAATGTGTTTACAGGGTGTGACTGTTAGCCGCAGCCTGGGATGCAGAGGGCGTTAGTCATGGACAGACAGATAATTCAGCTGAATGCCAGGAGATCTGCAAGGCAGGAGGAGCAGTTTGCTGCGGGAGGCAGCGGACACCTTTTGTGAGGGACGCCGGTCCCTGTTTATGGCGTGGAAGAAGTGCTGGAGTAGAGGAATCACAGGTAGGCAAACACTGCTCCCCCACCTCCTGCTGTGTTTCTTGGGCACGCTCCCCCTTTGCCTCCTGCCCCAGATGCCAGGGGATGCTTCAAGGGACTGGCAGCATGTGAGGCTGCCTGGGGCAGGCTGGAGCTCTCCAGGATATCCTCAGTAACTTAGGGAAAGAGCTCGAGCTCCTTCGTGCATATTTAAATGGTTTAGTGAATCTTCCTTCTTCGTGAGCGCTTCCAGGGTCCTTCCTTGGAACGCCATCCAGTGTGTCACTGACGGGAGCAACCCAGACTCAGAGCTTTACATATTTCCTTGTATTTCTTTTATGAATTGCTCAGTTTTTTATATGGGGAAGGGTAGGTTTAAAAAAAACAAGTGTGGTTGTGTCCACTGAGTGGTGTATGAGGTGCGTTGCTGTGGTGAAGAGGTTTGAACCTTTGTGGAAACTGAACTTGGAAACAATTACTGGGTGAACTTCTGACTTGAGTTGGAATTCCCTCCCTTTTGAGTGAGCTGATGCCAACTGACAGAAACAAGGGATCCCCGAGAAAAGAGGGGAACATTAGTGAGGAAGTAGTGCTGTTTAGCTTGCAGGGAGCTTAATTAGGGGCTGAAATGTTGAAAATAGTGAACTCCATCACACAGGAAAAAACAAAGCAATTGGAAAAGGAGTACTTCATGTTTAACTTCTTCAAAGCTCCAGTAGCCCGCTCTTTTAAACACTACATGAATATTAAGATATTAGAAGAAATAAATTTAGTTTGGATTATTCTTTGCAGTTCCACGAGGGGTGTGTGTGTATGTCCACAGTCAAATGTTACTATTGAAATAGTTGAGGAACCTCGGTCTGTTTGAAAGGACCCAACAGAACAGCCACGACTAGTGCTCACCTTTCTTAAAAAGATCAGGTCTGTTTGTAGTAAGCTTGACGTTTTGTGAGTGAAGACAGCATTGTGTTTGCCTCAAGGTAGTCAGCGGATTCCTGGAAGAGTGCAACAAAACCGTTGGGATAATCTTGATTCCTCTCATGCCGCAGGATTTCAAATGGATGTCAGGAAGAGGAGAGCAGGCAGAGGTACTTGGGTCTCTCTGCTGCGAGCTTCTTTGTTGCTATTCCGAGTGAAAATGTGTTTCAAGTGTCTGGTGGTTTTAAAGCTGTGGGAGGAAACCTGTGGGACACTGGGAGTGGTGGCGCAGTGACATCCACCGAACGCACCCCGTGAGCCTTGGCGGAGGCTGCAGGGTCAGTGCCACGGACCCGTTCCGGTTCCCGTGCTGTCCCCGTGTCTGCCTGCCTGTCCCTGCAGATCGGGAGGGCACGATTGCCTGGAAAACTTTGATCCAAGCTTTTCTGTGATGGACACCGCTGGATCCTGCTGGTGGTGGCTCTGGCCTGCCCCTCTCGGTTAATCCTGCAGGGAACAGGGAGGAGAGGTTGAGTCGCTTCCCCAACCACTGGCTGCCTTGGGAGTAAGTTCAGTTCTGTTTGGAGTGCACAGACCGGGCTCTGGTAGTATCCAGTGAGGGCAACTGTGACTTGCTTTGTTTATTTTGAGGGTTTTCCAGGAGATGAAAGTGTATTAAATGAATGCGTTGTCAATGAAACAAGGGAATTTATTTTGGTTGTAAGCATAGCAAACCGATGATGATTTCCCGGTCATGGGATGGGATTCTGGATGCTCGCTTGTTCCTTGCGCTGGGAATTGTGATTGCCTGGGAGGAGGGTTGCATCCAAGTGGGTAAACAGCAGGAACACCATCGGGTGGAGTTGTAGGAGACACGAGTGCTGTAGCATTACACCTCCCGCTTGTTTACAGGCACTTTCTCAGCCTGTAGAGGGAAAACGGAGGCAGAGGGAAGTGTAGGTGGCCTGGCTTGGCTGGAAAACAGGCTGAGGCCACCCGACATCCTTGTGGGTTTGGCACCGTGTGCTGCTGCAGGGGGAGTGAGGGCACAGGGAAGTGACCATTCCCCAAACACCGGACACTTGTCCCCTGCTCAGAGCTCAGCCAGCTCTGAGCTTTGTGTTCTGGGTATCTAAGGGTTGTGCTGGACCAATCCCACACTGGCTCGAAGTCACTGACTAAACTGTGTATGTTTAGCAGGAAAAAAAAAAGGCATTTTAAGAATGTGGATGTGTAAGGGTTATGCTGGCTTTGACACCCAGGGGTGGTGGCTGGGGCAAGCAAAAGCAAAACTGTTCCTTAAGGCTACCTTAAATAACTTTCTCTTTCCTGGATGTGAGTCATCTGATAAACATCTCCTCTTTTAACGTGTAAAGTCTTGTGTATAATGGGATCCGTGTTTTATAAGAGCTGTATATGAGATTGTGCTTTTTTCATCTGCCAATCTGCAGGGAACTTCAGTCTTTGAAGGCAGCTTTTTTTCCTAGAAGGGGAAGCCAGATTTCTGTCCCCACCTTGATGGGCAGAGAATGAAAAATCTCACGGAAACACTGATTTCCCTGTCAGTACTCCAGTGGCAGGAAATACCATACCTCTTGAGAAGCATCTTCAGGTTCAACAACCTACAGAGAACTGGAGTTACTCTGTGGTGTAGTAATAAAAAATAAACCCCATGCATTCTTATTTTTCAAGTCAGTGCCACTGATTCTTCCTTAAACCAAAACAAAACAAAAGCTGTAGGGCTGGAATTGCTTTCAAACCATTGCCTTGCTCTCCGGGAGAGCAACTGTGTTGTGTAAGGAGTTGGCAGCTCCTGACTGCTGCCCAGAGCTGCTGCATGGAATGCATCCTGAATTCTTGCCTTGCTTTTGTTACCTGCAGATTCAAGTGACTGGACTGAGACAGGCTTACTGCAGTGAAGTGGAATTGGATTGGAAAAAGTTGGCTTTTTGGTGCTGTAAGAACTGAAGGAAGCTCTCACACTCTCTTCAGAACAGAAGTGTTGCGACTGTTCCGTTTCATAAATAGAAATGCTCAAGTTCGATCTCATCAGTGCAGATTTTGAACATGTTCAACTTAATTTTACCTGCTGTCCTCCTGATGCTGTGGTTGTCACAGGGAAAACGTGTTTAAAGGCTGCAGCTGTTGATTTCATTGTCAAAAAGTAGCTTGAGCTTTTAGTTTAATTTCTATGTTGACCTGTGGGCTGGTGGAAACAAACCGATCTTACTCGGATGTTTCTATTCTTAGCAGGATGTTATCATTTGAAGGCCTCTATTATTGCTTAAAGGCTGGAAATGTTTGCTTTTCTGGAATTTGGGTCTTGTCTTAGAGTGTTTCTGTGTTTAAAAAGAGGCACAGCAGGAGACGGGAGACAAAGTGCAGAGCTAAACCTTGGGGGCTTCTCTGATAAACTCACTCACTGGCCCGTGGCAGTGAGTTGCTGCCTCAGTTTCCCTGTATAATGAGACACTAATGATCCCTACTTCAAAGATGCTTTGTGAGGATTAATTAATGCTTGTAAAGGCGTTTGAAGGTGCAAAAGCAGGAGTTAAAATAGGAGAAGTTTCCATGCCCTGCGTAAATGTTTCTGTGCACGGTCTCGAGCGCAGCTTTTTGAGACTCTTGAGCTTTTCCAAATATATGAAGGGCTTATTTCAGCGTGGCCCTGGTGGTGATGGCTTTGGGGAGACGCTGAGTGGTACAGCTGCACTTACAGGAGTGAGTCATTCACTCCTTACCCCAAGCAAGGGGGCCTCAGCAGATGGAGCAGATAGAGGAGTGTAGGTGGCAGGTGCATGCTGGAAATGCTGCCCCTGCACTGCAGGTGAGAGCCTGAGGTTACTTCTGTGGCGGGAACAAGCTGTGAAGGGTTAGCTTTTATGGATAAGAAGCCTAAACTTACCTGGTTTAATTCTGGTTTCCCCGAATCTGCAGCAGACTTGCTAGAAATGGATAAAAATCTCTGCTGAAAGGCTCTGTGGAGAAATGGTCGGGAGTGAGGAGGTTTAAGCTAGGCTAACC
The DNA here is from genome assembly GCA_013397315.1 of Donacobius atricapilla. Lineage (NCBI taxonomy): Eukaryota > Metazoa > Chordata > Aves > Passeriformes > Mimidae > Donacobius > Donacobius atricapilla. The sequence continues at coordinate 253,951 of WBMY01004598.1, forward strand.
CAAGGGCTGTCCTGGGAGCAGTTACTGGGAAGTTTATCAAGAGCTGAGGCTGGATATTTAAGCTGCTTTGAGCACAGAGCACCTGCCAGTGCTGTGTTGGAGGCTGAGATGAGCTGCTGAGGGTGTTGTGGGGTGAGCAGAACACCTCAGATTTTTCCTTTCTTCTGGAAACATCCCCTTAGCAGCCTGAGACAGAGGAGCCTGCGGACCGTGCATCACAAACCCCACCCCCTGCCAGCAGATGAGTGGCTAAAATGACAGCTTTGGAGGAAACGTGGTGTTCTTGCTTCCAGCCGAGTCGTGACGTGGTGGCTGCGTGGGTTCCCGCTGGTGGGAAGGGCTTGCCGAGGTTCCCCAGCCTCAGACTCAGTTCCTCATTTCCACAGTTTGGGCTGGGCTGCAGCTCCCTGCCAAAATAGAAGGGCATCGTTTGCTAGAAACGTCGGATGTGGGAGTGAAGGGAGCAAAGCTGCCGTGGAATCGCAGGAATTTCTTGAGGAGTCAGCTCTCCTTGAAGGGCTATAGTGGGGATGGTGCAATGTGCTCCCCCTTTCGTGAACGTTTTATGTCCAAGGAAAATGGGATTGTCATTGGATTCTCTGTCCCCTCTCTCCTCTGCATTAATATGAAGGAGAGCTCAGAGAGTTTTAACGGGAAAAAGCAGGTGCTGCCTACTCTCTCAAAGCATTTTAAAACCTTGACAGAAATGGCTAATTCCATTATGGAATGTAGCTGGAAATAAAATGTCACACACGACCCAGATATGGATGATTGTGTGTATTGTTGGCCTCCAGGCAGAACACTTTAAAGTTACTTTTTTCACTGATTGCTCAAGGAGGTGAGGAAATAGACCTGGGTGAAGACAATTTTCTGAATCTGTCACATGAGACAGATTGACACAATAGGAAAATATAATTATTTTTTTGGTTAAATAATAGGAGAGCTGCTGGACTAGTAAGGTAATTGGAATACTGCTTTTTAATGCAATATTTTTAACCAGGCTTTCCAAGAAAAACCACATCCTATAAAGACTTTGCCTTAGAGAGGCTGCATTAGGCTGTCCCTGAGCTGTTTCTCAGGGACTGTGTTAACTGGCTTCCATCAACTGCATAAATGCATGGAATTCTGATAATTTACTGCCAAAATTGCAGGTATTTCTATAGCATGCGACCACTGCCAGGCTAGAGTTATCCTAATTACTTTTCGTTTTGGATGCCTGCCTGCCTGCCTTCCGTGTGAGACCGTTTCCTGCTGTCTCAGGGTGGCTGTGCTGCATTTGAGAAGCAGGGATCAGAAAGGTGTTGGAGGCAAAGATGCAACGGCTGACTGAGAGTAGCAGTTCATTCTGTTGTCACAGCTTATGGGCAGAACCTCCCTGTTTCTGGAAAGAGGGGAGCGGGGATCAAATGCTACCTAAAGCTTTTTCCAACGCGTTGCATTCTTCTGCTTCCTTGGCCCTGGATCTGTGCAGGGCATTCGGCAGATCTGCAGTGGCTTGTCTGGCAGGCTCACGAGCCGGGATGGGTATGCTGAATTCCTGCCCAGAGTTTCCCAGAATAAACTCCTTACTTAGGGAATTCCTTCACCACGCTTTCCTTGTGCCCTATTCCCAAACCCTCGTTCCTTTGTTGGGCTTAACTCGTGGTGCTAAAATACAAACTGTTGCTTGGGTTCGTTATTTCATAACCTTTTTCCAGGTTGTGTTTAGCTCCTGCTGGGTTGTTTCGGCTTATGCTGACGCGTGTGGAAAGATAATGATCCCGGTCTCTTCTGCTCTCCGGATGTTTTAGGTTGTATTTTCACTCCTCACGTTGGCAAAGTGCCTCTAAAGTGGCTGTGCTCCTGAAAAGAAAATAATTGGGTTTTAATAAAGCAGTCAGTCAAGAGATTTGGGGGCTTTGTTTGTTGGGTTCTATTTTTGTTCAGAGCTGGTTTGAGTCTGGCCTGGCACCAGATGCAGGTGGCTGGCGGGGTGGGAGGTGATGGCAACTCCCTGAGCCACAGAAGCTTCTCACTCCCACTGGGAGGCAATTTTTTTTTTCAGGATTTGTGTCTGCTATCCTGGCTCAGGGATTTTAATGTGAATTGTGCTGTCTGGGTTTCACAACTTTCCACTACATTGGAATTCAGAGCTCAGTTTGCCAGCTCTGACAGAAGTTTTTTCTCAGCTTATACACAAAAATACTCACAAATATTGACTCATTTGACACTTCCCTGCAAATATTTAATTCTGCACCTCATGTTTCTGACATGTTAGGGGCTCATGTGCCATCCAGGCTTACTTAGAAAAACTAAACACGTTTTTCTAAGCCAGTCCATGTTTTCCCAAACAAAATTTTAGGTAAGGAAGTGATTGGGTCAGAAAATGGTTTAAAAAAAGTCAGAATACCTGCTCATTTAGCATCCCAGATTTTGGTAAATACCCTGTTGCAACATGAAAATCATGTGAGTGGGTGAAGTATTTAAGGTTCATCTTGTCCTTACCTGGGGCTGGTCTGCTTGTTTCCTTTTTACTTCCTGTTCCCAAAAGGTCTCTAAATATTTCCTCTCTCTTTTGCAGTGGTAGTCGCTCTTCCAAAACCTTCAAACCAAAGAAGAATATTCCCGAGGGCTCTCATCAGTATGAGCTGCTAAAACACGCCGAGGCCACGCTGGGAAGCGGCAACCTCCGGATGGCTGTGATGCTTCCAGAGGGGGAAGACTTGAATGAATGGGTTGCAGTTAACAGTGAGTCACTGGCCTTTTCTTCATCGTGGGGGCGTTGAAAGTGGGCTGACACTTGTGGGAGTACAGCTGTGCGTCCCTTTCTATTCCTGGAGAAAAAGAGGGCTTGGGGGCTCTCTACAGCTCCCTGACAGGAGGGTGCAGCCAGGTGAGGGTCAGGCTTTGCTCCCAGGGAACAGGGACAGGGTGACTGGAGACAGCCTCAAGGTTCAGGTTGGACATCAGAAGAATTCCTTCATGGAAAACGTTGTTGAGCGTTGGAGGTGTAAGAGTCCCCATCCCTGGAGATGTCCAGGGAACAGCTAAATGCGAGGATCAGCCGCAGGTTGGACTTGATCTTAGAGGTCTTTTCCAGCCTGGATGATTCTGTGATTCTAATGGGGTTTGTAATTTTCCTAAAGGTAGTTCTTTTAGTTCCTACTAAGTTTTGAGCTTTTGCTCTGGTAAGTCTCTGATGTCATTCTTTTCACTTCCTCTAAAGCTATTTGTCCAAACTCTCTGCTTTCAGGCCAAACAATGAGGCCTAAATTAGCGTTTTCTGATTGCTTGACCTTGTTTCCTCCTCTTCCCTCTCCCAGCTGCATGAATTTTGCCCTCTGCTCCTAAAGAATGGATTCTCCCTTTGCACTCCGTAGCCTGTGCAGTTTTGGCTGCCACAAGCTCTGTGCCCTGTCTGGGTGTTTCCTCATCTTTGGCCTGTCAGGCTTGATGTGCTCCAGTGGTGGCATGGGGTTGATTGTGCACTGCAGTAGGAATTATGCTCGAGTTACGTGTCCTCTAATTGTTTCTGTGGTTCTGCCTTTTTTCTTCTTGCTCTTTCTTCATGCTCTTTTTTGGGAAGTGAAATCATCACACTGATTCCACCTTCCTGACTTCCACTTTCCCAACCAGTCACGCAGTGCTCTGGTGCTCCACTTGCCACTGCTTCCAGGGCAGGCAGGAATTGCTGACACCATCCTTTGCAAAAGTTAATTCACACTGCATTGCAAAACTGAGCAGACAAAAAGCCAGCCCTCCTGCGTGAGTAAGCATTGCTAAAGATGCTTCATGTATTGCTGGCGTCCTTCCTTTTTGGTGGTTCCTTCACGCCGTGTCTCTGCTTTCCTGTGTGGCAGCAGTTTCTCCCTTGCCCAACGGCTTAACTGCTGAATTAGCTGGAATGAAATTGTGGCTGTGTAATTAAAGAGTGAATTGATGATGTGCTTCCCTTCCCTCAGCATCCCTGCACCACAGAGAGGTCTCGTGAGGAGACAAAAAGCGTGACTTCAAATCCTTGCTTTTCCCCTTCTCGAGCACAAAACCAAACGTGCTGTGCCCTGCTGCTTCTAGCTCAGCTCTCAGCCTGACCGGTGTCTTAGGGAATGACTTGATGTGCATGTGGATTTTGAGACTTCCAAGCGTGGGGACTGGCCGTAACCAGTCATTTTGTCCAAGCCTGTGTGGGTTTTCTGAGCACGCTTGCCTTGAAGCAAACGGTGGTTTCTGCTGGGAGCAGGGAATGGAAACTGAATTAACAGTTCCTGTGGGCACTTGGGAAGCGAGGGCTGGTGTCCTGCATCTGCTGAGCAGTAGCTGTGACTTGCTCCAGTGTTTGTCTGGTCTTGCCGTCGATCCTCTGAGAGAGACCTGCAGATAAAGGATTTTATAAACTGATTGCAGTGACTGCAGTTCCTTGCCACAGAACCTGCTCTTAGTTATTGACAAAGAACCTTCTTTTCAAAGAGTTTGGAGTAATTAACTGCAAAACTGCAACAGTAGGGTTAGATGGGCTATTAGGAAGAAACCCTTCCCCGTGAGGGTGGTGGTTCCCAGGTTGCCCAGAGAAGCTGTGACTGCTCCATCCCTGGAAGTGTCCAAGGTCAGGTTGGGTGGGGCTTGGAGCCACCTGGAATAGTGGAAGGTGTCCCTGCGCGTGGCAGGGGGTGGAACTGGATGCTCTTTAAATTCCCTTCCCACCCGAAGCAGTCTGGGATTGTATGAAGTGTTCTTGGGGAAGGGGAGCCTTTGGAATACAAAGCCTGAGGGAAGCCACTGTCACCTAACGAGTACCTGCTGTCTCGAGTTGGAAAGTGTACACTGAAAATATTTCTGTGGCTCCACACTTGCCCAGTAGAATTTGGGATTGTAATAAAATGCACCAAACTTTCAGGAAAGGAAATAACTAGGCTTTCTTCTTCCTTTTTCTTCTCCCAACTGAAAATTTTGCTGCTGTGAACAATTAAATAGTTCTTGCTGGAGGCTGTTCCAGAAAGTTGGTGGTTGCATTCTGCATCTCTTTTACAATGGATCTTAAAAAAGCAACAATGAAGTTTTTTTTCCCTCAAAAAACGTTCCAGAACCTGTGCTTTACAGTCTGGGCTGTAGGGAGCTTGTGCTGCAGAGTGCTGACGGGTGGTTTCCCTGCTTTTCAGCTGTCGACTTCTTCAACCAGATCAATATGCTCTATGGAACCATCACGGACTTCTGCACGGAGGAGAGCTGCCCCGTGATGTCTGCTGGCCCAAAGTAAGAGCCTGTTTTTCACACTCTTAACTGGGTGCAGTTTTTGAGATGATTCTTCATCGAAAAACTTGGGATTAGCGGAGATGAGTGCCAGAGTCGGGTGGCGTGGATGTGAAAGAAAAGAGGGATTTGGACTTCTGTTTGTTAAGGGGGTGGGGAATAGAAAGTTGTTTTTTTTGGTCTGTGTTTATATTTGTTTGGTTTTTGGGTTTTTTTCCTTTCACCTGAGAAATAAATTAGCTATCAACATTTTTTTTCTCTTTCTTTTTTTTTCTGAAACATTAATGAGGGCTTCTTAAATGAAGATTTAAAGTTTTCACATACAGGCATTCTGCTAGGGCTTACCAAAATCTTCCTTTTAGGTGTTGTAGAAATAGTAGATGTCTGGATAAGAATCCCTGTGCCCTTCTTGGATTTGTGCTTATGCTTTTATTGAGACATCCAGTGTTCGTGCCTTTTCCGGCTCTAATTCAGTTTACTGTTTTGCTCTGGCTCCAGACTGATCCTGACACCTCAGCTAAGTGTTGATATTTGCCCTACATGAATACTGCTTAAATCTTGGTATTAGGACAGTACTGGGTGGTGAGAAATCCTATTTTTTCATAAATCCAGATACATTGGTGTGTCTGGGATTTTTGCATGTGTTCTTAGATAAAACTTTAAAATGCTTTCAGACCCTCTGATTTGTTGCTGTTAGAAAAAGGGGGAGGGGGTTTGTCCGTTGTGAGCAGCAGCTTCGTAATCCCTCATCAAATTTGTTTATGGTGAAAATATTCCCCCAGTAGTTGTTCTGACAAAACCGAATTTGCTAAACAAATCGAGAGGACAGTTTTATCAGATGCAGCTAAGCTTTGCATAAAACCACGTGTGGGATCTCTAACGTACAAACCCTGTGGTGGTTCGCTTGGGAGCTGGTGTTGTCGGACTCCCCGTGTTAGGTGTGTTTGGGGTTTTTAAGCAACGTCTTTCCAAGATTCTCCACCAGCCGGAGTGGTGTCAGCTGCATTCTCCAAGCCAGGCAAAATATCTGTTCTGTTCTGTTCTGAATTTGAGGAGGACTAGTTTCTGTCTGGTTGTGTACGTGGCCTAGAAGTTTTCTTAACCACAGAAGCAGAGTCCCAGAGAGTAGGAAGGGGCCTTAAGGCTCATCTCGTTCTAACCAGGGGCAAGGACACCTTCCACCAGCACAGATTGCTTCAAACCTCTTCTTTTAGCTGAAAGGAACTTGATATCAAGTTCCCAATTTTTAACAGCATTCCTAGGAAACCTGCCTGTGTCTGTAGAAGAGCCATAATTTAGGATCCCCGGCAAGAGCTAACCTAGTTTGGTTTTCAGCTACGCAAAATTTTCTAAGAGTTATTTTCAAATGTAAAGACATTCCCTCAGTTGGAGGGGTCTGGTGTGTGTGGCTGGAAGCTGCTGCAGATGTGGAGTGTTGGTGGCTGCAGTTCGGGAAGGCCTGCAGGCAGCAATGCAGCAGCATTGCAGCGGGCAAGGCCGGGTGAGGAGCCGGCGATGGTGATGCGCAGCGCTCGGGCCTCGGTTCCAGGGAAGGGCGGTGGGAGGGTGTGGGAGCAGGAGGGGCAGCCTTGCAGGCCCTTCAGCAGTGATTCACTGCTGCCAAATGTTGTCTCTCCCCAGGTACGAGTACCACTGGGCAGATGGCACCAACATAAAGAAACCCATCAAGTGCTCCGCACCAAAGTACATCGATTACCTGATGACCTGGGTGCAGGACCAGCTGGATGACGAAACGCTGTTTCCTTCTAAAATAGGTGGGTGAATAACTGCGCCTTGGGTTACGCTTTGCACAGGAACACTCCAGTCCTGGAGCGTTCAAAGGTCTCCTTAGTGATTGATGTGTAGGGCAGGTTTAGAAGGTTACATTAGCTCTCTGAACACACTTATCTTTTAAGATGTGATGTAATACTTGAACTCCGATCCATGTGTTAATACTCCCAATAAACACCTGTCACACTTCTGGATGCAGGAAGTACAGTTTCTAACAAATAACTAGCTCTGTTCATTGAGTCTGGTGTTTTATTCACTTGGAACAGTGAGTTATTTCTTTAGAAATAAAACCGAGGGTCTCAGACCCAGTAACTGGCAGCTTTTTGTCAGAGATGTTTGGGTGTCACGAGGAACTTTCAGGCCTTATCTCCAAAGAAGCTGAATTGCAGCTTTGATCTTAAGCTGAGGAAATTTTTTTTGCTTGTTTTTTTTGAATGAAGATGAAAAAATAGATGTTTTAGAGGGGCTTCTTTCAGGAAAGCAGGAGGGAAATAATGCCCAACCAGCGGTTTGGAAAAGATAATGGGGGAGATCTCTTAATTTTGTAAATAGCTTCTGAGGCTTTTGACACATTTTCATTAAACTTCTTTAGAGAAGCCATGCCTTCAGAGAGAAATTCAGAGGCCACAAACTAACCAGCTAAATATGAATTTCCTGTGTGCTGCAGCAGCCAGAGGAGGAAATGCGACATACGTGTGTGTAGGGCAGGCTGAAGCAGGAGCACAAGAACATTTATGGTGGGACCTGAAAGCATTAGTGAGGTCCTGAGTGGCCTCAGAGCATCCAGAGCATGGGCCTCTGGCCTTCAGACAGGACTTGAGCCCTTGGAAAGGCTGCAGAAGAGCGAAGCTGACTAGGTGAGGAGAAGCAGACAGGTTTCCTCTTTTCAGGTAGTTGATACATACCTTTTTTTTAGCCTGGGGAAGTGACAGCTAAAGAGTTGATTGCACCCAAGTAGCTGGTTGCCGTTTCCCAGCCAATTTTACTAAAACCTGTGCAGTGACGAGGGTCTGCTCTTGAAACCGATTTCATTTGGGTTGCAGTGGCTTTCAAAACAGACAAGCGTGGCCTGGGGAGTTGAAGCATGAGCCCTCTGTTTTCTTCTTCCCAGGAGTACCATTCCCAAAGAACTTCATGTCAGTGGCCAAGACAATTCTGAAGCGTCTCTTCCGAGTTTACGCTCACATCTACCACCAGCACTTTGACCCGGTGATCCAGCTGCAGGAGGAGGCACACCTTAACACTTCTTTCAAGCACTTTATATTTTTCGTTCAGGTAAGGGCATTGCAAACAGCGTTGTCGCTTCAAAGCTACATTCTCCCCCTTCCCTTGTGGAATAAAAATCGGCATCTTCTTAAGTTTCATTCTTTTGAGAGGGAGAAAAAGCTTCAGGCAGTGGAACACTGCTGGTCAGCAAGTGGCAGGTGGACAGGGGAGGCTGTGGTGGCTGACCCTGGGCTTGGAGAGCTGACTGCCAAGTGAATTCTGGCTAAAGAAAGTTTCTCACCTGAGCTGTATCCACAAACCTCTGCATGTGTGTCTTTCTTCTCATCCCTGTTACAGGAATTCAACCTTATTGATAGAAGAGAACTTGCACCACTTCAAGAACTGATTGAAAAACTCACCTCCAAGGACAGATAAAAGGAAGAGGACTTCTTGAAGTCACTTGTTTCTTTAAGCGAGCGTGTGGTATTTGTTTTTTGTTAATTTGTTTTTTTAAAAACAAAACAAAACAACCCCTCTGTGCTGTTACCAGTGACAGCTGAGATCTACTTTCTGTGCTTTTATTAGGGGAAATATTTTCTCTGTTAGTGACATGTGGTAAATAGCTTTTTATTATTATTATTATTATTTTATTGTTGTTATTCATTGTGGAATTTCTAGCAGGTGCTGAGTGTTTATAAAGGAAACGTGCTTGGTTGGGGGATTGACTCTGCTGGTGGATGGGTCCTTGTTGTGTCAGTGGTAGCCCATTCTCATGAAGTCCCTGGAAGACTTGCTTACATTCTCTAAGTGCCTTGGCAGACTCACTTCTGAGGTGCAAAGCACACACAATACTGAACATTGCTGGAAACAGAAAAGATGTACTAACACCCAGACACTTACTGAAACTTGTTTTAAAAATATATATATATCTATGCTTACACTAAAAAAAAAAAAAAGCCATAACTTGCTGAAATCAATGATCTCCAGCTTTTAATACAAATACTTGTCTTATTTTTTTAGAGATGAATATAGAGTTTTTCAAAACTAGATTACTTCTTACAAAGAAAAGCGAATCTCTTGCTAAAGCAGAACAGTGAAGGTGGTGTCAAAATTACACAGACCTTGTGCTTAGCAAGTGGTTCCATGTCTGCTGCCATGGGACTAGGCATAGTTGCTTTTATTTTCTTAGCAGGAAAGCATCAGTTGGGTCAGCCAGCGTGTTAAGTTCCCCCAGCAGTTGCCAAATGAGCAGGTAGTTTGCACAAATACAATTAGGGATAATATTCCCTATAAAAAATTGCACTGGGATAGTAGTAATAATAATAGTAAGGAAGACCTGGCTCTCAAAATAACTGGTGGAAAGGTGTTTTGAAGTTAGGAATGCAAAGCCTGGCTCTGAGGAGGGGCTCTGGCGGCCGCTGTTTGAGGAAATGTGTCTTGGAGGGGAGATAGTTTCATGGGCTGCTCCGGAGTTACGTTATTGTGGTGGTGCTTTCTCTCGTTTAAAATCACTGCCCATCTTCAGGGAACTCCAGCTGTTGGGGAAAAAAGGAGCAGGTGAGGCCAAGGTGAGCACGTGACAGAGAAAGTCGAGCTTCTGTTTTGCACCCTTTGGCTTGACCAGAAACGCCGAGTAGAGCAACCCATCTCCCAAATTCAAACTGCACAGCTCAGACACAGAGTGAGCGAGGCAGGGGCTCCGAGGTGCTAAACAGGTGATGTCTCCCATCCAGTTTCAGGGTGACTCCTGGAGCTTGGTGTTACGTGCCAGCAAGAAGCAAAAGGGATAAATGTGTAGAAATGAGGATTTGCTTGGACAAGGCGGTGCAATGGTTCACATTCCTGGCACACTGCTGCCCTAGGAGGGCTTAGCTCTTCTTGTTCTTGTTGCAGTTTTTTTTTTTTCTTTTGAACAGGCCATTCTAGAAATCCAGAGGCATCTGCCACAGTTCAGCTAATCAGAATTGGAATGTATTGAGTATAAAAATGAGTCCGAGGTGGATAGTGTGTTTTTTTTAATTCAATATCTGGCTGTAGAAAGTCTGACCAAATAGTTTCTGGGCATGTAATAAAAGCTTGGAGATCATGATTTGCCTAACAGCTGTATGAACACATTGTTTAATTACACAACGCTTGAAAATAACATCATTGAGGATGTGTTTGCAGTGGTGGGGGTTTAGGATCCCCGTGTTGTTTCTTTTTGCAGCTTTTCATTGTTGTTTCGCTTCTGAAAGCTGTGGGACCAGAAGTTGACATGTGTTTACACTCTGGGAGTAAGGGCATGTGGAAATGTCACTCAGTGGAATTTGGATCTAGTGAATGTGTTTATAAAATAGTGCATTTATGGGAGGAAAAGTGTTGGGGCACCCCCTGCCCCTCCAAATAAACCCCGGAGAAACAAACCCTGCGCTGCTCCAGGCCCCCACTGCGGACTCTGAGGGGTGATGAGCACTCGGAGACAAAACCTTCCAGCTTTGGTCACGAGGAGCAGGAAGTGCCAGTGGGGTCGAACCAGGGTGTGCTTCCCGTGCTGCCTCAGGCCTTCCAGGCTGGCAGAATTCCTGTGGTTTGTTGGTGGTGTGTTGCTAACCAGCGCATTGGATGCTGTCAGGGGTTCGGGTGGTGACCTGGGAAGGGGCAGAGAGCTGAGTGCACGGAGCTCAGCCACGGCTGGCAGTGCGGGCAGTGCTCAGGTGGATGGATACAGGATGCCTTGTCCAAGTCAGGGATACAAGTTACTGCTGCAAAGAGGAACTAAACCACCGCCTTCTGCTGCTGCAGGTGGCTGAGGGGACAAAGCAGGTTTTGAGGGGCAGGCAGCCCATCTGCAAGTATCCACTTTCTTTTCCTGCTTACTATGCAATGTAGAGCTTTGAACTTCTGCTTTTCCGTGGAGGTAGAGAGGAGCACTGTCCTTACTCAGTCCTTAGGAACACCCTCTCCCAGTGTCCCTGGCCCTGAGCAGGTAAGGACACCTATTTGCTGCTATGGACTCAACTTACCTTTCAGATTGTTCCTTTCTATTTCTCATCCCTCTTCCTTTCTCCTGGGTCACCGGACAAAACTTGACTATAACACATCCTTTTGGACAGTTGTGTTTTTCCTTGCTGCCCTCTCCTCCTCTCCTGCCTGCCACAGTGCTGTTACGCTACATAACCCTCCTTTTAGTTGGATTGTTTAAGGAGCTGCAGCATGAACAGAGATTCCTTGCTTTTTTCCCCACTGAAATACTCCCTTTTGCACCGAATCTCATTTCCTTCACTGCTGGTAGCAGTTGTCTCTTTTCCAGTCCCTCACTCCTAAAACCACTGGCAGTTTTATGGATGCCCATCGTTTTTTCCTGGATATCTTCTCTTTTAACATGAGACTAACATTGGTGATTTTCAGTGTTAAACCTTCTTATTTCCCCGCTTTTCTTATGGTTTCCTCTTGCCAGGTTCAGTTTGCAGCCTAGGAAAATACCCACTTACCTTATTTTGTTGGAAGAACCTATTCCCTGAATTGTTCATAGAATATTGTATTTTTAGGGGAGATTAATTTTTTATAGCCACTAAACTATACTCATTATTTTTGTACGTTTGCCACTTGGGGACAATTTTCCGAGCCGTGTCGCGGAGGGAACGCTTTATTTTCATGGCTGTTTGACTACTTGGGAATGCTGTGGTTGTGTGGTGTGGAGGCACATGCCTTGATGTGCACTGGGAGAGAGAGAGAAGGATGCAGTAAAAATGAACGAGGTTTCAATAAAAATGAACGAGGTTTCAGTAAAAATGAACGAGGCTTCAGTAAAAGGCCATTTTTGAGGAAAAAAACAAACTCCAAAAGCGACACTAACCTTCCCTCCTCCTTTAGAATCCTGAAATATATGGGAAAAATCGCAGTGTAATGTGTAAAAAATGCAAGGAGAGAACCCTTACTGTGAGCTAACTGTGCCAATACCGCTTCAGTTTGTAGTCACTGATGGAGATTCCAGTTTTAAATGAAAACAGCTTTTGATTAAAAAAGAATTAAGCTGAATGTCTGAAAATCCGCACCGTGTTTATTTGAGAGTTGTAAATAATGTATACAGATGGTTGTATGTGATGGGGCAGAATATTTAAATCCTAGGGTTTTTTTGGTTTTTTTTTTTTCAATAAGAAACTGAAGGCTGTTTATAAGAGAAAATAAATAGCTATGTTTGACCATGACTGTCTTTATTTCCCTCTTGGACTTGCTCCTCAGCTATCTCCTACTTGTAAATAGATTCCCCCCCTGTACTGTACACATCTGACCACGGATGGTGTTGGGTCCCCGGTGCCACATGAGGTGCACGCTCCACTTTGGCCCTGCCCAGCAGCACAGGTGCCTTTTTTTTGGCTTTTCTTTCTCCCAGGAGCCTACTGTGACCCCAGCAGCTGGAGGGCTCTGGGTTTCCTGCCCTCCCATCCACACCAGGTTCTGAAATGCCCTGCCCCGTGGTAAGTTCCTCACACACATGGCTGGAGGGCAGTTTGGGAAAAGGTGGTTAAAAATTTGACTTCAATTTTTATACACAGATGTGGGGCCACGACTGTCTCACTGCTGACACCCATCTCCTTTGGCTCAGGGTTTTCCCTCATTTAACTTGGTTCTCCTTGGGTTCGGTTCCTGGGAGGTTTTAGGGTTTCATAGAATCCCGCAATGATTTGGGTTGGAAGGGACCTTAAAGGCCACCCCATGACACCCCCTGCCGTGGGCAGGGCGCCTTCCACCATCCCAGGCTGCCCCAAGCCCCGTCCAGCCTGGCCTTGGACACTGCCAGGGATCCAGGGGCAGCCACAGCATCACTGGACAGCCTGTGCCAGGCCCTCCCTACCCTCACAGGGAGCAAGTCCTTCCTGAAGTAAAGAATTCCAGCCTAAAGCAAAGAACTCCTTCCGAATTATTTTCAGTAACTAATCGAAGTTGAACTCTAAATTCAAGTGCCGCCGACCTCCTTTAAACCCAGACATCCCTGGAGGAGTTCTGAAGGCCCTCGGTGGCTTTGTCTCCTTTTCCCCGTTCCCTTTGTCCCGGCGGGCAGCGCTGAGGGCGGCGGCAGCAGGCGGCCGCCATCGATGCGCTCGGCGCGCCGCTGCTCTCGCCTGGCACCGCCCCGCCCCGTGACGTCACTGCCGCG
>WBMY01004598.1:267397-422132 GCA_013397315.1 Donacobius atricapilla
CTCGCGCCCCCTCCCTCAGGCCGCCATGGCCACCTCGCCCAAGCGCCGCAGAGCCGGCGGCCGCCTCAGGAAGGTCGCCGTGGAGGGCAACATCGGTGAGTCGGCGCGTCTCGCCCACGCGGGAAAAAGGCCGCGGGGAAAGGGGAGTTGGCGAGGAGCTGGAGAGAGAGAGGCGGCTTTCTCGGCAGTTTCGGACCTATCTAGGGAGGCACAGCTCTGCGGACCCTTCACTTCCTGCCTGCCTCCTTCCTTTCTTTTTTCTTTGCGTTCTTCCCTTTCCCTTCTTCCTTACCTCTTGCCTTCCCCCCGCCGGCTTTTTCCCCATCCCTTCCCCCGCTTCTTTTCCTTGTGTGAGGGCTCCTCCCATTACGGCAGAGCAAAGATTTTCCTGGCCGTTTCCTTCCGTAAAAGGCTTTTAATCAGGTCAGGAGGCACAAGCAAGCCTATTTATAATGCCAGAGACTGTAAAAATGATGAGATTTGGGAGAGAGGAAAAAAAAAAGGAGCTTGTTATGACAGTTTTTAACCGATTGGCCTGTTCGGTGTTGAGGTCCTGGAAAAGCTTTTCCTCGCCTCTTTCCTGTTTGTGCTGTAGAGCACCCGGAATCACCGAATTTCCCGAACTGGGAGGGATCCATAAGGATCTCTGAATCCCACTCCTGGCCCTGCAACAGCACACCTCAAAATATCACCAGGTGCCTGGGAGCATTGTCAAACCTGACTAAATTCAGATAAAGAAGAGCCCTGTTGCTCCATTAATCGGTCTGGATCATGGTGGGTGTGGGCACCTGGTTTACGGGTGTGGAAGGCAGCGTTGAACGCTAGTTAAATAACACTGCTGTGGGTGGTTTCTCACTGACGTTGTTCCTGGATGCTTTTCTTACAGCTGCAGGGAAATCCACCTTTGTGAATATTCTGAAACAAGCCAGTGAAGAGTGGGAAGTGGTTCTCGAGCCTGTAGCTAGATGGTGCAATGTCCAGCAAAGCTCTGGAGATGATTGTGAGGTAAATGGGGGGAAAAAAAATAGTTAAATGTTCCTCTGGTTTCAGAATACCAGTATATCCAACAGACTGGGTATTTTTCAGACTCTGTGTGATAGCAACGCCTTTGCTGATTGCTTTCACAGTGTCCGAATTCCTCTTTTCCAGTTTGTTGGGTCTGTTATGGGAATAACTGTTACTCAACATCAGATGTAATTTCTGAAAGCGGTCAAGAGTTACAAGAGTTACTTGTAGCCACTGTGAACTAACCGGGTGGACAGAGAGGGTTGCTCCTGTGCTGTGAAAAGCGTGCTCCTGTGGTATTACAGCTGCCTGTAATTCCATTGGCAAGCCAGCTGCTGCCTCCTGTGCAGGTGGCTTTTGAGGGAATGCAGATCTTTTTTAGACCTGGCAGAAAGCCCGGGTTATTCGGGTTAACTCAGCGGAAGCTTTCATGGGGGACGCGTTGCTCCTGCCATCTCCCGGGCTGCGTTTTCGGGAATTCGGCAGCACTGCGTTTGTTCTCCGGCGGGCGCAGGAGCTGAGCACGTCGCAGAAGAGCGGCGGGAACGTGCTGAGGATGATGTACGAGAAGCCGGAGCGCTGGGCCTTCACCTTCCAGACCTACGCCTGCCTCAGCAGGATCCGGGCTCAGCTCAAGGCCCTGGATGGCAAACTCCGGGATGCGCAGGATCCCGTGCTCTTCTTCGAGCGCTCCGTCTACAGCGACAGGTGCGTGGGGCCCTCGAGGCTCAGAGCAAGATTATTCCGAGTTGGATCCACGGGGTAACGTGGGGTTGGAAGGGAGCGCTGCACATCACCCAGTCCAAGCCCCCAGCCAAGGCAGGGCCGTCCCAGAGCAGGTGACACAGGAATGCATCCAGGTGGTTGGAATGCTTCCAGAGAGGGAGACTGCCTGACCTCCCTGAGCAGCTGTTCCGGTGCTTGGCAAGAAGTTCTTCCTCATGTTGGGGTGGAACTTCTTGTGTTTTAGCTTACGGCCAACAAAAAAAATGTCTAATAAATGCCCCACCCTGTGTTTCTGCGTTCAGCGGGTGAGACTTGATAGCTGAATCCCATCCCAGAATCCTCAGGTGTTCCACCTGTTGTGACATATTGCAAAAAAGAACTTGTTTTAATTTTTTTGTAAATGAGTGACCCCGGTGTACAGGCCAGCTGTGTTCTGTGGGCTATTCCTGCACAGCTGAGCTGCAAACGTTGGTGGTCTTCATGCACACAGCTCCAGGAGGAGAAGCCCAGCTGTTCAGTTCCACTCCGGGAGACGGTCAGAGATGCTGCAGTGTTGCCACTCCAGTTACTGTACTTGAGGCAAACCAAGGCATTCCTGTGCCCAAGGGAATTTTTGTTTCCATCGGTTTCGTGTCCACAGGTACATCTTTGCTGCCAATTTGTACGAGTCTGACTGCATGAACGAGACCGAGTGGACAATTTACCAGGACTGGCACGGCTGGATGAATGAGCAGTTCGGCTCGAGGCTGGCGCTGGATGGGATCATCTATCTCCGAGCCACTCCTGAGGTGAGGGACACAAATGTGACGGCCCCGAAAACGAGTCTGTGTCTCTGTTCTGGGCCTTGCCCCTCGTGGTGAGAGCTCAGCTCAGGCTGTGCTGTTCCCCTGGAGGCTGCAATACCTGAGCTGTGACTAGGTCTGGAAGTACTTGGAGAAAATGCTCTTTCTGTGTGTATTCAAGTCAGCTGTGATGGTAATGATTTTCTTGTTTTAAAAACAGAACATGTGAGAGCAGTAAACCAGAAAATACTGCTGAAGTAAAGCAAGTGACTCCAGAAAAGTACGAAATATCTCCAGGAATACACGGGGGATGTGCAGTAGGGGGGATACAACGGTCCCCTGTGATGGTGGAGCTGATGTGGGGTGGTCTGTGAAGCCCCTGGGGCACTGGAGCTGAGCCAGGTGAAAGCACGCCCTGTATGCGAGGCCTTAGGACTGGGCTTTGATCTTGGGCCATCTGATATTTGTTTAAAAGGAGAGAACAGAATAATGCCTCTCTTGAGTATGAAACTTGCTTGAACAAGAGGAAAACATGAGATTAAAAGAGCTCTGGTGAACTTACAGATCACTTCCATATTTCCTTGCTTCCAGCTTCCAAGCCTTCAGTTTTGTTACAGTTGTAAAACACTGTGGAATGTAACACACTGGAGTAACTCTGAGTGTTGTTTCTCTGTTTAAGAAAAGAACCTATATCTAAATTACAAAGTACAACACCTAAACGATTTTGGCTTGCTGTTGAGGCTTTAGATGTGCTCAGGATGGGAACAAATGATTTCAGACGTTGGAAAACAGTTCCTCAGAGCCAGAAACATATTTTGTTCAAATTCAACATGATTTTGAAATGCTTGTCTGTAATGTCAAATGGATGTTTCTGTGCTCTTGGCATGCAAGACAGCAATTTATTTATTTTTATTCACTCTCTTTTGCCTTTAGAAATGCTTGAATAGGATTTACTTGCGTGGAAGAGATGAAGAGCAAGAAATCCCCATTGAATATCTGGAGAAGCTTCACTACAAACATGAAAGTTGGCTCCAGCACAGGACCCTGCGGTAGGGTTTGCTGAGTGGTTCCTTGAGGCTGGATAAATCTTTGTAAGGATGTTCTGCTTTGTCCACCAGTGAAACTTCAGCTCTTCTTGTGTTATGTTATTCTAAACTGCAGGCAGATTTCTATCAGTGTTTTGTTAGCAGTAGTGTCATTCCAGAGCTCTGAGCAGCAGAGGCTTCAGCTGAACTTGCTTTAATACACAGCGTGCTGCTGTTCAGTTGGGTGCTGCGGGAGCAGAATGTCTGGGAATCCCCCACGTGTCCCAGGAGCCACACTGTAAATTCAGAATTCCTGGCTGTAACTTATAGATGCAGTTTTTTCTGTGGTATTCTTAACAATGAAAATGTTGACAGGGATTTGAATGCTCTCTGATTTATTTCCAGCTACTAATACTCGCTTTGTTCCTCTCTCCCAATACAGAACAGATTTTGACTATCTACAGGAAATTCCCATTTTGACGCTCGATGTTAACGAAGACTTCAGAGGCAAAAAGGACAGATACGATCACATGATCGAAAAGGTAAAATGTCCCAAGCGGCACACACTGATGATTCACGTCGCTCTAGAAATACACTTTAATCACCCTTCTATAATATGTAAGTCACAGAGTTCCATTCAGGTAATGAACAGTTTTACTGCCTGTGGCAATGCACATTTTAAACCCAGGCCAAACCTCTGTCATTTAACTGCTCAGGGTTCGGTGCTTGAATCCCAGTGGGATCAATTTGACTTTGATCTGCGTAGCTGCAACGACTTACAGACCTCAGCAGTGGTTCGCACACGTTTTTCCTTTCTTCAGAAGTGAAGTGTTCCTTCACGAGAAAGGCAGCTTTGTCCTTTGATCTTCATTGGTCCACCCAGGAGCAGAAGTGTTCACCTGATTAAAAGCAGTCTTCCTGATGGAGCTCGTTAATGGATGGCATGACCAGAGGTGGCAGCTGTGGAGGGAGCATGCTTCCCATCTGCACAAGATGAGATGAGGCCAAGCTTGGGCTACTTAGTATGGATTTTGGAGGAGTTTACTCCAGGGTAGCTGTCATATTATCTGGGAACAGAAAAAAAAAAAAGCCGGCCCAGTTTTTTGGCATTTCCTAAATGGAGCCAGGGAAGAGGTACACTTGATGAGGCTGGGTACGCTGGGCTTTGGCCTGTGCTGTGTGGGCACCCAGACCCTGTGTCCTTTCTTCTTACCTCTGTTGTGATGTTCATGCTGGAAGTGTGCCTGGTGTGTAAATCCTGACAGGGTTCTCCATGCAGCATTACTGGTGCTGCTCTCTGAAGCAGAAGGTGACTTTCTTGTGGTGCCTGGCACAGTTTGCGTTCCCTTCTCTACAGGAAGGGATTTGACCTCTTCTTTTTTTTCCCCACCTCTTTGAGCCCTGACCTGGGAAGGGAAGGGTCACAATTGGAGAGCGTGATCCAAGATCTGTTTCCATTTCACATCAAGAATTTGGACCAAACGTTTACAGATGGGCTCTGTGTAGGAGGCCCCTTGCCAGAAGAATAGCATCATGTTCTCTAGAGAATGGTTCCTTTCTGTGGAGTTGCCTGGCTTGAGCGGACAGAGGAAAATGCTTCTAGCTCAGGCTGTATCACAGCCCACTTCCTAGGATGTTCCTGAAACTTAAAGGCAGGAGTTGTGAGCCTGGCATTGATCCTCCAGTATTGTATTTTCTCCGAGAAGTGTGGTTTTGGTAGGTGTTGCTTCATTATTTCTTTGCCAGCCTCAGATTCCAAGGGCCATCCCGATCTGGTGCCCTGGGCTGTTCACCAGCATGAAATCCAGCTGGTGTGCAGGCAGTGGCTGTGGCTCCGTGGTTTGTAAATCTTTACAGCTCTTCTGAGGTGGCCACTGCCCTCCTCCTGTTTGGGTGGCACCTGCTTGTGGTGTAGCCCTTTGTGACAGGCGGCTGCAGTTCAGGACCACAGCAGGGGAGAGCACAATTCCATCCAGTCTCTCCCTGCACCTGCTCAATTACAGGTGCCACGTCTGGAAATGTTCTTGATGGACAGGTAATGGCACGGTTGAGCTTCTTTTGCCCTGTTTCCTTAGGCTGTAGTAAAGCATGAAGCAGAGGAGAGGTGTATTTATTTATAAATATCCTTGCTGCCTATTCTGCTGATAAACACTTAGTGTGATTGACAATGTTTGTTTCTCTTTGCAGGTCAAGGAATTTTTGAGCAGTCTGTAATTCTCTTTGAAGTGCAGACAGAGTCAAACCATTCCGAACTTCTGTGCCATCACAGTCTCAAGGGCAGCTTCTTCCCTCTTTTATAGGAGGCCTCTGGAGAGGCACGACTCAGTCCTGGAGATTTGGTTGTGAGGAACAAATAAACCTCGTGAATAGGGAAATTATTGAATAAATCGGTACGTCTGCTCAGTATTGTGTGAAGTAAGGTGCACAAATTCTGAAGAGATAAGGATTCTGAGCCTTGCCAAATGCTGTGCCAGCTTTTGATCAAACCAATGAGTTCTAGGCTATTTTAGAGATGTTTTTAATTTATTTTGTGCCCAACTGCTATTTAATTTCGAAGAAGGTAGCTGGTTGTTAGAGCTCTTCTGTGTTTTTTTAGTCACATGGATTTGTAATGGATGTTTGCTGTTCCCAGGAATTAAAAGGTAAAAAACCTTTTTGCTGCTGAGGGAATTTTATTATAACCTGGAATTTTATGTTTTAAGGTACACAAAACTGTTCGCTGATGCTTTTGATAGAAGAAGTTCTTTGTAGAATACACTGAATTAAATCCAAATGTGACTGAAATTCTGTAAATAGCAAGTGAATTTTTATATCTGTTTCTATTATGCACTGCAGACCAAGATATTCGAGGTTTTTTGTCACCTAGCATGTTTGGGGTTTTTTTACCTTTTTTTTTTTAACTTTTCCAAAAACAATGCTGTTTTTGTTGCTGGTCAGTCCTCTTCTCCTGGATAAGAATATGTTTGCTTGCTAGGCACTGCACTGGGCAGAAGGGCATTTTGCAGACAGCCTCCATCTGTGAATGACGTGTTGCTAAACCATCCCATAATGGCATTAGGGATGTGAGAGGTGGCTCTCCTGCCTTTGTTCCAGCTGCTCCACGTGTTCACTGGGCCTTCTGCTTATCCCAGATCCTGCACTCTGGGAAGTCGGTTTTTCAGTCTCGCCTGCTTGGAGTAAGAAGGGGAGACCTGTGTGGAGTAGCTGCTGCCTAAACCTCTTGTTCCAGGTGCAGAAAACAAACTTCAGGTTACCCATCCCAAGTGCTGGGTTTGAGCTGCCTTGTTCTGCTTTACACACTTCTGAGTGCACAGTCGGCTTTTTTTGAGGGCAAAATTTTATTGTAAAGCTTTTTATTGTCTGCTGTGGCGCTTCTGCTACCTGCTTGTTGGAGATGACATTTCTTCCTTTATGCTGGCTTTCTCTAATCAATGGCTGAAAAATAAAAGTGGTTGGAAAGCCTTTTTAGTGCTTAATAGTGTTGGCTTCTTGTCTCATAAAAGAGGTAATATTGTGGATTGCAAATAAGTGTATTTGGTGTAAAGAAGTTCTTTAGGATTTCTGAGATGCTGACTGACTTCACTTTTTTGTTTTTTCACCTGTGGGAAATGGGCTTATGGGACAGAGACACAGGATTACATCAAGTGCATCGTGTGTGTGGCAGTGCTCCGTGCAAGAGCCTTGTATAACATTGATGTTGTGTGGAAAGCAGCCATAGTTCTGGCAGAAAATCTTGTGCGGGCCTTGAAGGTTGCACAGTAAAAGGGAAGATTTTAAGAGCTTTGCTCCAGAAAGGAAGTGAGGTGGAATGGATGAAGATTCAGTTCAGATTTACTTGAAGCGCGTAGTACAAGCTTTTAAAGTGTTCTTGGCAAGAGTCTGAACAGTAACAACTTATTTTGACTAACAGTGCAATTATTTCTACAGTTTCAGCCGTCAAAATTGTGGATTTAATTACAGGAATTGAAATGACAGTGCTCGTTGCAAGGAAGTAAACATGTCTGATTTCTAATAAAGGCTTCTTTTGAAACCCATCACAGAGAGCACATAAATTCTGTGGCAGGTTATCTGCAGCCCGTTCCAGAAAGCTTTACAAAATCTCTGCCTGCCAAGTTTGGGTTGGAAGGAGCAAAGTCATGACCAATTATAAGAATGTTTTTAATTGCTGTGGAGAAAAAAAAGACAAAAACAATACCAAGCCACAAACACACACCCCACTGGCCCCCAAGCTTCTGGGGGATCTGGAAGTGGCTGGACTGGAGCACATGAAGCTGCAGTTATTTGTCTGTAGGACAGACACGGCACAGACAGCAGCAGAGATGGCCTGAGACTGGTCTGCCTGTGCCTCTGCTTAGACCTCAGCTCCAGCAGTACCTCAGCCTTCCGAACCTGTCAGTATTTCCTTTGCTTCCATCTCTTCCCAGGCTACCACAAACTGGGATGGTTGTGTTGGCTTTTGCCTTTTAGGGATGCGAAAAGTTTCTGAACGGGTGTCTGCTGTTGGGTGAGGATTGTTTTTCAGCCTTTGGGCGTCGTGTCCCTTTCTCTTCCCTTGGGTAAGAGGTGCTCTGATGGAATTGCCTAGGAATGCTTGCTTGTTTTAATCGAGTCCTCATGACTGGGAAACAAAATTGGGATGCTGTTTTTTTTTCCAGTTACAAAGCAGATTGAAATACTGATTAGTGTTTAAATTGTGATGCAAATACCCGTGTGAGCAATGGTCTTAATATTGCCTCCTTTTATTCTCAGTCCTTATGGCTGTTTTCTGTATAGTGCATTTTAAGTTCTAGGTTCATTTAAGTTCATCTTCTCATCTCTAGTTGTTTCTTGAAACAGCAGCCAATTTTGTACGTGGAACCTAATTTTCTATAATTTTGTGCTTGTACTGTTTTTTGTTTATTTAAGCAGACTTCATAACAATGGAATTGTATCTAAAATATGCTAAGTATTGGATTGATTCTGTTCTTTTTCTAGTCATTAGGTGCTCAGGAATCGCTTTGTAAAATAAAAAGGCACCAGGAGAAACTCACTGTGAACTGTTAAGTGTAGACCAGAGAAGTCTGTAGGTATGTAGCAGTTACTGAGTGTACCTTAGGAAAACACAGTGTGCAAGTGCTCTTGCCAAGAGGTTTCAGCATGACCAAGTGTATGGGCCACCAGGTGGTTTTTTCCAGCTCCCCTTTAGACTCTGCGTGACTGTGGGTAAATAAATCACTCCTAGCTTCGCTCTTTTTGTCTTTAAAATATTGATGTCTCCCCATGCCTTCAGGACCCTGGGAGGATGCATTAGTTAATACTGAAGTGCTGTTTTGCAGGTCTGAAGTGTGCTGTTAAATAATGGAAAAGGAAGGCAGCCCTGGTTTTAGGTTTTGCTCTGTGGTGTTTTGATGCCCCTGACCCAGATTCATGGCCAGTGGAAGTTATTTATTTGTTTTGAAAGATATTAAAAGCCATCGGTGCAACATCAGCTGTGTTAGTTCACTGAGAAAAATGAAACTGAGGAAAGGAAACTTAGGAGAAGTTTGGTCTTGAAATACAAACTGAGGTCAAAACCGTGCTGCAGTCCTTGTAGCCTAGTGGTAAAGGGGAGAAAATCCATGCAGGAATCCGCCACGGGAGGTCATCGTGTCTCACTCCCTGGGCCGGCTGCAAGAGGAGCCTTAGGGCATTGACAGTGAATGGCTGTGGAGAAGGTAATGGAGGAAAGGTCACTTCCTCCCTGGGCCTGAGGATAAATCCTGCACGGGATGAGATAAATCTTGCTCTCCGGGAGCAGGGAGTGGCACAGAGCAAGCCCCGCTGGATTAAGTGAGTGACCAGAAAAGGTTGAGCTGATGGCAGGGCTTTGGTCCCCAGCAGGCCTTTCCGTGCAGCCACCAGCTGTCTGTGTGCTGTGAGTGAACATTAGCCCATGGATAACACTAATCCTGCCGTGTCTAAGCCCTGGCAGCCTTCAGGGCTTGAGCCCTCAGCCCGAGCAGTGCTGCTGCTGGCAGCCTGCTGCAAAGCAAAACACTTTGCAGTCCTACTGACTGAAGCTATGCCCAGTGCTTACTGTGCCAAATTAACCTGAGCTGGGGATGCTGATTGAAATCCAGTAGTGACAAGGAGTGGGGATTCCACACTGGGAGCAAGCAGGGCAGGGATTTATTTTACCTTAGGGTGTGTGTGATGTAATGCCCAGAGGCAGAACTGGAGGCTGTTGTGTGCAGGTGACTTTTGTTCTTGGATCTAAGTTTATAAACTTCTAGAGAATATGAGAGCAGCATTAATAAGACTATGGTGCGTGCTAAATGAGTTTGCAGGCTATTGCCCTTTCCTTGGATTTCTGCTGACTGCTCTTCCCAATGTCCTGGGCAGGCTGGACATTCTGTATATGATCTCCAGGAAGCCAAGGCTGACCGGCTTGCACCATGGATGTTTGCTGGCTCATAGTGCTGCCTGGCTGGGAAAAAAGCTGTTGGGTTCTGAGAGTTGTTTAGAAAAATGCTGCCACAGAGGACATCTTCCTGTCCTTTATTTTGTGCTTTTCTCTCCAATTTCCTTCTAAGTTGTTGTGACTTAAGTCTTTTAATAACTGCTAGGAACATGATCTTATACAAGTTGTAACAGACAAGTTAAAGCCAGCGTTTCACTCGGACACAGCCTTCTTAAGGATGTGGCTTCTGCCCCGCTCCACTTGGTTGTCTTAGGTTTTCTAGTCCTCTTCTCTGAGTAGTTCTGCTGAGTTAACCCATCTGGTTGCCGGGGCTTTTCCTAACTCCTCCTGGTTTCAGCACCAGCTATGGATGTATGCTGACTGCGTGCTCTTTTCTCATCGTTCCCTTCAGATTTGCCTCAGCTTTGTGGAAGCCATAAGCTGTTCTCTGCTGAGCCTCCACCGCACCTTTGGTGTTGTCCTCACTTGTGGCCTTTACCCCGAGCCCAGCAGAGCGGCCTCAGGTCATTGACTGGTCAGTCACCTGTGTCCTGTCTGAGCTGTGCCTCGTGAGGGGAGCACCCGCAGTCACAAACAGCAGGAGTTGGTTTTTCAGGTCTCATTCCTGATCTGCAGTGCTGCTGCTTTCCCAAGGGTTCCCTGCAATGATCCAGTGGAGCCATGTGGGTGTTCCAGGTGTGCTTGTCCTTGCCAGGGTTTCTTTGCTGTCTCTGCTGTGTTACTGTCTGGGGACTGGGCTCATGCCAACTGACTGAAGAGCTTTTTCCAGTGGGGGTTTTGCTGCAGCTCCTGCTCCTTCAGCCAGTCTGGTTTCTGACTGGGAGACTTCTGACACAGGAGTAGAGCTCTGTTTTGTGGAACTGAGCAGCCTGAACTCTTGAAGAGTGAAGTGAGATTCCCCGAGGCTGGGAGCCATCAGGCACTCCATTGTCAGCATTCCTCGTGCTGCTGTGTGTGCACCTACACCCAGGTTTTTATGGCTAAATGAATGCCCCTGCTCTTCTTAGACCTTTAGCTGGGGAGAACAGCTTCACCTCACAGTTTCAGCTCTTCCTCGCTGAGGTTTACTCTTCTCCTTTGACATAACCACGGCTTGTGCACTGGACTAGCCTTTTCCTGGAAGGACAACGTGACACTCACTGGTTGTTCCGCTGCTGGTGTGGCTTCCCAGCCTGTACAGCATTTTAGGATATAGGTGGGACTGAGCTTTGGGGATGCTGTGGCCTGGAGCACTCTCGAAATGAATTCTTGCTGTGTTTGCCAAATGTCACGGCTGTGTTGCATGCTTTAACTCCCGTGATACACGTTTGCTGTTACTTAGGTATGTAAATAAAGGCCTTTCTTGAGATCTCTTAGTGACTTAGACTTAGCCTGTGCCTGCAGTGGGACTGATGGAATTCATCCATGCCGGAGATGAGTCACGAGCTCTTCCTGTCTGAAAATTTCCTTTTCTCCCAAGGTTGCTCACCCATGATACACTCAAAGTGATAATGCATCTTCGTTTTATGTTTTATTGACGGTCTGCACTTGCCAGTTGCCCTCAGATGAGGACACCTCCGGCATCTGGTTGCACTGTTGGCTTTAAAGGCTGCTGTTAGCCTTGCTTCTGGGATCGCCGATACAATCCAGCTGGGATCATATTGGCAGGAGGTCAGAAAGCATTGCTGGAAATGTAGCAATTGTGTTTGCTTGTTGTGCAGCACAGGCTGAAGATCTCTGGATCTTTCAAAGCCCTCTGTGGAACGCTCCTTTTAGCCACTTTTGACAGGAGTTTTCTGTCTCTGCATTTGTTGTGCTGCCTTTGAGGGGTTTTTGTTTTTCTCTCCTACTCTGCATGTCTCTAGTCCTGGAATATAACCCAGTTCTCCTTCCTGGTCTGTCACACCGCTGCCCACGGACTGAGCCTTTGTGTTTCATTTCTCTACACCAGCACATATGTTGGATGGGGATACCTGCACGGTGCTGTGATTTCACCTGGATATTTAGGCTAAAGTACTGGCTGTTCCCATTCTGATCCTTGTCTCGGGTAACTGTAGTTGCTTCAGGTCTTGGAAGACATTTCTGTAGGGGATTAGATCTGTCCTGCGACATTTCCTGCTGGCTGGAATAGGATGTCCCTTGAATGATCTTTTCCTTCACTAGGAAGCACTTAAAGTCTTGAAATCCAATGTAGACACTAGAATTCTCGGCCTCTTAATGTAAGTACTGATTTCCACTTCTGCTTCTTGGTTTCAGGATGTTTTGTTTGGGGGTTTTTGTTTGTTTTTTGGCAATGCAACACCCAAAACCTTTCAGTGCTGTCTCTGATCTGGTTAAAAAATTACAGTGTGTGTATTTTGGTTTAAGTTTTTGTCATTGCCGGAGGTTTATTTTTAAGGCGAATGTGGGCTGTTTGTAGAAATGAACTTTAATCTGAAATAATACCCAAATTGTAAAAATGAACTTTAATCTGAAATAATACCCAAACTGTCAGTAACGACGAGTCCTTGGTTCCAGTGGTGGCTCCTGACAGCGTGAGGTCTTGGACATGTTGCTGTTGTGAGCATGAGTCATCGGTAGCACCTGTACTGCTGATAGCAAGGTGTGCCTTGAGGGTTGGTGTGTATTTTTAACCTTTTAACTGCTGCAGCCTGTGACCAGGAGCCTTGGGAAAGGAGGCTGGGGTGTCTTGCACACACTGGCTGGGGCTGGCTGGTGGGGTCACCAACAATGGTTCTGTTCCAGCAGCAGTGTGTGCTGGGGACATTGAGGAGATTCCCATCCGCAGGACGGGGATTTTTGGTCCCTCAGGGGTCGAAATGAGGGTTCTCAGGTTATTTTAGAGGCCCAGGTTAACTGTCAGATTTGAAATTTGTGGGCTAGCAGTTCTTAGTGTTGCTCTAGACCACTTTTACAGGAGTGAGAAGATTTTATGGAACCCATGTCAGCTTCCTGAAGGCTTTCTCTGTCACCTTTTGCAAATCCTTTGGCCCTTGAAGTTGACTTGGATGGAACTCTTGCTTTGAACTACGGTGTCTCTCTCACTGGAATGACCGAGTGAGGGGTGGGAACAGGCAGTGCCCTGAATAAAGCAGAATACGTCACATAACTTGCAGAGGGAGTGAGGGGAGCAGGGACTAGACCAGGCTGGCTTCTAGACATTAGGAGTAAATCGATCGATGGAATTTTCCTTCCAAGTTAGGAAGTACAATGCTGAAAGGTCTGCTCAGCAGTGAGGGGTTTTTGTTGTTTCTAAAGGAGGGAAGGATAAAAACTGACCTGTTTTTCTGTAGCTGACAACTATACTGAGAGGTGGGAAGAGTCACCTAAAGACATGCCTGAGGAGCTATTGCAGTGTTTGGAGTTTCCCTCCCATATCTGATGGAAAGGAAAAGGGACAGAGTGGAGGTTAGGAATGTTCCATGCTGCTAACCTGTTACCTTGAGTGATTGCCAAAGCTTCAGCCCTCAGAGAGCAGGTGGGCGCTGAGTTCCTGCCTCGCTGGTGACACAGCAGCACCTCTGTGCTGGCTCCTGCCTGCTGGACTCATGAGGAAGCAACAGTGAGAGAACAAAGGCAAGGGTAAGGAATTTTAGTACCATTGCTTCTCCCTCTAGAAGGTCTGTATGTCTCGGCCACTTCCCAAGGGAAGTGCTTGGCGTTTTGCTCTTCACAGGTGATGGCAGATGGGGCTGAGGAGGTTTACTGGGAGCTTGCTGTGTTGATGACTTCAGCCATGCCATATCAGCTCCATATCTAGATGCAGGGCAGTGCTGCCACTCGAGGGTCGTGTGTGTAGGAAAAGCTGTTTGCGAGGGGCTGGATGCTCCAGTGATGGCTGTTGGGTCAGGCCTTTACGGCCCCACAGACCTTGTGAATAAGAACTGCTTTGAAGGGGATCAACTGATGGTTTTTCTCTGCCAAATAAACAGGTTAACGACTAAATAAGGCCATTACAATCTTGGCAGCCTCTCTAGTCTTCTGTCTTCTGCTGGCACAGTTGCTTTGGTTAAAAAGCTCTTTCTGTCAGTGCAGGTTTTGCCTGGGAGAGCTGGAATAATTTCCTGCAGCAAGAATAAGCTTTCACTAGGAAAGGCTGTGCTCACCCTGCTAGCCCTTTGCTGGCATCAGGCAAGGTAGAGGCGTGCTGAGCTCACGGCGCAGGCTTGCCCTCGGAGTGAAGGTCTGGGCACAGCTGTTTATTTGAACTGGGACTTAGCTAAGCACATGTTGTAAGAGAATGAAGGTTTGTTGTTTTCTTTTTCCCCTGGCACATAGCATATTGTCAAAGAGGAACCCACCAGGTTAGCCTGTGGTTTTCATGTTTGTTTTCTTTACAGCATCTCCCAGTCATGAGAACGTGCTGAGAAAGGACTTGGGAGAGCGCCATCAGTCGCAAACCTGGTGGTGTTTTTGAGGCTCTCATCTCTGTTTCATGCCTGAAATGCGCTGGGGTGAGGGGGGAAAGTGATCTCTAATCCGGCTAAACACACCTGACTCCAAACTTGGGTTTGTTTGCTCAAGATTAAGATATGCAGATGAAGCTCTCTGTCAATGTTTAATGAAAGGGGTTAGAGCGATGCTTTCCTCTGACACTCGTACATTTGAAATACTTGTATTTTGCTTTGGATACGGGTTGTGTGGTTTTTCTCTTCCTTTTTCCCTTCTTGGTATCTGAATTCTGCTGGCTTAGAGCACAAGCACATTCAGTTTTTACAAGTCACTGATGGGAGATGGAGAAAGGAGATGTTTAATGTACCATTCAGCTTCTCAAAAAGAATGTGTGTCTAAACTTCTTTTCTGTGAGAAAGTTGATTTCCCCCTGCAGGCAGGTTCTGCTCTGGCAGGAAGGGACATCATGAGATGCAGGATTGGGCAGACTTTTACTGTTTGGAAAAAAAAAATTAATTAGGAACGTAAAACCAGTATAGTTGGGATAGTAGGATGAAAAGTATACTACAAATATAAATAATGTGGAGAAAAACAGCCTCTGTGAAGTGTGCATTGCTCTAGTATTTAGAGATCCGCTTCACCCTGGAGCTCTTTGCTTATCTGCTCTTGGTAAGGAACTGGGCATGTTTAGATGTTACCTAAGAAAAGGAAAAGGCCGTTATGACTTCCTTGTAATGAAGGCATTTGGTTATAATTCATGTGGAGCAGGCAGCCTTTCTAGAGGCTGGTGAAAATCCCCACCCCAGCCCCACCGCTGATTTCTTCACTTGTCCTTGCTGTTACAAATTGCTTACCACAGCAGTGCGCTCCTTGCCCCTGGCAGGCTGTTGCACAACCTCATCTCCAGGGATTTGCAGCAATGTTCTGATTAAATTGGGTATCAGTGCTCATCTATTTATTTTCAAGCTGAATGTGTGATGCATGAGTGGCTGGAAGAAGTTAGGAGGCAGTAGAGAGTCATTAAAAAGTTATTTAAGAACTTGAAAGTAGCTCTGCTGAGCTGTGGATTTCATTTGATAGAATGGGCCCCATCACAACAGTCTCTAGTAGAACTTGTGGCTGATCACGGGTTGGCTGAAGCTCAGAATTTATTACTTATACACAATTGCATTTGCTAAGAAATTAAAAATTTCCTTGTCTTTTTTTGCTACAAAGGCAGCCTGCCCCCTTTTTAATCTTTTTCTACAACTCCATCCTCCTGAATCATGGAGTCAAGGAAGGGTTTGAGTTGGAGGGGGCCTTAAAAGTAATTTTCTTTCATCCCCTGCCCTGGGTAGGGGCACCTTCCCCTAGCCTAGATTGTTCCAAGCCTTGTCCAGCCTGGCCTTGAACACTTCCAGGGATGAGGCAGCCACAGCTTCTCTGGGAAACCTGTGCCAGGACCTAACCAGTCCCACAGGGAAGAATTCCTTCCTGATATCTTTTCTAAACCTGTCTGCCGTCAATATTTTCCTTATTTTCCATGGCTTGGTGGCTTTGCTTGCCATGTTCATGGAGTTTGGTCTTCTGGGATTGAAGGGCTTCTATCTAAATAATGATGGTCCCAGATGTGGACTCTGCCAAGAGACTTAGTGAACCTTTCCTCACCATAGATTTTTCTTCCTTATGTTTATAGGTTACCTGGTGTAACTGGGATTGGGGTAACTTCCCAGTAACTCCACCAGCTGTTTGGGTACCAGCTGGAAAGGAGCAAAAGGGGTTTCCTTCTTCCACGAGGTTCTCACCAAGTTTACTGTGTCATTTGAGGTTTCTTGGGCAGATGGTGTTTTTGTGTGACTTACTATTGGGTTTATTTTCCGTAATGATTTGGGAAAGCTAATTATTTTTTCCTCCCAGTCCAGGAATGATTGCTCATTCTTTCCCATCACTGAGGCAGTGGTTGGAAATAGGCAAAGATTTCACAACTTTTTGAAGCCAACTGTGTTCCTTCCCTGCTGAGAGCCCTCCAGCACTTTCCTTATCTGCCCTAGCCTGTGTTGACATGCTTCATTTCATTTCTCTCTTTGACTCCACGTAACCTGGCCAGCCCAGGACCATTCTTGACTCTCACTAGAGGATTGTGTCGTGATTGGGCTTGATCCTACATCCCGCTGTCATCAGGAGGTGTCACCTCACTCTCCTGACACCTCCCTCTGTAAACTGCCACTCTGTTTTCTTGGTGATGCTTGGATTTGCAAAGGAGCAGGCCTTTCTAAACTCCTGACAGATTTTGCCACAATCTGCATAGGCTTTGGAAGCAGCTTCCAGGTTTAGTAGTGTCTGGGGAAAAAAAAAGTGCCTGCAGCATCTAGCCAGTGTCTGTAGTCACAGTTATTCCAAACACGGAGTATTGCTCTGTAACCACACACAGCAGCACAGTTACTGCTCAGTAGTCATTGCAGCTCATGATGGTTTTGGTTTTTGCTGTCTCATGGTTGCCTTTCCTGTAATCTCTTAGCACCCAGGATCTGGGTTTTGGCTTTCTTCTCTAGGAAGGTTCTCTGAGGGTTTTCTGTCTCATAGGCTGGCCTGCCCACCCCAGATGGCTGAGGGCCAGCGGGTATCAGAGTGCAAATGTGAGACCAGTTTTACTGTATAGATTTGGAAGGGAGGTCCTTACAGTACCCAGTGTAGTGGCAAAGGCCTGGCTCTATACCCAGGCCATTGCCAACTCCTAAAAATCGTTCCCATACTGATACACTGATCCTTCTGAGAATTGTCCGTGGTGCTCAGCTTCAGGGTTTCCCAAACCTGCCCACCAGTTAAACAGTTTTGGGGGTGCGCAGGTGTGTTGTGGGGCAGTTTGCTTCCTCCCATTGGCTGCTGCCGCCTTGTCTTTGACTTATTCCTTTCTCCCGTGAGTGTGGTTTAGAAATGGACTGGTTAATCTGATGCTTTAATGATGGCCAAAACAGCCTTAGCCTCAGTGGTCAAACCACCTGATTTTATCCACCTCCTAGAGAGTCCTTCCTCCCTTTCCCACTTGTTAGCAAATGAATAAGCAAGGCTGGACAGGAGCAAAAAGCTGAAAGCTTGTGGCACAATAATGAACTAAGTGCCTTCTTCAAGTCCCACAGTTGCTCACCTTGGCTACAGAGAGGAAAAAACCCTTGTTGCTCTGTGTTTACAAGCTGGTCTGGTGTCCTGGTGGGAATGCACCTGCAGCAGAGCCTCAGGGCTTGCACAACTAATTGAGATATTGGAAGCTGAAGCTTGGTCCAGCCTGGCTCAGCCCCACTGCTGACTGTTCCACCTGGCCACTAACAGTTCTCTTCTTGTTGCAGTTTGGCCCTGGCCTTTTCAGAGGCATCTGGGCACAAGATAAATAATCTCTTTCACTTGTTCCAGGCACCCCTGCAGCTCCTGGTATGGCTGGCAATATCTGAGACTCTCCCAATCCTCCTCCATTGTGCATTGCTGTGAAGCTGAAAAGGGACTCGCTCCAGAAGCACAAGGAAGGAGCAGAAATGCATCACAGGTAACCTGGCTACAGCTGTGGTGGTTTCTTTCTGACTGATCCACACCCAGTGTACGCTTCAGCAGGACACAAGACTTAATATTTTAGTTGGGCACTTCTAGCTTATGGTTATGTGATGGGAAGAGAGGAAAAACTTCAACTCGTTCTCTGGTGTCAAAGTAAACAGACATTCTCCAGTGTCTTTGGAACTGGGCTGTGGACTGAGCAAGTGTGCCCTGGGCTGGTGGGAAAATATCTTGTGGGAAGAACCTCTGTGGTCCTGCATGCCTAAAGGAAAGTATGATTAGACTCTCAGGTTGTTCCATGCCTGGGTCATGCCACAGAAGAAAAGGAAAACTGGTCCCTGCAGAGCGTGAGACATGTTAACAACAGGACACTGTCTCTGTGCTGCTGTTACAAGGGGTTTACCTTGGAGACCTGTCAGCAATTAATTACAGCCAACTTTTAAAACAGTCTTTTTTATAGTTAAAGAACATTTTATTATTAAATCTGCACTTACCTTCATGGGTTCAGGAATTTTGAGTGTTTTGAGTTTGTTGCAGAAGCAATTTAACACCTAAATCCCTTTAGAGATGAGATCATGCCAGTTCTTTCCATAATAAGAGTGTACAGTATTTATTTCTGCTTTTTATGCAACTGTCATGTGTTTTTAAATTGTCTTTTGGCTCAGCTACCTAAAGCCAACTGCTCTTATTGCCAGTCTTCTGACTGTGCCTTCTAATTATAAGGCACCCAGGAGGAATTCAGTCTAACACTGTCTTCCTTCAACATGTTGTTACATCACCCACAGAAAGATCAGAGAGAGAACCCTTTGTCCCAGGTAAATTAGAGCAAGTGGAACAGCAGAAGCAAGCTGGCATTCCTCCTTCCCAGAAACAATGTGAGGGTACACTAGGGAGAGGACTGGCTGACCTCAGAGCAGACTTGTCTTCTGGAGAGAGGTGGTGTCCCACTGCTCCAGACTTTGGAACAAAAAGGTCCCAGAAGCAGACTGGTTGTACTTAAGACCGGTGGTCTCCTGAGACCATGTAGTGAGGTAGAAACAATGACAGCTCCAAAAGTGACACTGCTGTTTAACATGTCCTTTCCCACTCTGGTTTCTGGAGCTGCTGAGGAAGTGGGCTGATTCTAACACATCAGCATTTTTGCTTAGAATGATCTGTATTAAGTAATGGTTTGAAGGGCTCAGGAGAATATGCAATAGATGGATATCTGGGGGAAGCAATCTCAGTATTATCTGAAAACAAGAGACTTGTACCATTTCAGAAATTACCATCATTTTTGGGTGCCCATGTTGGGGTTTATCCCCTTTGGTACAAAGTCCCAATTTCTAATGGGAAATAACCTGCATGATGGAAACTGAGGGAGCTGAAGCACCTTGGTATTTCTGAGAGTCTCAGAAGGGGCAAGATGGAGTCACAGCTCTGGAAAGTGTTGGCTGGAGAAGGGGCCACTGGATGGAGCTCTTGTCCTGTGGTCGGCCACCACTGGTTACCTGAGAGGCAGGACCTGTGCCGATGAGGAATTCCGCTAGAAAACCGGTCTCTGAACAAGGTAAGGGGCTGGGATTCCAGACTGACAGCATGGTGGCAATGTACAATAATGCTGCATTGCTTTATGAGAAACCCACACCTCCTGGTCAAGAAGGGAAAGTTCAAGCAGTGTGATTAGCTGCGAGCATTTGGGAGACCACATTCATCAAGGTGGGCGAACAGGTATGGCCACCACCTATCTGCAAAAAGTCTGAAAGGTGCCAGGTGAAGATTTGGTCTAAACTGGTGGCTCTGAGCTTTCAGAGCCAAACACTTTCGGTTCCAAATAAGCTGCTCACCTGAAAATCCATAGTTTTCCAGGTGTAAGGGGTAATAAATCCAGAAAGAAAACTTTCCAGGTGTAAGGGATAATAAATTCAGAAAGAAAGCTACATGTGTGTGCAGCTCATGTAGTTACTGACATCAGAACTGAAGCATTTCAGAGGAACATAATACTGTTCTCCCTGGAGATGTGTGGTCCAACTTCATTCCTGTTGTTGGCTGGAAGGAGCAGAATTGCCAAGCCCGGGTCTCAGAATTGCTGAGGCTGGCACTGTTGGGAGTGGGGATTGCAGGGAGAGAGGGGTCAGAGAAGGTCACGTGGTTGTATTTGGCTATCGGTGATGGTTTGAAGCCGTGTCCTGAAGGAAAGTGCTTTTAGCAGAAAGATTTCCAAATGGTGTTTGCCCTAGTTTTGTGACAAAGATGTTGGTCAAGGGGGGGGGTTGATATGGTTAGTACTCACAGGCACACAGTCTGAAACAGCTTAAAGGGTCCACCTTTTCTTCCTTCTCTAAGTGAAAAAGGGGAGGACACTTCTTCAAAACCTACTGAAGGCTTTTTTTAAAAAAAAAAGACTCTAAGTGTATTGTTTTACTTGACTGTTGGGCTTCCTTGAACAGAAACAGGCAATTTTATGTCATTTTATCTGCCTTTTACCATGCATTTAAAACAGGGCCATTGCTAGTTGCCTGCCTGGTTAGGAGTTAAAAGGACAAGTGAAATAGTGCTTATGACATACTGTGTATTTTTAAGACATGGAGTCTTTTCAGAGGAAGGAATTAGAATTGAAATGCTTCCAAAATCCAGTTTTAATAAATAGTGTGTGTGACTTCCAAAAGGAAAAATTCCTTTCTTTTCACTTTGTTGCTCTTCTCACGGAAAGAGTTTGGATCTATGCATATGTGCCTACATATGTGCATGTTGCATGACCACTTTGGGCACAGGTTTAGGATACTGACTGGTGGGATCTCTGGATTGTAAAATCATCTGTCAAAATACCTTGCTTTAAGGACTGTGACTTGCCTCCATTTTTTAATTTTTGTTCACCAGTTTGGGATAATATTTGCAAATGACTTGTTTCCAAAGAAAATTAAGAAAATTTCCAAAGAAAATTCCTACGGTAGGAATTTGTGGCTAGCTCAGGGTTGCCTGAGATGTGTCATTTCAGGTGCAATTATGCATCCAGCTCTGTTTCCTCTGCCTGCAAAAAGTGCCAAGGATGTCACATGTGGCTGCTTTGCCCCTTGCCTTTCAGAGGAGAGCTAACCCTGCCCTTCCAACTCACAGTCCTGACATTCCTCGTTAAAAATTCCTGACTGACTATTCAAAGCCTTCCTTATTCATGTCTGTGCAAAGATCATTAGGACAATTATTAGGAGCTGGTGGTTAGCCCCCAGAGGGCTGATAACATAGCTGAAAGTGAACAGTGATGTGGTGTAAGGTGTCACTCTATTGGGGCTTTTTAGTGTGCTCCCAGCTCTTCTACCTGCTTGGTGCTGTTTGGACAGAACAAGGCTTAGTCCCCTGTCATGGGCCACACACTCGCCTCCCTGTCCCAGCAGGAGCTGCCTCCAAAACAGCTTCCCAGGGCTTGGGTTGCTGGCTGTGAGTGATGAGATGCTTCTGGGAGAGGGGTAAGGAATTGAAAGAGGATGTGGGTCACATTTTTTTTCTCTAGTTCTTTGTGGCATATGCGTTATGGCACGATGCCTCTGGAAAAGTAAACAGCTCTTCAGGTTTAGTCATGCCCTGTGCTTATAATAGTCCTGCTGAGGGATTCCAGCAACTTGCCAAGTGCCAGTGCCTAGCAAGGGATAGGCATCCCAGCCGCAGAGCCATCTGCCTCCTGGGTTGGGAAGAGTCTCAGACAGCTGGTGGAGATGCTAGGTGGGAAGAGCTGGTGCACAGACAAATGACATGCTAATCCCAAATCGGAAAAGGGGGGTGATGCCAGCCGTGCGGGACGGGGATTTTTGCCTGGCAGGTGTCTGCAGACCTGCTGGCTCCCCAGAGCAGGCGTTTTCTTCTCCTTCTGCCAGTGCTGGCCTTGTGCTCCCAAATTAGTCAACACTTGGGCAAAGTGTGACTGGAAATCACATAGCTGAGAATCTTACTCTGTCCTGCCTTAGGTGTGTGGGAGGGTCATCGGGAAGGTTAACACGGGGCTTTCTGCTGTGTAAGCTGCAGGAAAATTCTTCTGCCCAAATTTCTGCTTGCTTGCTGAGCTTGGACTGCAAGAAGAGTGAAGAGAGCACATGAGAAAGCTCTCCAGGGAATGAGCAGCAGGATGGGCTTAGGAAGGACAGAGTGCTGTGCTGAAGTTAGATTTTCAGCAGCTGATATCTTCTCATATGAAGTTGCAGCCCAAAAATGGAGACAGAATATAAAAATACAGCAGTGAAAGTGACTTTCCATGCTAGCGGCTAATTTTGCTTTCTGTTTTTAACTCTGCCCAGAGTTAGCTTTGAATCTACTTACATGATGAAGACATCAGCACCGCCTGGTTTTGAGAATCAGGCCAGCATGTAAATGCAAGCTGAAGTCTATTTCTGTAAGTGTGATGCAGAACACTCTCACCAAACTGTTAGAATTTCCTGCTAATTGTGGTGTTTCATTTCTGGCCAACTGCATTCCAGAATGGCCTCTCTCTAATGTGCTATTTACTGACTCTATTTTAGTAGATAAACTCCCCAGCTTAGCAATAGGAAATTTCTCTTCCTTGCATAGTGTTCTAAAGCGCCTTTAAACTAGAAAGAAATCTATAGGCTAATGTGGTAATTTTGATTTATTAACTTGAGGTAGGTATAAACTCCTCCTGTTGGAATGTTGACAATGTTTGGCATTGAATGGAGATGCTGGCACATATTGTATGGGAGGCCTGAGATCTGTAATAAATAAAAAGGCCATAAATATTTAAGGCCTGTTACATCCCATCCTACCTTTAACACATCCTTTAGTACCATTTAATGGAAAATAAAGTAGCTGTAGGAAAACAGCTTAAAACTAATTGGTGGCGCTCTGTTACTTGTGGAAAATGGAAATAAGGTTTAAGGCAATGCAGACCAGCTTGGTGCTCCTTACAAGGTTGGATTTGTCAGCGCACGCTTTGCACAGGAGCACCTGACCTGACCCAGCCCTGGGGCTCAAGGCAGCGGTGGTGCTGAACGGCAGAGAGGAGCAGGCCCCCAGACTGGGGGTAACGGGGAGGCCGCACACCCTCCCTCAGGCAGCCCATCCTGTCTCTGGTTTCATGTTTTACAGCCCCAGAATCACGGTGGGAATAGCCACCCAGACTCATTTGAGTTGGAAGGGACCTTGAAGCGCATCTTGCTCCACCCCCTGCCATGGGCAGGGACACCTTCCACTAGCCCAGGTTGCTCCAAGCCCTGTCCAGCCTGGCCTTGGACACTTCCAGGGATGGAGCAGCCGCAGCTTCTCTGGGAAACCAGGGCCTCACCATCCTCGCAGGGAGCAGTTTCTTCATAATATCTAAACCTGTCCTGTGTCCATTTAAAGCCATTCCCCCTTGTCTTGTCATTCCCGTCCTGCCCTTGTAAAAATTGCTCTCTTGTTTAGAGAATGTGCCCCTTAAGAGTTGTTGTGAGAGTTTAGAGCGAAGCCTTCTAACAGAAGAGGCAAGGCAGCCAACAGATCCGTAGAACTGGGACTAAGTTTCTGATCTTTCCAGTGGAGAAGGAAGTTTCCCTTGTTTCCCTGTATTTATTGGTTTGAAGGACTGAATGTGGTCAGAGTAACTGTTAGGTGGAAAGCAAGGGTTTCCTAACATGAAAAACAAGTCTTTCCAGGGCTTAGAATTCCACATCTGTAGCCTGTAAGTGGTGGAGATGTAGCTAGGAATACCAAGAGCCCTGTTTTCAGATTCCTCAGCTTTTGTCTTCTAGTGAGTCAGTATCTATTTCTGTGTGAAAATTTGTAACATGAAGCACCTTAAAAGCACTGATCCCTACAACAATAAACAATTAAAGGGAAAAATGGAATCCTTCCTCCAGCAGAAAATCAGAGCCAAACTGCACTTCCAAGGAAGAGCGTTTTGTGATGTCCTTGATAACAGTAATAACAATAAAGGTCATGAGAGCTCTGCAATCCTGAGACGTGATGTTGCTTGCTCAGACAAGTGGCCCCTGCTGAGACTCAGATCAGGTACGTCTGATAATGGGGATGGAACAGCCGTGTTTATTTTTGGAATGTGTCAGAGAACCTGTTTCTGGTCCTTGCTCTGCTATAACAGTCAGGTATTTATTTACATGGTCGGAAGCTCCAGGGCTTCTCCCGTAAGAAAGGAGTTTATGTATCTGAACAGTTCGTACCTTTCCTTCCCCTTTGTGTGCTGATGGCATAAGATCTTAGAACGGAAGATGGAAGGGGAATGGGATATTCCTTATCTAAATTATCCTGTTGCCAGAAAGGACGGTTTCACCCTTTGTTTCTTTGCAAGGAATTAAAATGTAAATATTGGTGATGTAAAATCTAATTTTGGGATGATATTCCATATTATAGAATATCACAATGATGCAGAGGACATAGAAATCTATCTATCTATATTTGTAACATGATCAGGAGTGCTTTTTTTACTTTGTGTGCCAATCCATGTTGAAGAAAACAAATCAGAAATCTCATGGGTGGCCTTACCCTGTTAACCAAGTTGTGTTTTGAAAAACTAAATGGGTGAACGTGTCTGTGCCTGATTATTTTGTATATTTAGGCCCTTCTGTTTTAAAATCTTAGCAGCTAATTTGAAAATTAATTGAGAGCACTGCATTTTCATTTGAAATACGTCAATGACCTATTCAAACAAGACTAAGTAGCAGCAGGAAATCTGAATATACTGGTGAAGTCTTATATTGCAAAATTTTCACTTCTCTTGTTGGACATGAGAAAATTACTGATGATGTGTAAATTGGAAAAGATCTGATGTGAGAGACATCATAAATAGAGGCCAGACTTAAGCAAGCCC
This sequence comes from Donacobius atricapilla, assembly GCA_013397315.1. Classification (NCBI taxonomy): domain Eukaryota; kingdom Metazoa; phylum Chordata; class Aves; order Passeriformes; family Mimidae; genus Donacobius; species Donacobius atricapilla. The sequence continues at coordinate 292,052 of WBMY01004598.1, forward strand.
TTACAGAGTGAGGGAGAAAGACAGTGGATTGCAAACTCAAAGTTCAGGATCTCTCCTAGAGCCCACAGGAAAGACTTGAGGACCCTTCTGTAAGCAGGGACTCGTGCAAGGATGATGAAGGACATGGTTCAATTGCCAAGGGAGAGGGAATATGCTGTTTAGCCATTGATGAGACTTTACCAGGAAAGGTTAGAAAACTGCAAAGTTTGGACACTTGTACTTTTAGGCACTTCTCCGTATAAAACTGAAGACAGGCTGTTGTTTCGCCACTTCAGGAATGCTTGGTCCAGAATAAATGTAGATGTTAAACATCACTTAAGCCTTTTGTCTGCCTGCCTGATATGGTAATAAATGCCTGAATTGCTCTGCTTGCTTCCTGTTCTGGGAGACAGGAGGGAGCTCAGGCAGCAGCTGACAAAACTGCAACACTTTGAGACTTAGCTGGAGGAATTTGGTTTTGTGTTTTCCCGTACTAGCTCGGGAGTCTTTGAACATAGTTTTCTTTATGACTCTGAGAAGCTCTTTTGAATCCAAGTCCCAGGGTTTTGAGTCTCCCTTTTATTAAAGGTATTCAGTCCAAGGAATGTGATGGGCACGTTGAAGTTTTCCTTGGTGTAGTTGCCATGTGGTGTTTTCTGCTCCGACTGCTCTGATTCGCAAGTGCCATTGCATGAGTGTCATGGATGAAGTTGTACAGGTTGCAGTACATGGGACACATTTTCACTGCTTCCTAGTATTCACTAAAACCAGTGGGCTCGAAATAAATAATGTTCAGCGGCTCTAATTTTAGCATAAAATTAAGATAACTTGTTGGCCAGCATTATTGTTCCAAAGACCGTAACATTATCCAAGAAACCAGCAGGACTCACAGGCTCATTCTGCTGGAGAGCTTTCGCACAATATCCACCATAAACTGTTGTCTGTTGCTATGAAACAAGCTGAGAAGATCAAATGGTGGATAAACATTGCATAACTCATCAAAGAGATCAAGTAAGGTGTAGAGATAAGGGATGGAAGTAATTGTGGCACGAGCAGAGACTTGGGGAGGAGTGGAGAGCTGAGGCTGGAAAACAGCGGTGAAGCCATGGAGGCAGGAAGGAACAGACATCCTAGTTAAAACACCAGTGAAAGTTCTTGTAGGAACTGCTATTTTAGTCTGATCTCATGGTATCCTTGAAAGATTTCTTCTTTCCATGCAAAGGAGTCAGAAAATATTCCTACAAAAAAAATCATGCAAAATATTTAAAAATTTGAATAACTTTTCTTACTTTGTTCCATCTTGTTGCTTAGTTAGGAGCTTCTTCATCTTAGAAGAATGACTGCTCTCTTTGTAGTCATGCTTTTTATAACATGAATGTTCCATTGTGTCAGAGCATCCAGGCTGACTACACAGAGTTGTCTTGGCTTACCAAATCACTGCAGACTCATGCTTCTTTCATGTGTTTATGCAGATTTATTAAGTCCATTCTTGTCATCCCTTAGCAGAAGAGATCAAACAGAAGATAAACCACTCATGCCTGCAGCAGCATTCCTGCGTTGGCCAACTGCCGATTCTTCTTCCAGAGGCAAATTACTCCATCCCACCCAGGAAAAATGCTCTGGTAAAAAGTTGAACTTTGCTCTGTGCACTCAGGGTCATCAAAGAGAGAATCTGGCAGGTTGGCAGAAGTGTGGGGATTTTCCAGCAAGCTGTTAAATGGCCAAGGAAAATGTCTGAGCACTCAAAGGGAAGGAGGATGGAGTAATGTCAACTCTTTGGTTGATGAGTAAGAAAAAGCTTTGGCAGGTTTTTCAACCTGGTGTTTGTCTGAGTTAGCAAAGAATTTAAAGTGATTTCAAGAGAAATGGATTCTCCCACTGATTTCACTGGGTGCCAGCTTTGACTTGGAGATAATGTTAGTTAAATTGAGTTAAAAACTTCCCTGCTTTTCAATAGAGGAAGGAGGAGAAAGATCCTGTTAAAAAGAACTGCAGAGACCATTTCAGAGCTCTTGTTTCTGGTGAGCTTTTAATAAAGCACAGCAGGACAGAAAGAAGCACTGGTCAAGTTCTTGGCTTCAGACAACTGAACCCTATTTTCTGAGGCTGGACTACTTCAGCCCATGACATTCATGGCACGTAACATTTTACAGGCTTCCGGTGACAGTTCTACAAATGTGACAACGGGGTGTCAGCTCCGAGAGGAAGGAGCCTTTTTTATGTCTTTGCATCCCAGATAAATCCCCTTGTGTTTTGAGTTTTGGCATCTTCAGTTGATTACTTAGGCAGAAGTGTGAAGGGAAATACTATGGAGCTAATTATAATCACTTTTAATTAGATCCTGCAGCAACCCCTGCAAGAAATTTTAAGTGAGCGATGCACGCGCTCTCTGAGATTAGTCTACTTTGCAACCAAAACCATAGAATCCTGGAATGGTTTGGGTTGGAGGGGACATAAAAACTCATCTGGTTCCAAGCCAGATGAGTTTTTAGGTCCCCTCCAACCCAAACCATGGTTCCCATGGGCAGGGACACGTGTCTCTGCAGCATGTAGGTATGGGCCCCAAACCATAAATCACAAAGAAGTGTTGGAATACATGGACCTGTGAGTATTCTGCTGATATTTGAGAACTTGGTGAGGCAACTAACAAAGCAGGAATTTCTAATGACATTCCTGGTGACACAAGATTGGGAACCGTTTCAAATATCCACTCTATATCCTGAATGTGAAATTGCTCTTAGGAAACTGTTATATAAAAGGTCTTGCAAAATTACCTGCTTAAACAATGTGTCCATTCTGTGTCTCCTGTAGCATTAGCTACAGGACTGTGTGGTGTTATTCCTGTGAGGCAGATGTTGGACAGGATGCACGGAGATATGGTTAGCTGTAAGTCTCCCATGTCTCTTCTTCCTGTGATTTCCTCTATCACAAAGGAAGTGCTAAAAGAAATAATTTTGTAACTGAAGAACCGGATGATTTGTTGTTGTTAGCAGGAAAATTCTCAAAATTAAAATGAGCTCCCATTTTGAAAGCCTTGAACTTGTAAATGGATCAATTGAGCCAAGTTTTCCAGGAAATAAACTTGGACCTTTAAGGCTGTGCTCAGCGCTCCTTCTGGAATGGCTGAAATGCAGGGCTGTGAATGCTCTCCCTCCACTTCAAGGGCTGCTGTGCTTGTCAGTTTTCAGGCTCTCTGAGAAGGAAGCTCTGCTGGCTTCTCATTTGTGGAGATCAAAGCATGAAGAAGTTTAAGAAACTTGAGCAGGATTCTCGGTGAGTCAGGGTGTTTTCCAAAATTCAAGTCAGAGTCTTTAACCCTGGTCCCACTGGCACATCAGTTGAGACGCAAGATAATAACAGAAATAAATTATTTCCTTTCTTCTTTGGTTCTCAAAATGCCTTCTAGGAGGATTTTAGAATCTTTCTTTAGGATTCTCATTCTGCAGACAGCAGTAAAAGTGTTCTTTTTTCAATTTTTTTTCCCCCTTCCTTTCCTCACCAGTGTTCATTTTGGTGCATGTCTTGGTTTAAGACAATACAAAGAGAACACTCTGGAATCAGTTGCCTCCCCTTACAATTTTGACCAATATCTTTCCGCCAATAAGTAACCAATACAAGCAGATAGAAAAAATAATCAGCTTGCTAACAAGAGGATCAGCAACCGGCAGAAAGTAACAGTAAGTAAGTGCTAGATACTGAATTGCTAAATCTCAGAACCCCATGAGAGAGAGACCTGAAGTGCTGACAAGTGGCAACAAGTCCTCTTGAGAGCCTTCCCTCAATACTGGCCAGAAATCAGAGGAAAGAAATATGTTCAGCAAGGGCACAGTAAAAGTAATCAGACATGTGGACAGGATCCACATAAACTACTAATTTTCGAACAAATGGATGTAATAGTGTATTTTAAAGATGTTTTCAATGCTGCCTCAACAACTCCAACAGATAAGAGATTTATTTTGTTTTCTTTCTGAAACATGTCTAAACATGTTTGAGACTGAACTGTGTCTTTTCCAAGAGCATGTTGTGCTTCTTCATGTTTTCAATAGGGATTTAGTGGGCCACACAGACACGTGGTGAAAGCTGGGGATTGAGCTGGCCTGAGCAGGGATGTGACTTGTCCGCCCGTCATTCCTGTGGAAGAGATCCAAAACTCTCTGGTAGGATGTCCAGAGGCTTGGCAGGATGGGGTGGTGCAAACTGAGAGGAAATCTAATTAGGGCATACAAGTGTCTGGAGGATGGGTGTTGAGAGGATGGGGCCAGGCTCCTCTTTCCAAAGAGGGCCTTGGATAAAGGAGCATGGAATGGGACACAGAGCAAGGAGTAGAGTCTGACATTGCTTGGTCTTAGGGTCCTGGTGATCAACTGCCCCCTCTGGAGTGTATTATTCCTGTCACAGCTCTGCGCTGGCTCCTTGGTGTGTGCCCTGCTGAGCAGGGGCATGTTTTATATGTCCTGTGCTGGAAGCAGGCTCTCCAGAGGAGGAATTGGCTTTCAATTAACCTTTGCATCTCCTTCTGCAACTTTACTTTAAGGGCAAATCTGGAGTGTTCAGTACCACAGTGTGTTTTAGTATGACCCATTACTTGTCTGACACCTGTGCTAGCTGTAGAAGGCGAGAAATGTACATTTTACCAGGCAGTTAAAAAGAGCTTGATTTGTTATAAATCACCCCCCCTACCCGGTATTAATTTCCATGGAGCTGAAGAATTTAAAATTCTCCTGGTTTCTGCAATGGCTGCACCCTGAATTCGGAATATTGCCCCTTCCAAACAGAGTTTTAATGACATCAACAGGAAGTTCTTTCCAATGTACTGAAATCCTTAAGCCTTGAAAGAGAGAAAATTGCTGGATACTCTGCTGTTTTCTTTGTCTGTGTCTTTTCATTCTTTTTCTTCTACTTTGTGCCTTTGAATTGAACAGGATTCAGTTCTTCATTAGGTATTCTTGGACTAGGAGCAGTATTGCTTTTTCTTTGTTCCCAAATACAAGTTACTGTAAGGGGGTGACAATCCAGCTTTCCAAAGGGGAAAAAAGCACCCCAAAAGAGAATGACTTGATGGGCTGATTGTCAGGCTGTGATTATCTGTTCAGGTGTAGCAGACTTGTATGTTCCCAGGTAACTTGGCAGTACTGACTTCATTTGTACCAGGTATGAAAACACTGTCATGTTTCTGCTTCCTAAAGCAGTACACATCAGAATACATCTTCCTGGAGACACTGTCCTTGGATAACTCAAGGGGCAAAAACCCGGCTGAATTTCCTGCACTGCACACTTAATGTGCTGGTCTGAATCCTGTTTCTAGAATTTATTTCCGTTCTCATTTCTATCACTTAGTACCATTCCTTAAATCAGTAATGTTTTAAAATATTTTCAGACTTGTTTCTCAGAAGTCCTAGCAAAAAGGTAGCAGGAAAAAGTGAGTGTTGTGAAGAGTTAATTACAGAAGGAAAATCCCTTCTGAGGCTTAACTGGAGGCTAATAATGAGTTTCCATTGCCTGGAGGTGCTTTGGAATGAGAAGGAAATGGGAAAGGCACTGGAGTGGGGTGAAACTGGTTTTGTTTTTTCCATGCTGGAAATGGCAGATGAATAAGTTCGTTCGTCTTTGTACCCATCCATCACAGGTTAAGAGCATCCCCTCATGTGCCTGGTCCACCTCCATCCTAAGCATTTGGGAGCAGGGGCTGTGAGCCTCTTTGTGCAGCTCAGCAGGCTCTGGGGCAAAGCAGGGGGCTGGCCAGTGCTGCGCAGGAGTAGCCAAACACTGCAGCTGACACCGGCGTTGCCACAGCTACTCCTGCTGCAGGACTTGAAAGGGAAAGGCAAAACCCAGTGCTTCAGCCATACGTGACCTGAGCTGATTCATGCTGCGAGTTCATTCCCTTCCAGAGACTTGCAGTGTCTGAGATGGAAGGGAAAAGGGATTTCCTTGAGAGTGGCTTTTGGGTTTGGTGTTTTATTTTGTATGCTTGCCTTGAAAAGGGAGACACACGCTCTGTTTGCTTGTAACTGCTGAGGAAGGTATGTGATGGGTTGAGGTAGAACTGGAAGTAAGGTGCACTCTATGCTCCAAGAGAGTTGGCTGTGGAGAATCCATATAGTTAGAAAATTTTACCCATCTTAGTGTCTGAGATAAGCGTTTTGTGGAAGGCATATCTTGCATTTTGAATGAGTAGTCAAGCCCTTGCTTTTGGGTTCAGAACCAGGATGAGGGCAAGTGTAGGTGCAATGAAGAGTAACTCAGGTGACATAAGGGAGGAACACTGTGGAGTCCCATGGCTGAACCACAGGTCTCCAAAGTCTTCAGTGCTTCTGTACATCAAGAAAATGTATAATGCCAGCTCTTTCTTTTTGGTGGCAGGCGTTATCTGGCCTTCATCTGGAACTGAATGCAGCTTTCCCTTCTCATTATTGCTTCTGCTTGTTGGCAGCCTTGGAGCTGAAACACGAGATCGCAGTTGTGCCATGTCCTCACATCCGAGGTGGAGTCCCACGGCAGCGGCGTGAGGAGCACACGCAGCGGGACGTGAGGCTGGCTTGTGGAGGGACCGTGTTTCAGCAAAAACACTTGAGGGGAGGGCTGGGCTGATGTGCGCAGGGTGAAGGGTCAGGTGCTCAGGGCAGCCCCAAGATGGGCAGCTTGGCCCACAGACAGGCAGCCAACACGTATTACTTACAGCGTCACTGGGCTAAGAGCTCGCCTTTCACCTGTGGCATCTGCAGAGCAAATTGTAGCAGTGGGATATTGCAGCTCGTCCTGGATCCTATGCCCTCTGTGCCGGCAGCAGAAAGGTTGGGTGTTCATGGGGTGTCCCCCACTTCAGGCCTCCCCCCGATGGTGGCAGGCATTGCTGCTCTTGCTTGGCTTTTAGAGGCTTTAATGGAGACGCTCCTACAGCCTGTTGGGCAAATGAAGCAAAATGTCACGGGGGGAAACTATTTTGATCCCTTTCACTGGGGGGGCAGAGGGGTGGGAAGAAGTGGGTTATAGTAAATGTCATACAGGCCTGGAGTGTCCATCCGAGTGGGACAGCATTTGCTGTGCTCTGCCTCTCTGAACTGGAGCAAATGTGGAAGGCGAGCTGCTGCGAGCCGTTGGTTCTCCTGCTCAAGGAACCCATGGGACAGCTGGATCTGTGGAGGGACTGGAGGTAGGTCTGGGCAGCCTGGCTTGGGATGGGACACTGGGAGGCAGAACTGATCAGGAGGGGTACAGTGATCTCCGGTCTGAAATCATAGCTCTACCTTTTCTCTCTGTGCCAGACTTGGTATTTCACCAGGCTTTTCCTGTTGATACAGGCCATGACCTATGTAAGACTCTTCTCAGGTGCAAGGTCTTTTGCACCAGTTCTGTTATTGTAACAGGAGAGCTTTCCAGAAACTTTAGGAACTGGCGAGTCCTCAGAAAGCCAGTGCTGGGGTTTTCACAATCCTGTGCCTTGCAACAAGTCTGAAAGAATTCAGATATCCATTGGAAACCTGTCATTTTGTCATGTGTTCCTGCTTGCCTAATTGCTGGTATGTGGATGAAGACAGAGTGATTTCATGAAAATTCATTTTTTTTATCCCATGTGTGATCTGTCTAGCCTGTGCTAGCAGTTACTTCTCAGATAACATCAGCCTTGTGGCTTGTTGTCAGTGGCAGGTGCTCTTGTGGAGCCAACTTGTTGATCTGTTTAAAGATGAGTGGTATAACATCTCCCTGGATCACTGGGATAGCAAGATAAACCACGTTCTATGTTAGGAAGAGAAAGGCTGTGTGTCTCTCTGTACGCCTCAGAAGCTTTTGAATGTTTTTCAGCATTAATCTGCAGCCATAATGACCCAACTCTAACCTGCAGTTATTCATTGGGAGAAGAGCCAGCAAATGCTGCAGAGTTGGATCTGATATTCTGCAAACTGTGGAAAACAAAGCCGAGGAGAGGAGCAGCAAAGGGAATTGGTTTGTGACAAATGTGTGTAGAAGGAACAGTGAGGGACAGAGGAAAGCAGGGGATGTGTATAATGGGCTCTGTGTTTCTCAGAAAGACCTAGTTGGGAAGACGTGGCATAAATAAGTCTTCGAGTCATTCCTTTTCCATACTGGAAAGCCTCGTAAACGTGTCGTCACAAACCATCTGCGTGCTGAAGGTGTGCAATTTGATAGGGCGTGACAGATTGTGCTCTAAGTGTGACAATAGTGAGGGCGTGTCTAAACACAAATATTTTCCTTCTCCCATGGAAAATGTTTTCAGTGGAGCAGGGGGACTGAAGTACTGGGATGTACTGCTTATGTCACAGTAAGGGAAAAAGACATCCTGGGGGAGAACTTTGGAGAGTTGATCTGGGTGCTACAGCTTTCCCCAAGAATCACAGGGCAGAGACCACTAGTCATCTGCAGGGGTTGCTGCCCGGCTCAGGGTCTCTTCCTACCCCCAGCTGCATCTTCCACGCACTCCCAACCTCCAGCACAGCCGTGAGGGCAGGGGTGCCCAGCAGACTCTGCCTTGGCAATTCCCTGACACCCGTGCTGGGAAACAAGAGCGGCCGTGGGAGCACTGGGGTCTGCGGCACAGGTGAGAGGGTGGCGAGCACAGCGCTGGCTCTCTGCCAATGCCATTGCTTCGCGCCATTCTTCCGCCTTTTATTTTCTTTCCCCACCCCAAAGCATGGGAATGTAGTAATTGCATTTTGACCCAGTTTCCAAAATCACTGTAGCATAGACTTTGGCGGGGGGGCTGGGGGAACCACTTAGGAATGAAAACCAGCCATTAGCTAGTACCGGAGGGGCAGGAGCAGCAGCAGACTGTTACAAGTATGCACTAACAGCCTTGTAGAACAACTGTTATCCTGCATGTTTTTATGGGGGGGGAAAAAAAGGCAATTGCATTTACATTTTTTTGATATTTGATCCCTGGTATGAAATCCTTTTGAGCCTGAGTTCAGGTTGCCTTCAGCTGAAGCCCTCTAAGCATAGAGGCTTGTGTCAAGTGCCTGGATTTTCAATACTTGGCTGGAGGTTTCATGGCAGTCTTTCTTGTGGTTATTTCTGGTACCTCTGGCTGCCAATTGGAACACAGGGCTGTAGATCTGTGGGGAAGTGGAAAGGGATGGGTGTGAGTGGCTGTATGGAGTAGGAGCCCTTAACAGCAGGAGGCTTGGGTTAAGATGGGGTTTTGAAATGCACAGAGACTTGGGGAGCAGATGTAAGTATGAAATCCAAACCAATTTCCTCATTCTGGCTATTAATATCAGAGGGGAAAAAAGATCCTTTGAAGTAATTTCAAGCAGCATATCCCTTGGAATCTCCCCAGCAACCCAGTGAGAAGTCTTGGAATTTAACCTCACAAAGTAAGACAGGTGGGAAAGGAGAAAGAAAAGGCCAGAAGATGTTGCCTTGAAGGATGGGAATACAGTGTCCCTCAGCTTCTGCTGCCTTGGTGTCATCACTGCCTCTGTCCCTACCATGGATAGGGCACTTATCCATGGGAATATATACATGTTAGGCCAAGGGATAGCACCAGTGCTTGAACATGGATTACGCTGCCTCTGCTGCAGGGGAGAAACAAAGCATGTCAGTGCCCCAGGCTGCATTTCCCACCACATGCCAGGCTGTACCTGAAGGCATCATGCCCTGGAGAGCAGCTCTTGCCTGCTCCACTGAAGAGCTTGGTAAGAGAATGCTGTGGCCTCAGAGGATGAGCTGGTAGGTGCCTTGAGGATGTCCCCTCCCTTGGTGAGGATGGATGGGAGCTTTGAGGTGGGACCACGCATGTGGGGGAAAACACAGTCAAAAGTTCAAGGCTTTGTGAAATGGAGATAGTCTTCATGTGTTTGTATTAATGAAATGATATGTGAGATTCTCCAAGGGCAATATTTTATTCTGGAGTTGTAAAAGCATAAAATGAAAGCCTGCCCTTTGACAGCACTCATATTTTGTTAAAATGCTCCACCAGAACATGCTGTCCCAAATATCTGTCGATACTCTGTCATGCCTGAGCCCTAAAGCACACAGAGTGGGATGTTGTCTCAGGACAGTCATCTCCTGTTGCTACACAAATGTTGAGGTGGAGCCTGAGTTTATTAGTTTTTAAGGCAGAAGATATTGTTTCTGCACATTTTTATTTCATACAGTGCCTTAATTTCTATTAGTCTTAAGCTGATATGCCTTGCATTTATTTTGCTTACTGGGAGGCTGGAGAAGCTGAGGCCGGTTGGACAATTCATCTTTTTTTATGTGACAGCTTGGTCCTCATGGCTGTTCTTGCAGGTCAGTGCTCCTGAGGTTCCACTGCCTGCCCTTCCCAGTGCTTCTAGAGCACCAGGCACTCCTTGGCCTTCAGCTCCTGCCCACCAAATTGCCTCCTTCCTGTGGAGAGGAGCTTGGATGTGGGTTGTTGGCTGCAGCCTTCGCTAAGGACTGCTGCTGGAGGTAACCACGAGAGGTATTTAAATAGGTGGTTTCAGCAACAGGTCTTGTGGGCAGGTTTCTCATCTTACCTTCCTGGTGCTGTCTCACATCAAACACACAGCTTAGTGATTGCTGAATGTGGGAAAAGACTCTCAATATCATGGAATCGCAGAGTGGTTTGGGTTGGAGGGGTCCTTAAATGCCATCTCATGCTGACCCCCTGCCATGGGCAGGGACACCTTCCACTAGACCAGGTTGCTGGATATGTGACAGGCAAGGTTTTCATACCTACAGGTATCTATCCAAAGGTTTTCCTGTGGAATGTGTGGCTTCTGGAACGTTTCAGCTCAGGTTGCTTCTCCCTTTCTTTGGGATGAATCCCAAAGATCTGGGGCTACATGCTGGGGGTATTCCTCATCTGTCTGTGCTTGCAGGAGCTGCTGTGGCAGAAGGCTGCAGAGTTGGAAAGAGCATTGAAAGAGCAGCCAGCTCTCATGGGTGCTTTTCCCTTATTTTTTTGGCCTTATTTTGGCTTGGACAACACATTTCTCCTGTTTCACTTTCACTCCAATTTTTTTTTTCCTAGAACACTTTGCGCTTCAGACTGCCCTAAAGTGGCAAAGCCTTTTTGGAGTTGCACGTGCTCCCAGGGAACTGTTGTTTGCTCTAAACTAGACTGTTTCTGCTGGAGTTACCTAACAAATAATTTAAAAGTCATTAAGTCCACAATGCTTTATTTATAGAGAACAAATTTTTGGCTAAATGTGACCTGCCAATGTTTGGTTTTCAATATTATGTTTAGGAAATGTTGATATAAAAGATGAGAGACAGAACAAGAGATGTGAAAACCCAAAGCAGTGAATGATGCTGCTGTTTAATTATTTGAAAAGAAAAGAAAACACTTCTGATGACCCAGGATAGACAATGGGATAATAAACTGAAGCCCTAGGCGAAGGAAAAAAAAACCAACCCAAAACAACAAACCAAGCCAACCTTTGTTGTGGGGTATCACAAATTGTGGCCTCCTTAAAAATTATCAGGAGCTGAGGAAATGAAATGACAGAAGAGAAAATACAATGTATTGTAAGTACCAGCTGCTCCCGGGTAGCCTTTTTCTCCTTATGAAAAGAGGGCCTGCAGAGGCAAGATCAGGCAACACATGAAAAGTTAACCAGTAGAAACACATTTTTCACTGGGAATAGAGTCTGTATTATCACAATAGGAAAATGGTTAAGTGCAAAGAGCTGAGAAAAAGAAGGAACATTGAAATGGGTATTTGTTGTTTAAATTGGCAAAGTGAGGGGAAAATAGTGTTCCAAGAACAATAACCTAAATGGCACTGTAAATCAATCAATGGTAGGTTCCCTGGAGCTGAGCAATAGAAATGTCCATGGATTTACTGTGTAGTTTCCTGTGGTGGTAGTTTGATAGCTTTTTTTCCCAAGTATCCGTTGTAATACATCATCTGAGAAGGCTGCTCAGATGTGTATATGGTTGGATGAGGTAGAGAAATCAGTGATTTATCTATGTTACTGATGATGTATTTCAGATTTCCTGCACTCGGCTTTTGGCATATCCAGAGCCCTGTGGAGGTGTCCCAGATGGCATTTTTTAGCATCAGGAAAAGATGTAGTCTTGAATCAAGAGGATCACAGTGACCTGCCTTTCAACTTACTCTTTTCTTCAGGATATTGGATGCTCAAGACCAGATGCTCTGTGTTGTAGAGGCAAGGATTCCATTTTAGAGAAGCAGGCAGGAAGCAGTGTACATCAGGGAAAGCATTTCTAATCCTGATGCCTGTCACCATCTGCTTGTGGGAAGTTATCTCCAACCAGAGGGTAAAATGGCTGGCTGGGGGGCTGCTGTGTTTTGACAGTAGAAATCCAAGTAAGTTATAATTTTTGTCTGTGCTAGCTAGTCATGTTGTTGGACTTGGCCTGCCACTGAGAGTGAGTGAGATTCCTCCTCATCCTTCCAGTCAGTGATAAAATATTAGAAGCATTCTTGAGCTGGTGCTCAGGGGGTGAGGAGGATCTTGATAAAGACGGTGGTTGTTGCTCAGTAAGGATTCAGTGCTCAGAAGAATCAATCTGGTTCACACTACAGGTGCTCTACAAAAGGGCTCAAGGCCTTGTTGGCCCATCCCTCTGAGCTTTCTTGGTGGCTTTTTTTTTCTTTTGGCCCAGAATGCCAATAGCTGAGGAATGAGGAAGAGAAAGAAACTCATCAAAAGGACAGCTGGGGACAAACTGGGAAAAGAAGAAATCCTCCTGATGTAAATACTGCTTGTCCCATTTGCAGCCCACCCATATCACCCCCATCAAGTCTGTACCCCATTTTTATGTGGATACAATGAACGCTGTGCTCAAGGGGCTTGGATTTAGCCTTGGATTTCCCTCCTACCCTGAGAAGTGAAAGGATCTATGTCCCTCCTGACCTGCTTTCTGTCTGAACTCACTCTGAAGCAGAGAGCAGGTGATGTGTTTGAGAGCACAGAAGTGCTTCAGTCAGCTGGGCTGCTTCCTTAGCCCTTTCCTTCCAGAGAGGGGGAGTATTTGTTATCCTGGTGTCCCAACAGTTGGAGGTGGCGGAAGCATGTGTTTCAGCATCCCACGCTCCGGTGGGTATTGTGGGTTTAGGAACAAACACACTTTCTTTGTTTTAACAAAGCCCTGCGTTTTTGGCTCTGACCAAAGGCTGGTTTGGCCCCGTTCCCTGTAGCACAGAGCACGACACAACTTGAGGCATATGAAATCTGCTTTCTCCCTGGGGCCAGGGCACTGAGCTGCCCCTGTGCTCACTCCTGAGTGGATACGGGCAGCTCACCCCCTTGGGGGGCTGTGCCTGGGGCTGGCTGCAGATCTGGGGGCGCTGGGGGGACGGGAAGCAGGGGTGCTTCCCAGCAGAGGGCCCTCGAGCAGCACGGCCTGTGCTCTCCTGGCAGAGAGGGATGCACGAGGTGTGGCAGTCTGGTGTGCTCTTGGAAGAGCTGCTCTTGCTGGAAAGATAAGGGGCGTTTTTGCAAGGAGATGTAAGAGGTTTAGAGAATGCAGTCCTGGAAGTTGGTAGGAGACTGGCAAGGCTCGCTCACAAGTCTCTGCAAAGCCCAAACCTGTGCTGCTTCCCAGAGTGGAACACAACTTGTGTTTTCTAAGCCCTTGAGTGCTTTCACTAGCTAGCAGAAGTATTGGAAGGTACCAGAAGCAATAACCCCAGCTGATGAAATCCCCATTGCTTTTTTCTGTGCCCTCAATGGAAGAACTGCTGTGACCTGAGTGGCTCTCCAAGTGTTCCAGGATGGCTCATTGCTCTCAAGCAGACATGGTGCATTATTCATGAGAAGCACATCAAACACTTCACAAAACTCCCCTTAACCCTCCAGTATTCTGCTGTGTCTTACCACAGCTACATGTTTTTCAGCACCTCCTGTTTCTGCCTCTTCTAAATGAGTGAGCCAGGGCAGAGAAGTCAGCGGGAATTTGGCAGTTTTTCTTCCAAGGGCCCTGCAGTGGTTTCACAGGACAGGCAGGGCTGAGCAGGTACTCTTACAGAGCCAGCGCCCCATTGCATGTTGTTTTCACTACTAACTGAGGCAGCACTGTTAGAAAAGTTTCCAAAAGCAATGGGTTTGCTTACCTTAGACCTTTACTAATCATCTCTCAGGGAGTGCTTGCTGAGATGCCGTATTCTGTCTAGATTTCTTGAGAAGTGGATGGAAAGGACAGACAAGTCCTTATTCTTGGTGACTTGAATACAAATATAAGAGCTACAGAGTTGCTTTTTGTGGTTCCCTTGGAAATCAGTGCTATTGTACTAATTCAGCTGTAATACTAAGGAATGCAGTGCAGGAATTTGTTGAGTTCAGCAGCTAAAACGGCTGCAGTACCCATGTCTGTGTAAAACGGACCAAAAAACCCCCGCAACCTCAAGGTCACAAGGAATAGCTGCGATCAAGGATTGAGTTCTGGAAACGTGAGTGAGGGATTTTGTTGGTGTAAAAAGGATTTGCTGCGTGCACAGGTGTGTTCAGGGTGAGCCGCTTTTGTCATGATGACTTGGCACTGATGTTTGTCAGCCAAGGAAAAGATACTGAAAGCCTCTGTGATAAGTACTGTGGTCTCTCTGCATCTAGGTCCTTCAATTGAAATCTTTTTATCCTCTGAAACTTCCTGACTTAGGCTGAATTACTTCTGACTTAATCCAATGCAAATATTTTATCACTGGGTAGTCTGCACAAACCCCTGGAAGTACAGGAGCTGCCAGTTTCCATCTCATTCAGCATTGCCTCTGACTGACAATGCTGTGGTCAGCATGAGCGGCTTCCGAGGAATCTACCAGAAATGCTGCAAGATATATTTATGGAATAACCTGCCCACAGGGAAAGTTTTACCCTACCAGCTCCACTGAGCATGCGCATGTATGTGTTCCCTAATCTTTACCATCAGAACTTTGCCTGTTCTCGTTATCCGTGCACATGTCAGACGCTGTCGTTGACAGTGATACCTTGCGCGACCTCGCTGGAAAACAAGTTCCTGAGTTAGCTGGGAGAGGAAAACGTGTGTGCGCTGGATGAGAAGGCAGAGCAGTAATTCCTGTACAGCAGCAGGCGTTTTGGTGAGGGTGGTATCCTGTCCTGTGCCCTGTTGAGGCATTGCCTTGGCTGGGATGTTGGCAAAGGCCGTGGGCACAGCTTTTCCTCACCAAGGCTTTGTGAGCAGGGCCGAAGCCAGCGGGCTTGAAAGGCAGGTTGAAAGAGTTAGCCAAAGCCTTCCCAAATCTAACTGCTTCTCTGTGACCTGTGCAGTGAGGGGAAAGCTAGCGGGCTGTTGTGCTGAGTGATGAGCTCCACTCCGGTTATTAAATCAAGCAGAGAAAAATACTGGAAATGGCTGGAGAGGTTTGGAAAGGGAACGTGTGAGCTGAGGTGTGTAAACAGTGCCAAAAAGTACATAGATACACGTGTCAGACAAGTCAGCTCTAGCCAGCGGGGTTTATTTTGTCAGTCACAATGACAGACAGGATTATTAGTGCGCTTTACTTGGGTGTTTCTCTGCACAGAGAGTGTACTCATTTTGAAACTTGGTCGAGACAGTTGCCCTGGCTCTTGATTTAAGGACTTCTGGAAATGGCTCTGGTAGCATTTTAGATGATTAAATGCAGCAATGTTATATTTAAAGACTGACTTGGAATCGTGCATCCTGATGACAAAACATTTTTTTAGCCAGAAATTTCAATGCACAGGTTTAAAGTGACAGTATTTGAAGCTACAGTGAATTGTGAGGAACCGGAATTGGTACAGGTATTTAGGTTTGTTTCTGAAACAGAGAGCTAAAAGCTGGCTGCTAAGAAGCATCCGTGAGGAGCTTTCATTGAGGGATCACAATGCTTGGGGGATCCCAACCCCCCCATGAGTTATCTAAGTGGCAAAAACCCCAGCAATTTTCTCAAGTAGCTAATGTGTCTTTTCTTCAGGAGCTCCTTAGTTTATTTAAAAATTAAGTGAAGTGAAGGTACAGACTAACTGGCACATCATTAGGGATTTAGGGCATGGAGAGAGCAGTCCTTGCTTCAGAGCCTTTGGAAGAGGGAAGATGTACAGTTATTTGGGTTAGGACTTGAGTACACAAAGCGTCTCAACTGATGTGGTGCTCTGCTTTTGTTAACACAGGGACTGTCATTAATTGAAGTGAAATATAGCTGTAAGTGATGGGAGTCACCACTGTGCTCATTGGAAATTCACTGGCTGTGGAAAAACAGGTTCTTAAAAAACGGGATTCATTAAAGGCAACAGAGGAGCCTAAGTCCTGACCCATTCATGTGCAGACTGTGGCTCTGAGATCTTCCAGGAAAACATTAAATGGCATGAGGGGACAGTGACTTAAAGCCAATCGTCTGTTCTCAGTGTCTGCGGACAGCACTGGGGTGGCAGCAGCAGAAAGGAGAGGAAGAATTTGGCAGCGCTCTCGCTCCGCTTTGCAAGTGCTGTGGTTTCTGTTGCTGCTGCTTTTTTTTTTGCCTGGCCAGTGGATTGCATATCATTCCCTAGCACAGAGTTTGGATGGGTGAAAAAGGTGGACATTGGTGGCTGAGGAGCAGCTGAAGGGGCAGTTGCTGTGTGGTAATCATAAACCTTGCTGAAGAAGGGGAGTTTTCCCCCTATGGAGCTACAATAGCCTTCTTTGTTCCCCTGAGAGTCCGTGTACTTCCCATGATGGATTGCTGTTCTGCCATGTTCCTTGTGAGCCGTTTGCAGAGCTCCGCGGTTTAAAAAGATTTTATGGATCTCATCACCTTGTCCTGGACAGTCAAACTGAGTGCAGGAGCTACAGCTGACTGAACACGATGTGGGATATTGGCGCTGCTTCTCTTGTCTAACAGCAGTCTGGAGGGAACCTTTGGAAGGGCGATTAGTCTCCATAGAAGTGTCTGTGTAGGAGATAGAGGAGGAAGTAGGACTAGGCTGGCAAGCAAGGTGAGCCTTGCCATGCTTGAAGCTAAGGGGAAGCAACACGTAAGGTACTATTTCCTTGGAAAATTATAATCAACTGACTAAATTATGGTTTCGACATTTTTCATGGGTTTGTTGTTGCTGGGTTTTTAATGTTTTTGAGGTTTTCGTTTGGTTGGGTTCTGTTCGGTTGGGTTTTTCCCTGTACTGTGTGCTTTTGGCCCAGAAGCGCCCCGTGTCGTGCGTTTCCAGGGGCAGGGGACCTGCCGTGGGAGTGCGACGCGGCTGCCAGGAGCCGTGGGCAGCCCGGCGGTGCCACCCGCCCCGGCCCCAGGGAACGCATCCCCCCGCTCGGGGCGATGGCTTCTCCCGGCCTGACGCGCAGGGTGGCCACGGCCAGCGCCACTCGCAGCCCGCGGGGGGGAGGTGGGTCCCGCGGCCGCCCCTCCGCTTGCAGCCGTGGAAAGCCGCACCTGCCCCGACGCGGCTCGGAGCTCGGGGCGGGGAACCGCAGCCCCTGCCCTCAGACTCCTCCTCCGGGCTCCCCGCCTCGGGCCCCGTGACGCCGAGCGGCGGCCGGGGATGGGATGGGACGGGACGGGCNCCCGGCTGCCCCGCAGCCCCCGCCCGCCGCCAAGCTGGAGGAGCGCCGCAAGCCCGAGCCCCGGAGGTGAGCGAGCGGGAGCGGGGTTGGAAACGCCGGGCTACCTTTCTCCCTCCTCGGTGCCTTTTTTCGGTGCCCAGCTCTGCTGGAGCCAACTTTTAAAACGCTTCGTGGTGTTTGTAAACTTTTTTTTACCGTTTCGGTTCATCTTCGGTGAGTTGTTAGCAGCCGCTGAATAGGCAGCCTCGTCTTTCCCAGGTTTCCAGTTTTCCACCTGGTATATATGGTCATATGGAGTGCTTTATTATCCGAGACCGGCTCTTTGCTGTTTGTTTGCCCTTTCTGTGCTTCCTGTGAAGCGCTGCCATCCAGAGCGAGAGCGCACGAGGAAACGGGGGATTTACCCATCTTTAGGCTCGTTCCTTTTTTCTTTACAACTTTAGTAACTAATGAATTTTTATTTTGTTCGGAGCGCATCCCTTTAGCGCTCGCTCTCAGGAGGGGCGCTCGGATGTGCCGGGAGCTCCCGTGACACGGAAAAAGGCACCGGGCTCTCCTCTCGCAGGAGCGCGGGGCTCGGGGCGGGAGCTCCGTGGAGTCGTTCCGCAAAGCTGCTCCTGTCAGGAAAGTTAGGTGCGTAAGGAGCAAGGTCGGGCCCTGGGGCAGATCCGAGCAGTAGCAGCTCCGTCGGAGAACTGCCCCATGTAGGTACCTGCTCTTTTTGGGTCAGAGAGGTGCAGTTACTGGGCATCTGAACGTGACTTTGTGCGTGTGCTCTCAGCTGCCTAGGGACTTTGTTCAGGTTGTTACTATAATGTTCATATTTTCTGCTCATAAAAAAACAAAACCAAAAAAAAATCAAACACAACCAACCAAACAAAAAAACCCCTATTGTTGGATTTAACAAAATGTGCAGGACTGTATATATTGTGTGTGGGACATAGTATGCTGCTAAGTGCTGGTGTGATAGGCTGCAGAAACACACCTAGTTCTTATTTTGGTTGAGATCAGTAGGAAATTGTGTATAAAGAGTGAGGTAGAGAGCCCCCCTGACCAAAACAACCTTCAGGCTCCCAAACCCCAGCAACTATTGAATCAGAGACTTATTTCGTTCTCACAATTTCCTGTCCTGTGCCAGATGATTAAACAGGACTGTTTGCATCTCTGCTTGCTCAGAGCATGTACATGAGCTGATCTCTCCTAGTCCATGCCCTTCCTTCCCTGAACTGCCGTTCACCATGCTCAGAGACTTTTTCTGGTAACTTCTGGATTGGATGATGGAAGAGTTAATTTTGAAAAGCCTGGTTTCAGCTGGTGATTTTAGCTCTCAGCAGTTTCACCTGCTGGGGAGGGTCAGTGGGGTTGGAAGGGCAAATGCTAGTGCAATCTGCAGGGATGCTTCTTCAGCTTCCGAGGAAGGAAACAGACTTTCAAGTGCTGAAAAAAAAATAGGAGGATGTATTTGTAACTTATCCTTTGCTCCTGCTGAATGAGAATTTCACATATTTAAAAGTAGTGGCTGTGGAGCTGAATTCTTTGGAGAGCTGAATTCCCAAGATTTCAAGGGACTGGCAGCTGTCGACTGCTGACCTCACAGGAGTGGGGAGCAAGGTGTGGTGGTGGGGTGAGGAGGAAATATGGAAATTTTTTTTATTTATTTATTTTTTTCTTTTTCTAGCTATGGGGAGGAGGGATGAAGCTTTCATTTGTGTGCACAGGGCATTCCTGGCAAGGTAACACCCTGCACTCATCCGCTCTGCTCTCAGCAAGGTCCAGCAGGATTTTCTGCAGCTCAGAACTGTGCAGGTTTTTCCCTTAAACTTCCATGTTACAATTTTAAATCTGGAAACTTCTCAGCAGCCGGAAAACAGTTTCATATCCTGGTGCTGTCTTGTGGTATCACTTGCAGCAGGTTTTTAAGAGGAGCTTTTAAAACGCAGCGGGTTTAGGGTAAATGCTTTGGTTACCGATGTCTTAAGCTGATAAGAAAAGGTTGAATTTATGTGCCAAGTGCAGTTCAAAGAAGAACATCCCCGTGAGAAGGAAAAATCTATAACTCCGTGTGTTTTCAGATCCACCTGCTTATCAGAGAGGGCTGGAGGAGCCGAGTGTGTCTCCAGCTGAAGGTTTTCTAATGCTGCCACCCTGGACAGCTGTAATAAATAGTAAGCTGGAAGGTGTTTTGGGCTAGGTTGTGAAGGAAAATTGCTGTGTGAGAGGCTAAAGAAAAAATCCGGTCCTTATTTTTCTGCCAGTAAGTGTGCAAACAGCTATTTGCAGTTGGAGGTGCTGCCTTGCCAGAAAGATGCAGCATGAAGGTGTTGCTTTGAGAAAGGCAATATTGAGAGAAATGTGCTTGTTTTGGGAGGCGAGTGCCCAAAACCAGGCTGTGTGGGTACAGCAAGTGATGCTCCTGTGTGTGTACATGCCATCTGTTAGTGCGGATTTGCTAGCAAACGAATTTCTCTTCCTTAATTTAATTTTTTGGGTTTCATGCCATGACGTTGTTATACACATCCATATCAAAATAGCATGGCTTATACTGGTCTGCGCTCCGGTTCCTCCCCGTGGGCTGGGAGAATCAGAGGGCTTTGAAGGTGCCGTGTTGCAAACAGCGTTCACGGCGCTGCGACCCTGCTCAGTCCCTCGGTGTTGGCGAGATGCCTCCATGGCCCCACCGTGGGAGCATCCTTGTCACGCTCCAGCAGCCCGCCTCACGCGTATTTTCTGTGTGCATTAGGTTTAGAATTTGAACTCTTGCTTTGAGCAAATTAAAAGGGTTCTGATAACTCCTCGTTCCAAGTCAATTAGCTGCTTCCGGCTTCAAATGCACTTAAAAGGCTCAGAAGGGGGGGAGTGCTCTTTGAAAACCCAGTAATAGCAGTTTATGGTTAATATTGATAAAGGAACGTGTCTCTGTGTCATTGTGGTCCGTCTGGTGGAAGGAAAGCTCCTCTTTGTGCTCCCTCAAAACATAAGCACTTGGATGGGGAGGCAGAGATCTTTCCCTTAACTCTGTCAAGAAAGCTCGTCGCTGTGTGGCTTGAAATGAAAATACATCTATAAAGTGATCAAGGTTGCAGTGAATTCCCACAACCACTCAAAGCAAGGGCTGCCGCCCTCCTGCCCTTGAACTTTGAGTCGCTGTAGCATCTCATTTCTCCTGAGTTTGCTCAGGATTGTGCGCAGTTTGTGGCAGGAATGCTTTTTATTGCTGTTGGACAGTGTCAAAGACAATAACTGCGCCCATAATTGGGTGATAAAACAGTGTGTAGCGTAAGTAAAAAGCTGCAGAGCTCTTGTTTTTCAATGGCTTAATTACATTAACTGAAGAGATAAAAATGTCTTTGAATTACTGTCCCACAATTATAAGGATCGTATCACATAAGGAACGTATTTGAATTTGCCATAGGGACTGGCAGTGTGGTGAAGTTGCATGGAGATTTTATGAGAAATTTGAAAATCAGAGAAAACTGCATTCAGTTCTTGGTGTTCAGTTTCATTTGGAACAGTGGATTTCTCTCCAAATTTAATAGACATATAGATCCACACTGTTGGAGCACGGCTGAGCCTTCTAAGCAGAGCAGGTTGCAGGTGGCCCTGGTTGTGTCTGATTTTCTCACCAGAAAAATCATTAGAGCTGATTCCATGTCACCAACATCAGAAGCCTTTGAATCTGCGGCACAAATGAACTTCCAGCTTCTGAATTCCAGAAATGTGTGCTTTTAGGAAAGCTCATTCTGCTGCCAAAGTAAAACAGAGACTGAGGGGGGATTTAAAATAGATTTATTATTTATATATATATAAATGCCTATGGAGAGAGAGAATATGGCTAAGCTATATATTTTCTACTCCTAAGGAAATCCTTTCAGTGGGGGAAGAGAATTTTCCAAGTGTTTCAAATCCTAGCTGTATTATATAACTACCTTTATAGCAGAACAGGATCATATTTCTGTTTAGCTGGCATATAATAAATACTTGTTANTCATTTTATTCAAATTAATAAATATATGTATATTTAATAATTATAAAAATATCTATTATGTAATATATATTTTATATAATATATATTTATAAATATATAAAATAATGTATATAATATATAAATAATACAGAGCTATGGTACCTCTTCTTTTGACCTCTGCAAGGTGACTGCTGCTCATCTGTGAAGTTAATGAAACAGGCTGATATTTGATGCGATCGTTCCCCAGGGGAGATTGAATTTTACTTTCTTTTGAAAGTTATCACAACGAGCTGGTGGGTTTGCATGTGCAACAAGTTTTTGGCTTTTTTCACTTACGAGTTACTCCTGTGGTGTGTTCTGTCTTTTTCTGCTACTTTTCCTGAGCAAAACATGCAAACACTTTGATTTTGATGACTATGCAGATGTGTAATCTGACATCAAAGGCAACAACTGAAGTCTTGTGTGCTAACTACTTACCTTTACTAAAATTTTTCAGTTTTCTGTATTTTGTATAGTAGATGCAGAAACACAACTCTGTGTCTCTCTTTTCAATGGTGCATGCAACTTGAAGATTATGGTGTTTTCCCCTTAAGTTCTTTTAATAAGTTTTTACTTCATTTTAATCACATCTTGAAGGTTTACTGAACTAATTCCAACTCTTAACCTTGAACAGAGGGTTGCAAAAGTTAATTGCTTTTATTGTACTGATGGCTGTATAACACTTCAGACACATTGTCAGCCCTTCGACGTAAGCGTAAAGGTCTTTTCATCAAGGCTGCTAAGTATGAGATTGTTTAGAATGAAGCTGGGAAATCCTTGCTCAGTGGCTCAAGGAAAAGTGGCATTTGAGCACATCAAACCTGTCTGTTGCTTTGGAATTGAAGTATATTTCTTGTACATAGGAATTGGACCTGCACATTTTGCTGAGGTCTCAGAGTTGGCAAATGTGGTCATCTGGAAGCGGATGTTACCTACATTCTTGTTAAATTTGTCTAGTCTGAGCTCACTTCCCTCGCTGACACTTTGTGCATTCAGCAGACACAGAGCGCGGCTCAAGACCAGCCGCCCTGCTCAACAGAGCTGCCTGTGTGTCCATCTGGGGAGGAACAATCATCCCCGGGGGAAAATAGATGGGGCTTTGTTCTCTTGTGTCCCCAGCAAAGCTCTGTTCCAGAGCCTCGATGGCACAGCAAGCCGGTGTGCCTTCCACGTCCATTGTTTGACATCTCATGATCTCTTAGGTGAGCTACAGTAAGAGGGTTTGAGCAGGATTGTCCCAGCAAAAGTGTCTGTGTGGTGTTCCATGGAAGCAGTGCTGGACGTGTTTGTAGCCCGATGATGAAGTTCCAGTGCAGTAACACCTGCATCAGTGCAGCGAGAAAGGTTGGAAATGTGGAGCTGTTGCCTTTGTCCCACAAAACACTTCAGCGCAGGTCTTCTGGCTTTGAGGCAGTTCAACTCATTGGCTTTTAAAGCCATGCTGAAGTACTGTGCTGGGGTGAGTCCTGCATGGGTAGTTCCCCCAGCATGAACGGAAGAAATGCGTGCTGAGATAGGATGGTGAGGGGGGAGAATTCATCAAGTGGGGCCAGAGGGGTGCAGGGGCAAAGTCTGGATTGCAGCCATGATCTGCTTGCAGGGTGGGGTTGGAAATCAGTGAAAGACCAGTGCAAAGTCTTGAGTGCATCTTTGATAGGCACTAGAAGGGTGGTGTTAGAGAGAGGCTGTAGAATAGAATATTGATTTAGAGTAGAGTTGGAGTGAATTTACAGCCATCATTTGTCCACCTGCCTAGCTTGTCTTTTCAGTCTCAGTTTACCTGTTGGATGACATCGGTGAATTTTTTAAAAAAATACCTTGAATAGATATTGAAATGCTTTCCGTTTCAACGTGGGTTTGTATCTCTATTGTGTTATTGGCACATCACTGGAATGTGCATGCAAAGGAGATTATTGTTGCCTAAGAGCAAGAACTGCTTCTACTGGAACGTGATCTACGCAATGATTCCCTATAACTCCGTGAATGCTTTTCACTCAGGATAAAAGAGTATGTTTGTCCTTTGTAGTCAATGGTGAGTGATCAACTTCTACACTGAAGTTGGGCTTTAGGAGCAAAGGCAGGCTGTCTGCCATGATGTACAACTCCTGTGTCATACAAGCTTGGAGAAGGCATTCTGTGTCCCTCGGGCTTTCCTGTGCCTGGGGAAGAGGTTTTGCGCTGTGCCTGCCGAGGTGGATGCGCGGTTCCAGCCATGGCAGTCTGGAGGGTTCTGGCTTGTACGTGGCACCTCGCTGATCTTTGGGTTTGCTGGGCTCTGTGTTGCCACCTTGGCAGTACTCTGGGGTTCAGCCTGAGAGCCTGCTAGTGTGGAAGGAATGCGAGCAAGCCTGGGCTCGAGTGTGGGCTTAGGCCCGTGCTTTGTCGGCAAGGCAAGCCCAGGCGCCCTTGCTCGGCTGTTGTGGGCACGGAGCTCCAGCCAGGATGCTCTGACTGCTCAGCTTCATGGCTTACTCCTATTTGCAGTATAGCTTGAAGGAGCAGGCATGGAACTGCCATCCTGGTACTGTAATTTAACCTGGGATGGACACTCTGGGCCTGTGAATGAAACAGTGAAAGGGCAGGAATTGCTGCAAAAGGAAGACCTCCGTATTTCCAAAGTTTTGCTTGGATCATGGCTCTCTTCCCTTTGCCAGGAATACAGTGTATAAATTTTGTTGAAAGGGAATATGCTGCAAAACAACCCTGTGAAAAAACCCCGACTGTGTGTTCCAGTGTCAGAATCCTCTCCAGAGACTGAGTAAAGGGAGATCGTGTCCCCAGCTTTTAAAATAATTACTCAAATTAAAGATCAAGCTAAAAGAGCCCAGTTCACTGAACATTAGCTATGCAACCTAATTTGTTAAAAAGCATTGAAAAAACAACTTAAGCTCATCATGCTCAAAATGTCTCTCCCAGCAAGTAACCTGGATGCCCCCTGAATCTTCAGAAACGTGGGAGTGTAGGAATTCCTGTGAATTCTAAAAGTTCCTGTAATAACTTTTCTACAAATGGAGCCACGCTTCTTGAACAAACCTGTTTCTGCCTTTTTAATTCTAAGTGATAAATAGGACACCTTTGCATTAAGTATTCCTGGTCCATTAAGTAATGCCTTGGGTTGCCAACGGCTCTGTTTTCCTGGAAAGGCTTGACGTGTGACTCAGTGAAGGTACCTGGGGGCTTTTGTGGAGAGGTCAGTTCAGTTCTGGATGTGACCCTTAACTTGTAATTCTCAGAAATATCTATGAAGTCTTGAACTGTGGTATCAGCCCAACTTTTCTGGCTCTGTGCCCAGACCAGTCATTCCGCTTAGCAATAAAAAAATGCAAGATAATGGATGCAGATAACTGGGATTTAATATTATTGTAGCCCATTTCCCGTTTACCTTTAAACAGCCATGTTGCAATTAGGTGCTGGGCATAAAGTTGTTCTTTGTTAACAGGTGTCTCCATGAAATGTGTGACTAATGACTGTGTCTGGGTTCAGCCAGGTGGCCCTGACAGCTTAAAAAAGGAGTGTAAAAGCTGCTTTATCCTGATCTGCTTTTATGAATATCTAATACCATAGCAAACTATTTCAGGCCTGTTACAGAAAGCTGTTTTCCCAAGGCTTCCTCTGAAAGAATGGCTGCCTCCATTGTTTTAGGCATGTGGAAAAGAGGATGGAAGCAGATGGTGGGTGATCAACACGAGCTGTGAGCTACTCCAGTGTGTCCTCATGCACGGTCACTGATGCTTCAAGGTGTACCTGTTTCAGTCTGGGCCTGGCCAGCTGCTTTGAGAAGCACCTTCTCCATCCTGGAGTTATCCTTTGGGGTGTCATCCAGGGGTCACAGCCCATGGGCTCAAGCTCCCACTGGAGCTGCAGCCTCTTCAGGACAGCAGCACAGTAGCCCTGCGCTGGCCCCCTCCAGCCTGGGCACGCTGTCGTGCTGTTATCAGAGCTCTCCCAGGCCCAGCAGAGCGGCCTGATAAGCACCATGGTGAGCACCGAAAGCAAAAGCTGCCCCTTACGAGCTCTAGGCACCACACACAGCCAGGCAAGCATGCCCAGGGCAAGACAGGAGCCTGCTGATCAGCATCCATGCAGCTATGGCAGCTGTCAATTCCACCTAGCACATTCCAATCAAATCTGCCGTAATTTTGAACCCTTTGTGTCCTGCACTGGACACTAAAAAGGACTTGTCCTGATTTAACCCCAGCTGTCAACCAAGCACTGCGTCACTGCTTCCTCACTCCCACAGCAGGAGCTACAACATTCATGAATTCCCGTTTGTGAATTGTGTGTTTCCAGCACAAATCTGAACCGTAGCTCCATACTAGATACTGAGAAGAAAATTAGCTGTACCCCAGACAGAGCAGCACAGAATGTTATATCCACTGTGGTTCTTGAGGATGCCTTTGAGTTCTTAGTTCCTAAAACAGAAGTAGCAACTCTTGCTTTGTACAGAGTTCTGGAAGAAAAGGAAACAGAATGTGGGACCTATAAAATATTTTTTTATAGGGCTTGCTAATGTTAAAACACTGTGGCTTGAAACCCTAATGGGTGAAGGGCTGAGTCGTACAGGCACATGGGAAACAGAAGAGAACATTTGAGGAATGCCTGGGAAGTTCATGTTTATGGACTAATGATCTGGAGTCAGGAGAAGCCAATTGCCATGCAGGGAGAGGAGCTCATTCCAGTGACAAACTTGTGTAAGTGGCAGTAGAGGAGGCTGGGTAGCCTTCCTCTGGTAAAGGAAGATGTAAGTGATCTTAATTTTTTAGGTTTTTGCTCTCTAGAGAAGGATTTTTTTCGTAGTCCATTCCTAGAGCAGATGAAGTTTTCCAGACACTGAAAGAAAGACTGATGCTAAAATCTCATTTTCTCTTCTCTTGCAGAAGTCTGCTTGGTCTTTGGTCCAAGCTCAGTAGTCATTATACTGGTGTTTAGGTTACTTCGGAGGACACAGGACGTCCTACAACAGCGCTGCTTAGCAGCATTGCTGTGTTCCTACCAGTTTTGTCCCACAAGTTGTTCTTTCAGACAACATTGATGGGTCACAAAGAAGGAGTTCTTCAGAAGAAGTAGCTGTGAGTACTTTCTGGCAAGAAATTACTTTCCAGCTCTGCGCTTGTTGTTTTCTTCACAGTCTTGTTGTAGGCTGATACAAATAAGTCTATTTTCAGCTTCCCTTAAATGGGTGTCACATAGAGGACAGCCTTGTTAAAACTTGGGAGTTGCCTGCTCAGCAGTTGGGTTCTGTGCTCTGGGCCGTGGTTGGCAGATACAGTAAACCCAGCTTTAGGGCACTGAGAACCAAATTAAGAACCTGACTCTCCCATGGAGCAAAATGCCAGTCCAGAAGCAAACACATTTTGCTGGTGAGGTGAGTTGAGAATTGCTAACTGGATTGCCTTTATGCAGGATCATGCGTTGTCTGCTCATACCACTCTGCTTTTATGCTGCATCATGTTCCTCCCGTTGGAGCTGGTGTCCTGGTGAAGGAACCCATATCGCTCCGTCCGCTGACTAATGCCGTGAGAACGCGATCATGTGCCCCCGCCTGCTCTGGGCCAGACTCTTATTAATGACTAATTGCTCTGCAGGGCTGAGTGTAAAGATCACGGGCTCGGCCTGCTCCTCGCTGGCATCACGCGCCCAAGCCGAGGTGTCAGGTGGGTCACCACGACACGTTGCTCTCACGAGCTGCACGCGTGGAGGGGCGAGGGGCACCTGAAGGTGGTGCTTTGCTCTGTGCTCCGGTTCCCTGTTCCCTAGAAGTGTACAAAATCCCCCTTTGCTTTCTCTGCAGGCACTGCCCTGTGTGTAGATGAGCTCTCTGTGGGCTAGTGGCAGTGAGGTTCCCCTAGACTGTTGGTGCTCTGGAACAGCTGTTTCCTACCAACCCGCCCCTCTGATATACCACGTGAAATTCCGAGGAGGGGAAGTTTTCCTGCCTGTGGGTATACGTCTGGTTAGTGATAGCCAGAGACCATGCATATGGCTGTCCCAACAGCCTGATCACAGCCCCCAGAAGGCACAGCAGGTTCGCTCCCGGAGCAGGATCTGTGGCTGTGCAAAAGGGAATTGTCACTTGCAGTTGTGTTTCTGCTTAGTGATCCTCGTGGGTATCGCTTGTGAGGGACCTGTATCCTTCTGGCTCTGCGGCTTGTGCTGGCGTAATCGGTGCTTTGTTGAGCACTTGGCACTCCTAGGAGACAGAATGGCTACCCCAGTCCGTGCTGCTCTGGGCTGTGACTGACTCTCTTCTGACTGGAGCTTAAATTGGTGGAAGTGATGAAATTTTTTTTTTCGGTTTAGTCTCAAGTTATAAAATAACTTGGCTTTGCATTTCAGTCCCCTCTCACCTCTTCTGTCAGGAAATGTTTCTTCAGTAATCTTCCATTGGCCTGTGGGCTTGTGTTTTTTGGGGTGGTTTTGTGTTCTTTTTGTGTTTTGGTTTGGTTTTTCTCTTTCTTCTGGATTTTGTTGTGGTGTGTTTTTTTTTTTCTTTTTTCCCAGTGCAACCGGTGAAGGCAAGAAGACCATTTAGTTTGAAATCTGGCTGTTTGCGTTTCTGGCTCTCAGGTCTGCATTAGGTTTGAGTGACTATTATTGAATTAGGATTTGATGCATGCACCAGGACCTATGCCAGTGACCTTCCTCAGCAGATATTTTGTCTCATCACCCCAGGGAATAGTCACTATGAAGTCTTCTGGATGAGCAGTTGGCACTCAAGTGAGGATGAGGTCCAAAACCCACTGGGTTTTTTTTGCTTGTCTAATATTTTTGGAGTTCTTTCTTCTGCCTGAGTCTTGTGTGTGTGCTGGCATTTGGTTTGGATGGCTTTGTCCTTCTGTTTTAGTTTTACAACTGTGTGCTCTCCCCACACTCCTTTGGAGGTGAACTCAAGTGATAGCACGTCCCTTCTTATTTTGGAGCAGCTGCTCCTACCTGGAAGAATTACAATTTTACAGAGACTGTCATTTAGTAACCAGGTGAAGATTGAATGATTTGGGGATAAGTGCTCTTTGAGAAGTTCCTGCTTGTGTAACGCCATGTGAGTGGTTAAGCAGATTCCCAAAATGATCCTTGTTAAAAATATCCTTTATGCTGGATTATGTTTTTGAAACCAGCATATTGTGAATCCACATATCGCTTCAGAATGCCAAGAACTGGATCAGAAACGCTGTGCCTGCACTCTGGGAAGTGCTGAGAGTGCATTAACTCCCTTGGCTGCTTCAGATATGTCCAAAATGTTTTATACAACCGGGCTTTCTGCCTCTGCCATCCAGAGCTCAGGTCTGGATTGTGCTGGATCAGGTCGTGCCTGTCCTTCTCGCAGCAGGAAGCCAGCACAAGCTCTGTACCCGTGTTACCATCAGTGGTCCAGAGCTTTGTGATACTTTTAGAGGGATTTCAGTGTCTTGGAGGTGGTTGGGAAGATGGTGGTGGGACAATATGCCGCTCTAGGAGTTGTGCATTTGACAGTCTGAAGCCTGAGGCAAGGGAAAACTTCAAACTAATTACAGAGGTGGAATTAAGCTATGAGCCGGTCTCACACCCTTTGTGTGGCACGATTGCTATGGAGAACTTTGCGCCCCAAAGCAGTCGCAGGAGAGGACGAGTGCAGGAGCTAGCTGCTTGCTGAGAAGCCAGGATTGAGCCTACTGGGCTGTTTTCCCTGGAGAAAAGCAGCTCTGGGTGAGTGGTGCCAGTGGTGTGCTGCCCCACCCCTCATTGTACACACTGCCTGTTCCCTTGCTTAGAGGGAAATGGACTTAAACCCAGCACCACCTATTCCAGATACTCTTTTCTTTTAGACACAGCACCAAGCTGCCCACTCTAACGTCCTCATTTATAGTTGGGAATTTGCCCCAGGATCAGGCTTTCCATGCCTTGCTTTTGGAGGTTCCGTGTGGGCAATAGGCAGCAGATGCTGGAAAAGTTTCCTTTCTTTGTCCAGGTTTCTCTATAGGTGTATCTAGATCTCCTGTACTTTGAAAGTTGTGTGCTGAGCTGATGTAGAATACACGCTTGAAACGTTGCAGGTGCTTCTTAGCCCACAGTACCTGCTCCTGTGACAGACACTGCACAGTTAGTCACAGGTTCCTCAAAAAGAGCTCTTACAAGAGGCTGGAACAAGGAGCAGCTGCTGTATAAACCAGCAGTGGTTTCAAATAGACACCCGGTCAAGTAAGGAGTTGCCTCTCAGGCACGAAACTGCTACAAAAATATTGCAGGACATGACATTGTCACGGTAATAAATAGCCAAAAATAGATCAGATGCCGCTGGCTGGCTTGAAATAATAACTTTTAGGAAAAATCCACTAGTGCATATGGGTTTAAAACCTGACGCCTCTCTGCCTCTAGAGAAAGCTTTTTTTTTTTGTTATTTCTATTTCCTCCATTGCAGAAAACAAAGCTACAAAAATGTCTGGTTTATGTTATCCTCAGACAGATACATTCATAATATTTGCAGTCCAGAATCACTACTTCCTGTGGATTCATCTCATTTCATTCCATCCCCAAAGCTCCTGCTGAAGTGCAAGCTTGAATTCCTTACAGAGTGTCTCTGTACCTTTTCCTGGCTGTAGCTGCATTAAATACAGCAGGTGGATGTGGGATGTGTCAGGAGCCAGGGCCTCAGCAGCAGAGGTTCACCCTGTCCTGGAGAGGGGCTTGCACTGAGATCCTGCAGTTCTCAAATGAAGCCTTCTCCTTGCTGAGTCCCCAGTTTCAGCT
The DNA here is from genome assembly GCA_013397315.1 of Donacobius atricapilla. Classification (NCBI taxonomy): domain Eukaryota; kingdom Metazoa; phylum Chordata; class Aves; order Passeriformes; family Mimidae; genus Donacobius; species Donacobius atricapilla. The sequence goes on from WBMY01004598.1 coordinate 322,203, forward strand.
CCATGGTTTCCTTGAGGAGAAGGAAATAAAACTGAAGAGGCAGCTGACTTTATCAGTTTTTATAGTCATGTCATTTTATGGTCAGTCATTTAATCACAATGAAACAAAGGCTTCAACTGTTACACCTGCCCCTACATCCAGTGCCAGTGTTCTACTTTTATTTCCCAGTGTTTTGATAGTGTTACTTTATTGTTTGTGCAGAAGACAGCTGTAACTTCATTCACTCCTAGTTGCTTTTCCTAGTAGTTACTTCATTTTTGGAACACCTCCAACTTCAACAGTTCTTCCGATCAAAATTAAAATCCAAATGATGGAGCTTATTTTGCCATCATGAATTCAAATGCTTCTTATCTTGGTTTCAGGATGGTGCTCTCAAAGACTTCACCTGTGAGTTGAGATAAACATTTAGAGTTCTTGACGTTCCAGTCTGTAAGAGTTTTTGAAAACAAGATTTAGTCAAGAACTGAGACTGCTATTTAAATCCTGTCATGGGACTTAATTTCAATCTCTGAGAACACCTCCGTAGAGGGAAACATTTCACCTAATGAGATGGCTTAATTGGTAATTTATTTGGTTTATAAATATTACAGTGCGAGTTCTTTGTGTGCAAAGCAGAGGGTTCTGTCCTGCTTTGCTCTGGGTGAGTACAGCCTTTTGCTGAGAAAGCTTGTAAATAAATGCTGCTTTACAGCTGACAGGGGAAAATGCATCCAGGATAAATTTGGCAACATGTTCCAAAAGTGCATCAACCAGGCTGTGCAGAGTATAGTCAGAAGCTCTTTTTTTCTGTGTGATAGAGCCCATATGCAAATATGTGAGAAAACCAGAACACATCAGGGCCCTAAAAAGGAATTGGTGACATTAGGTCTGTCTATTCCTGCATTTACATATGGGCTGTGAGAGCATCAGCTGGGACCAAGTCTCCTTCCTAGTTTCCTGTTTACTTGGCCACTACAATTGCAGTGTCTGAATGCTTCCCAGGTTGCAGAAACAAGAAATAATGTTATCTCTGTCTCCCCAGCAGCCCACTGACAGAAGCAGCCTGTTCGGCTTGCTGACTCATTCCTTTTGGGATGCACATACCTGTACCCACACACACTTGGCATCTAACCCGGGTGGCTTGGTGAGGGCACTGGGTGTCACTGGCAGGGAAGCCTTTGGTGCCTCTTCTCTCTGCTCGGGTCCAGGTCCCATCTGTGGGAATCTTGAAGTCTGGCCAATCCATCTGCAGTTGAAGATTGGATGATGCTGGTTGTCACAAGTAGTGTTGCTTACCTCTGTGAGGAGCAGTGTGGGGTTGTGGATGTTTCCTACCAGAACAAGTCTCCCCTTTTGAGTTTGGGAGGTACGTGGTGAGGGGGAGCAGTATGTGGTAGATTCAGGGGTAAGCCCTGTGGGATTTGGGACCTGCCAAACAGCTCAGCCCGCGGCGCCTCGTGCCCCGTTCACTTGGGTTTGTCTTTTCTCCTGCAGCATCCCCATCCATGCCTTCCCAACTCCACTTTGATCACGGTAGTTTTCTGAGGAAAGCAGTCTTGACAGGTCACTGGTGCTGTGCTCTGTGAAGCAGACAGGGTGGTTGACTCTGCTTACTCAGGAAGATCTTACTTCCCTTGCCTTTCCCGGCAGAGCGGACAGCTTCCCCGCACCTGGCCTGGCAGAGCTGTGGCGCAGCTTGTGGCGTGGCTGGGCAGGCACCCCGTGGGCTGGCAGCTCCGACTGATCCATCAGGAGCCCTGCTGCCGGCGCTGCTGCTCTGTGACCTGGAGTTCTGCCTACTCCCTCAGCACTTGACCCAGTCCACGCCCCAGCTCGTTGGGTTGCTCTTTAATGTGACTTTCTCACGGCTCTGTGTTACACTGCTTCAATTACGGAACTGGCTCCCTTTCTTTTTCCTTGTGCAGTTCAGAGTTTGCTGGAGTTTCTTCCTGATTGCAAAAGCTGTTGGAAATGGGCAGAATTGTAAAAGCTTATCAGTGAGCAGTAGCTCTCCCCTCTGGCTCCCCAGCTCTGTTATGTGTTTATTCACTCCGGCGAGTTGTAACTCCGTGCAACATCTCGTGTTGCCACATCACTCCTTCTTTATTTACGCCAAACACCACTTTCCCTCTCTCCTGCCCTCGGTCTTCCAAGTTTCACAGCTCTGGAGCTGAGCAGCCGGGCGGTGGCAGCACTCCATCTCCTGGGCGAGCTGGCAGCCGGCCTCGGCCTGGAGTAGCACTGGGAACGGTAACTCCGAGGTTACTCGCTGCTTTGCGCTGCCTGGAAGATGCAGTGTAAGTGTTTGGTGCTGCACCCAAAGACCTGCAGGAGGAATTCATCTTGTGATGAGCAGAACAGATGCTGGCAGATGAGCGCAGCCATTAGGAAGTCCGGGATCCCTGCTAGTACTAAATTGGTCTTGTTCTTTCAGAGTAGCTGGGCTGAATATTCCTATGAGCTGTATCTGCTGGTGCGTTACAGGTAGAGCAGAGTTGCTGCTGGCCGTGTGTGACTCTTGTTCAAATCCTATTGACACATAACATCATTTCTAAAAATGTTTGGCACTGATCTAATCATTGGCCCAGAGAGGCCAATTACTCAAGCAGTTTGTGTTTTTTCACTGTAGCATATTCTGTCAGACCCTGAAAATAGAAGCCCAGTATTTTTTTATTATTTTTTTTTAGGTTTGTTTCCAAAATGTTGCAGCAGCAGTCACAAGGATGTGGATCTAGACAAGAAGTGCCTGAAAACTCCTTTACCTTCCAACAGGGAGCTGGTAAACCAGGCTTAACCAAAGGCGCATGTCTTTTCAGAGGCCTTAAAATTATTTCCATCCTTTCTTCTCTCCAGTCCATGTGTGCCTTCCTTGGGATAGTGGTCTTGATGCAGTGCTTCACCAGCAGGAGTCTGCCAGTTCTCCCCTGATGACTCAAGGGAAGATTTCTTGGGGTTTTTTTGTTGGTTTTTGTTTTTTTTTTTTCTTTTTAATTTCTGCAACTCCCATTTCATGGTATTTGAAAAATTCCAGGGGGGCTGAAATACTTTCCCCGTGCAAATTGGTAAAGAATGTTTTCTTGCTAGATTTTGGCCCACAGAAATCCTGTGGTAATCTGAGAAGGGCAGAAAAGACCAAGTCAAGGGAGGTAGTGCTTGGAGTCTAATCACTAAACTCCTGCGGATTAGAGCTGGGGCACTGTGCCAAGGCAACCCAAGCTCTATTCCTGGCCCTTTAAAACCCCCAGCTCCTTCGGACACGCGTTTCAGGGAAAGCTTCAGCCTTGCTGATCAGTTTTCCAACCCTCTGGAGCTAAAAAAGCGTGGCTATTGAATGTGATAAACCCATTCCAGGCTGGCAGGGTGATGCTCCTGGGAGTGTGGGGGCCATTCCCACTGCTGTGGGTGCTCAGCACTGACACGGTGATGCTTGGGAGGATGCTCTGCTGTCGTGGGGAGGATGAGCAGACATTCTCCCAGGGGGATGGCAACTGGTGAATATCTATGTCCCTTGCAGGCAGTGGAAATTGCTCCCTTCCTTTCCCTTTCTCCGCTCTACCACACTGTTGCTTCTTAGTTGCTCCGTTCCTGGGCTGATTCTGCCTAGGCTGGAGGAGCTGGCCTTGAGACAGGATGTTTAGGCAGGGCTGCGGGACACACCGCTGTGTTACACACCTGCACTTGTGTGGGTGCGCAGGGAACAGAGCTGAATACCAGGGTAAGTACAGACTTTCCAGAGGAATAAAGCTCCTGTGGTTTGTGTTTGGTCTGGAGATCCAGTCCCATCTGTTCCAGATGTTTCCAGTTAGGTTTATAGCAAAGAGCTACTGTGCTACTTTGAAGAAAGAAAATAATAAAAAAAAATGGGGTTCTGCCTTCACAACCATTGCAGACAGGCAGGGGTGTCCACGGAATATATTTCCTTCTGTTGCCTTGGAAAAAATGCATAAATAGTCTTAAATAATTTAATGAAGAGCTGGAGTTTTCAGGGGAGGCTGATGTGTGCCTGAGTGCTGACTTGGTGTGCTGTGCTGGCAAAGAGCACGTCCCAGCCCTCTGCACCCAGCAGCAGCTGCTTGGGAATGGCACCTTTCCTAGCTCAGGGAGATCTCTGCTTCAAATCCTCTGGCTCCTGGAATTCAGGCAGAAACAGCCTGTGTGAAGGAGGAGCTGGCTTTGGACTAGACCTAAGCTTAGGAGTCAGTGCTCACATACATTTCTGGGTACAGTGCTTTATTTTTTACTGCCATCCAATAATCCAAATGAAGAATGTGTATTTCCATATGCTTTGGCACTGTGTTTGAATATGACCTATTTTTCTTCATCATTTTTATCTGTGCCATGTTTGAGACTTGCTTTGGGAGTTAAGCTGTGGACTAAGAGCTGAGGATGAAGCCAGCAGTGGGTTAGTGAAGGTGCTTGAGGTGGAGGAAAACTTAGCAGAGATGGGAGAGTGGCTACTGAGGTACTGCTTTCATGAAATGGGACTCTGGTACTTCCTTTTGTGTCCAAGTCTAATTTTTTATTTTCTAGTTAGGTTGCCAAGCATTGGCATGCAAGGTAGACACCCTAAGGCATTCTGAATTCTTGGTATTCATCTCTTCAGTATTTATACCCTCCTGAATTTGGGTATTACTTTAAGATAATCTGCAAGTGTTTGCTGCTACTGCTGTCAGAGGATCTTGAATGGAAGCAATAGGGGTGGGAAGAGGTTTTGAAGGCCTTGTCTCACTCTGAACCGAGTTTGTCCCTATTCCCCTGAGGGAATATAAGGAAAAGGTGTTGTTTTATGCCTGATTTTTGGTATGAAAACAGGCTGCCAGCTTGGTTGTATTAGGACAGAAAGCTCCCATGGCGACTGCCCAGTAGTGAGCAGCAAATGTGTACTTAGCCTCTAAGGAGATTATTTAACACAGTTCCAATTTTGTTTATTATTATTATTTTATTATTTTTGTATTTGCTTGTCGAGAGTGGATTTGCAGATGTACCCTCGGAACGCTTGCAGGGTCTGATTTTGCAGGGGAAACACAGCAGCAGGAGCTCTGGGCAGCTCTGCAAAAGCACGGCGATGGCAGAAGCGTGGAATTAGGAGTCTCTGCTGTCCACAGAGGCAGATCAGAGGTGGAGAGAAAAGGGGAGGGGAAGGACAGCAACCACTAAAACCCTTGCCCAAATGGATGAATGAATGGGTGACACACATAAATGACTGCTGTGATGATCTGACTTACTGTAGCTTGGTCTCGGGATAATCCTCGTATGTCAGATTTCTGTAAGGCCAACATGTGACACAAAGCCGGGCTCCCAGCAGACAAGTGTGCTGTGCTGGTATTAGGGGCTGGCCGGAGCCCGGGCTGTGCTTGGAAGGCTCCTGTGTCCGTGTGGGGTGCGCCCGCTCGCCTCCCCGCGCGGCTCAAGCTGCTCGGGCAACGTCCCAGGCAAACTGGAGTCCCACAGACTCTTGGCCGTTGCATAGCCCCAGGCCTGCCCGTGTGACTGTACTTCTTGGAATATAGAGAAGGGGGGAAGAAAAGCCAGACACAAGAAACAGGAAAGCCCCCAAAGACTTGTAGCTGGGATTACCTTGTTCACACCTGTCACCACTGATGTCCTCTCAAGGTCAGAATTGGAGCTACGTGAGGCCGGCTTAAAGCAAACGCCATGTGAAAAGAAGCTCTATGAAGGAACAGCAGGCGCTGGAAGGAGGACAGGAGTGCCCCCAGGAACATGAACAACAGCTTGCAAGTTAACCTGCCCAGGACTTGGGCTGGTTCAAACAGCTCGCTCCAGGAGAAGTCTGAGCATTCCTTTTTTCTTTTCTATTACTATAGGATGGAGGACGAGGCAGTACTGGATAGAGGGGCTTCCTTCCTTAAACATGTATGTGATGAAGAAGAAGTGGAAGGTAAGAGACTTGGACTGCTGGGGAGGAAGGGTGCCTTTGCTTTGGTGTTGGTATCTAGGATGGGCATGGTTGGAGGGCAGAGGAACAGGGTGTTTCTGGTTTGCCCAGCACTTCATCCTAAATTTGACTGAAACGTGGGTAGGCTTGGTCGGGCTGGAAGTGACTTTTTGGAGAAATCTATTTCAGTTCAGGAGCGAATGTTGTTGCGTGCTACTGGCACACACTTCCACTTCCCCCAAAGTCCTGTTTGCTGCGTCTTGCATAATGGCTGTGAAACACCAGAGCTGTTTGCTTTGCTTTTCTCTACGAATAGAGTTTTGCAATGCTTGCCTATCACTGCTGCAGTCATGAGTGTGGAAATATGGAGGCAGGTGGAGAAGCCAAGTGAAAAAACCAGCAGAATTTGTACCAAGTGTCGGAGTGGACTTAAAGTAGGAAGTGGACATTTACCTGGGTTATGCTTTGTGCTTGGGAGGCATAAAGAGAAGGATTTTCCCTAAAAGGAGAACTTTTTAACAGAGAAAACAGTTCCTCACTTTATAGGAAAAGAGTAGACTCCCTTGGAAGTGTTCTTGTTTTCTCTCTAACTAAAAATGTTGTGAAATCCCAAATGTAAAAGGAATTTAAAGTTTAATTCAAGTTTCTTCCTGGAAAATGATGAAGCTGATAGGAGTGAGTTAATGGCAGCAAATTCCCTCGTTCTTGTTTTCTGAGGATTGGTTGTCTGTGGGCTTGATAAACTAGTGGGGGAGAAGGAGGAGAGCAGGATAGGGTAAGATTTTACCTAGAAGGGAGAGGATTTCACCTTGCAGCCCTATCCTTCCCCTCCCGACTTCAGGATATAATTTTATTCTAACTTCTTTATTTGCCAACAAATGCCTGTGGCTTTTCAATTGAAAATGTTTTGAAAGGTGTAGGGTTACAGCCATGTAATTGTCACCAGTAATGGACAGGAAGGCATCCAGCAGTAGGAGAGAAAATAGTCTCTAAAAAGAGGCGTTAGAACACTTCCAGCAAACCAAGCCAGTCCTTTCCACGAAAAAGCCTGTGTTTTCTTCCTCTCTGGGATGAAGTAATCTGCGCTCAGCCACTATAAATCATCATGTTGGGTTTAATGAGGCTATTTGCTGTCTGCAGGGTCAGGTTTGTAATAGCCTTTTGCTTGTGGAATAATTGATACTTTGGCACAGCAGAAACATTTGAGAAGGGAGAGAGAGAGGATATTTTTTATGTTTTACTCTCTTAAATGTTGCCACGTGCTGTTTTGATCTGCAAGGGCCACATGTGATGCTCCAGGAATATAAAACAAGTGGTTGTTGGTGGCGAGCGCAGGAGGCTCCTTCTGACTGTCTGCAGGGGATGTGGTTACTGCTTGAAGTAATATTTGTGGCTGTGGCATGTTTATACCCTTGGTTCCGCTGTGGATATCCTCATTTGGTTTAGCTGGGCTAACAAAGCAGTTGCAGCTCATCTTGCTGGGGAAATGAGGAGAGGAGGTGAAACAAGTGCTTCGAATTGTACACGACAGGCCTCTGGAGTTGGAGCTGCTCGGCTGAGCCTCCGGAGAGCCCCGGAGCTGTGTAGCCAGCTAATTCCCTGGGTGGTGCTAAAGGCAGCGCTGTGATTCCTGCCAGGCTCCTGGGAGCAGCCCAGCTAAATCACCCAAAGATCCAAGGCCGTGGCATCTGTCAGGGTCACAGGGCACAGACAGTGCATGGATGGCTCGGTCAGGGAGCCGCTTCTCAGCCGCTCCACTCTGCGCCGTGGGACAGCCTGGAATTCTCGACGTGCCTGGCAAATCTGGGGCACTGCCGCAGTGCCAGTAAGCATTAAAGGCTTTGGCATTTTGAAGAGTTCTTATTCGTCTCCACGTTTCCAACCTCAGTGATTCTCTGGTTGTCTGCGTGTCCTCAGCTAGATCTGTCTCTCCGCAGAGATCCGTGCGTGTAATGCGTGTGTGGGTGCAATGTGCACCGCAGGTGCAGTCAGGGTCTGCGTGTGTGGGATAAATGTACACTCAGAGTGGCTGTGGTTGGAACTGATCTTCAAGCCTATCCAATTCCAGCCCCCTGCCATGGGCAGGGACACCTTCTGCTAGACCAGCTTGCTCCAAGGCCTGTCCAACAGTTCCAGGAATGGGGCAGCCACAGCTTCTCTGGGTATACTGTGCCAGGGCCTCCCCACGCTCACAAGGAAGAATTTTCCTTCCAGTATCTAATCTAACCCTGCCTTCTGTCAGCTGAAGATCCAGCAGAAGGGCTAAAATGTCAGGTTGAAGACCTTTGGCTGGCTCTTGGTGCAGATGCTTTTAAGTCGCTGTTAGATTCCTGCACTTACAGTGGGATGTTTTAAAGGAGGCGAGCATCTGTCAAGAGACTTGATTTCACTAAAAATGTTTCTTTTCCTTCTATGAGATGAAGGGGAGTTGTAACCTTTATCAGAAGAGATAGGGTGGTAGAACTTAGGGATTCCCTGGCAGCAGGAGTTAGCAGGAGAGAATGGGAAACCTCTCCAGCAGATCATTGTAATATGCCTCAGAACCAGGCTGCTTTTGCTGCTTTTTAAGTTGCTTTGAGTTCAAAGAGGCAAAAACAGAATTTTGAAGGTGTTGCTTTGAGCATCCCTCTTTGGTGTGTTCTTTGTCAGTGATGCCCACAGGTTATGTCTGTGGGTTGGAGATAGCAACTCTGCACAACCACATCGCCCACTAATTTGATTATGTAGTGATGTGGGGGAGAAGGAAGGACTTGGCTTTTTAAGGAGGGGTAAAAATGGGCATTTCTGGTCAGGAAGGCATTGAGACATTTTTGGGGTGGGGCAAACAATGTCCCTTGTGCCCTCATTGAGTAAATGTAGCATTAACAGAAACCGTACATGCCTGACAGAAATATACCCCTTGGGCCTGCTTCCAGGGATTGTTTGGTCCGTCTCTCAGGTGGTGCCTCACCCTGGTCCTACACTGGAATGTGTCACTGTGGTATCAACTGTTGACATTTGAAAACTACTGCACTCCAGCTCCTCCCTGCTGCCTGGATCCACGAGAGGGCTAGGTGATGGATTCGGTATGTGAGGAGGCGTTGCTTGGCTGGAAGTGCCCAGAAATGTGACCTGGTGAGACAAGGGATCTGCCTGGGTCTAGGGTAGAGCATGAATGAAAGCAAGTACAAGCTGGCTTTCCTGGGGGAAATCAGGAAGAGGCATTGCCCTGAGCCGTGCCAGAGGAGCCTTCCCATTCAGTTAGAGCACTGCACGTTCCTTTCCTGGAAGGTAATGCTGTGCTGCTCTAAGGCCCCTGTGAGGAGTGCTGGTATGTCTGACATAAACAGATTACTTAATAACCGATTTTGCAAGAGGGGAAAAGTAAAGCTCCACCTTATCCTGCGAGATAAGGTATTCTTGGCTCTCTAAGCATAACTTCCCCCGGACTTGCTGCCACCCTGACTCTGTGATGGGGTGGAGGATGCTGGATTTCAAGTCTGGCAACTCCACGGCAAAGCCTGAGCAGCGCACTGGCTCCATGTGTTAGGAAATGGGGAGCAGCACACCTGTCCTGCCTTCCAAATGATGGGCAATATAAAGGTTCTGATAGCACCTCTCAGCACTGCTGTGGGCATGAATTCAGGAGAATATGCTGTCAGGGGAAACTTTTCCTGGGTCCTGTTATTATTGTGGCACCTACTGTTGTGCCGCTAACTCTGCAGAGAGGGTAACCCCGGGATTTTGTAACAATGTTCCATAACTGCTTGTTCCATTTTAGCACTTTCCTCCTCCTTGCTTTCTATTCTCGACCGGGTTGTGTCATTGCACTTTGCTGGTAGAAAGCTGTGTGATGCCATAAGCCCAAGATTAGTCCTTGATGGTTGGATCAATGAGGAGAGAGGTTAAAAGGGCAGAGATAACTGTGAATATCTTTACCTGTATTAACAGCAGGCCGGCGGTGGGAGGAACGAGCTGTCTTTGCCCATATACTTTGATTTCTTTTTCTCCTCTCCTCCCTGCGGTCTGTTTGTGATCCATGACCTGTTTCATGTCAAAGTCTTTAAGTGCTTCTGAAATAAATGTGATTAAAAAATTAATCAGGTAAAATCTGATCACAGAATGTGCTCATTAATATGCTCTGGTAACTTTAATTTATGTATGGAGGCAAACCAGGCTGTGTTTTTCTTCAGTAAAACTGAACTGGGCTTCACTCCTGCAAAAGTCAAACTCAGAGGACTCAGGCAGTGCCTTTGTGCTCTCTTTCCATACAGCAGCTGGCACAACTTCCTTGGGAGGATGGTGAGACTCTGGCACAGGTTGCCCAGAGAAACTGTGGCTGCCCCTGGATCCCTGGAAGTGTCCAAGCCTAGGCTGGACGAGGCCTGGAGCAACCTAGCCTAGTGGAAGGTGTCCCTGCACATGGCAGGGGCTTGAACTGGATGAGCTTTAAGGTCCCTTCTGACCCAAACCATTCCGTGTTTCTATGAACTTGGGAATGACAGGTGGAGTTTGGAGCCCAGTACTGCTCCACACAGCTAGGTAAAAACGAGACAGATGGTTTAGATCTTCCCAGCTTTGAAACACCATGATGAAAGATTTTAGGTCATCAGATTCTTTCCTTTCCAGCTTTAATTCCCCATGGCACTTTACAGGAGGGTGTTTACTTGTGGCAGCATCCAGCAGGTCACTGCTTGCAGTATCATTCTGGTCACTGCTGCTGTCTTTCCTCTGCTGTCAGGAATCAGCATTAGCTCTGAGGTTGCTGGGTGGGATGAGGAGGTTTTTGATGCATGCCTACTTCATGCTCAGGGAGAAAAGCTGCAGTCTGAGTTCAGAGGGTGATAAACTGACTTTACATAAGGCAGGGATAAGCCGGCTGTGCAGGCAGGAGAAGTGGAGGAAAATGTTGTAAGAGCAGCTGAGTCAATAGCTGGCATGGTCAGCCCATGGTGAAGGAGAGGTGGTTTCTTTTCAGTGGTGATAACTTTTGTGCCAACGTGTGCTGAGTGCGAGGTGAAGGAATGTGTTTCCGTACCATTCTGACGGTGACTCGCTTTTTCCCATCTCCAATCAGTGTAGAATCACACGATCATTTAAGTTGGAAGAGGGCTTTAAGATCATCAAGTCCAACTGGTTGGAAACTATCATCAGTTCTCTGACCTGGCCATGAAACTAGTTTTGTTGGGGCCCATGCCAGTTAGGAAAGGTGGCCCTCACCTGGCACCTTGCAGCCTTGGACAGAAGCAACTGCTCTCATTTCAGTCAGGATTCAAGTCAAGCTTATTTGATTGTCTGCTCCCATCTTCCTCTGCCCAGCAGCTCGTTTTTAAGGTGTAATAGCACTGGATATAACAGTTCAGCATGGAGATTGAAAATCAGATACAACCTTTGTTCACTTGTCAGATGTAAGTCCCAGACATGCTTGTGAGCCTTCCTGGATTTTTCTGGGATATTTAAGATGAAAAGGTAACCCAAAATGTGCTGGGGAGGGCCCTGGTCATGTTGCCTTAGCTGGGACTAGGTAACATAGAAGTGTTGTTCCCTCTCCTACCTGTGCTTGTCGTACCAGAACAGTTGAAGCTGTGCTTAACCTGGAAACTGGTGCTAGGGCTGTAGCTTGCTGGTTTGAGCATCATCCCAGCCTTCCTTGGGGCCCTGTCCCTTCCTTTCCTTCTGGTGATGTTCCCACTCTGTTTGCAGAACGCCAGGTGAACTTAAATAAAGACTGAGAAGGGACACAGGGAGCTCTTGTGCTCCCTGAAGGAAGTGCGTGCTGCTGGAGAGGCCTCAGCAGCCTTTCTGTGGGCACCATTCTGTTTGCTCTCCTTCATGGTGCCCTGCATGGCCTCTGGCTGCCTTCCATCAGACATCTCTTTCAATAAAACTGCAGCCTTGGAATCAAGGGTCGTTTGCAGAGGGCTGGTGTCAGGCTTTTCCCAGAGAATGGAGGCAGCTTAGTCATCATACCACAGCTCTTACTTCTCTTGGAGCAGCGTCTAAATCCTACCTGCATCCACGAGCCTGAGAATGTCAAGGACAGCAACCTGGTACTCAATTCATTCAGTCTTGGTAGTTAATGAGATGGAAATAGGAAAAGATTTTCAGCTAAGATCAGTTCTCTTGAGTGGTCATTTGGAGCATTTTGGAAGGGAACGTAATTTTAAAGGATGCCAGAAAATCCAAAAGCACCATGCTTCCCAAGAGCTAAATCCAACAGTCCAGCACAGATCCCCTCCTTTGCCCTGCACCCCTGAGCCCTGAGTTCTTCAAGTTTTCTTCACCTCTTCTTTCCATTGAAGCCAAGCAGTTCTGGCCAGATTATATCAGATCACAGCGGGACAGGTTCGGTGGCTTTTGTAACCTCTCACAGCTCCAAAGAAGAGAGAAAGAAAAGCAGCTTACGGGGTTGTGGGTAAGAGTCTTGCAGTGGCTTACGTAAAGCTCAGGGAGAATACCCCCACCACATGTTCATTGTTCTCTCTGAACAATGCCCACCCCTTCATCCACTGCCACTGCTGACTGACTTTGTTCCATCTACATAAGCAGGGTTTCTAGGATCAGGAAGACAATTGAGGATTTATTGGATTTTATTTTATTTATTTTATTTTATTTTCGTGTTTAGATGTTTTTTACTTGAATTTATGAGAGCTCTGTCTTTTAGAGCTATCCTGTTGCTCAGATCTAACGCACCTATTACACATGCTTTGCTGGAGCGATCTCTGAATCTTGTTAGGAATCTGGCAGGTCCTGTCTGGGTCATGGATCATCTGTTTGGAACAGAGGAGTGCAAGCTTTACGCAAATGGCTAGGAAGACTTCCCTTCTGTCTAACTATAGCTTTGTTACATGGGAATGCTGTAGATCCCATGCTGACTTTTTGAAGATACTGAAGTGCTATGAGCCTGATATTACAGAGGAAGAGAAAAAGGTCTCCAATTTCCATACTGTCCTCCCCTGCACAGCTCATTCCCTGCCCCTCATAGGCATTTCAGTCAATCACTGCATGTTAACGGGTGAAGTGCAGTAATGCCAGTATATAAAATGGTCTTTGCACAAGTTCTCTGTTTGGCTAAGGAACTGCATCTTCCTTGCAGATGGTGATCCTCACTTGAATCTTAGCCATGAATTTGGGGTTCTTCTGTTGGAGCTGGCAGACTGAAAGAGGTGTTTCTAATCTTGTTCCTCCTTCTTTCCTTTTTCTATGGCATAGTAGCTTAGGATTGTCTCTCCTGAAGCCTCTCTTTTATATTTTGCCCTTTGCTGTCTCTCCCTCATGGCAGGCTTGTCTCCTGCTGGCATTTATCAGTCTGTGAACCTGCTACTCAGCCTTCTGGTTGTGGTTCCCATTGCCTGATGGATTCATGCTGACCCTTTTCCTTGGCGAACCACCACAACATGGGAGAATTGGTTAAGTGCGTACTACTTTTGTTTATAGGAGAAGGCTTTTGGATCTGATCTGTCTCCAACTTGTGTATCCAGTTTTGTTCAGGTTTGCACAAAGTGAACCCTCAGTGAATCCTTCTGCTGTTTCCCTGACTGGTGGATTTTTATTTGCGTGAACAATCGGTCACTTGAATACCAGCATGTTTTGAAAACCCTGTGGGGACTGGTGGGTGAGCCTGGGACTGGGCAGCCTGTCTAGAGGACTGATTATATTTTGCTTTTCCCTGGAGATTCAGTGTCTCTCTCCATGTGCATGAATGGGAATAGCACTTGGCTCTTGCACAGCGCTAGGGGAGGTCCTTGTGTTCCTTGTTTCTAACACAGCTGGTGTGAACAGTTCTCTGGTGTGGGGTGTCCTGCTCGCTGTGCATCCGATCCTGGGAGTGCAGAGCAGCTTGTGTCGTGGAGGGTGGTCGGGAGGCAGGTCCTGCACCTCTGCTGCTGCCAGCACCTGTAAACCCCTCTATAACCAGGTAGAGCTAAGGGCACCTGGCACGTGATGGCATGGCGTTCTGTTCTTATTTCTTGAGCTGATTTGAGACTAAGCGGGGCTTAGTTTGGGACTTCCTTAGTACTACTTTTAGTATCTCCCCTTTAAAATAGATCATCCCCCTGATTTATTTGTCCTTTTGAGCTGTGGGCTTTTTTTATGTTGTTAATTTTCTTTGATTCTCACACAAAATGAGAAGCACCTTCTGCCACCAACCCCAGGATGGAAAAGCAGCTGCTCTAAAGCACACTGGCCTGGCTGTGATCCTGGCCGTGTCCTGGCTGATGCCACCTCTCCCTGCAGGCTTGGCTGTGTGCTGGCACCTCCTTGGGCACAAAGCTGTGCCATCTTCTGCTGATGAAGCACGTGATGGGCTGTGTCCCCTGCTCCTCTGGTGTGACCAGAGAGCAGATCTCTAGATGGGGGGGCTACCTGAGGCTTTCAGCTCTACCCAGGGATAAGACTGATGGCTGGGCTGTGAAAATGGGCTGAGAAGATCCTTTCTTTCACGGAATCACAGAGTGGTTTGGGTTGGAAAAGCCCTTGAAGGTCAGCTCATTCCAACCCCATGCCATAGGCCTCTGAGTGACATGGTTGGAGCATCCTGAGCAAAGCCCCATTTTTCAGGTGGCCCAAAATATTTGGCCAGAGCTGGTGGGGAAGATTTTGGCTTTGTGGACAGCTGTAACCACATGGGCCTGTCGCAATCTGATTTGGTTTAATGTGACTCTCCCTGTTCTTTGCAAAGGAGTCTTTAAAGGAAAAACAAGGGCTGGGTAAAAACTGCTAATGCTCATCTTATTTTCAGTCCTTTTTACATTTTTAATATTAGCTTTTGATCTTGTTTTCTTCCTTGGTGCCAGTGTGAGATTCTTTATGGGCTGGTCTTACCATGCTCTGAGTCTCAAGAATCCAGTCATGTGGAAAGGATTCTTTCTTAGGTGCGGCAGACTTTATCCCTTGATCCCGTAACTTTCAGCTTCTTTCTCCAAGTGACTGAGTTCTGCTTTTGCTGAGCAAAAGCCATTTCCTAGTACCCTTTTTTTAAAAAGAGCTAGTGCATAAAAATGGAGAGGCTCGTAATAAAGTGATCTCTCAGAATGGTTGTGGTTGGAAGGGACCTTAAGGGCAGGGACACCTTCCACTAGACTGAGTTGCTCCAAGCCGTGTCCAACCTAGCCTTGATGATGATGAGCAGATATTCCTGCAGGCAGGGAGGGAATGCTGCATTTCACAGAACCTCAGCTGGATGATACATAAGTGGGTTTTCATCAGTAGAACTGATTCAGGGATTCTCCTGTGCCCAGACTCTGAATCTGGGTGCTGAATCATGAACTGCTGTTCTTCAGTAGCTCTTAGTCAAGCAAAAGATGTGGTTTCAACTGAGTTTTTCCAGGAGAACCTCCCTGATGACGACTGCTTTTTGTTTTATTAATAACCAGATGAAATGATTTTGTTTTGAACTTGGGGCACAGTAAATATTCTCTCTGTCCACAAAAGTCAAAGATTTCAGCTGCAGTCAGTGTAAGTCCAAAGAAGCCCCTACCCACTGTCACTTAGAAGAGAGCAGGTGCCACCAGGACCTGCAGGTCTGCATGTGCATCTTACGGGTGGGGTTTGAGTGTTGTGAAGTAGACACTGGTGTAATAAAGTGCACACAGAGGATAAGGCATGTCCTAGGGAGAGCAGGGAGGGCCATGGGAGCAGCCCCTTGGGGGGAGCTGGGGTGGGTGTGCAAGAGAACGGGTTTGGGTTACCACGAGTCTAGCGCTCAGCTCCGTGCTTCCCATCCTCTCCAATCTGTAGGATCCTTTTGGTGCCTGTGTCATGTTCCGTTTCTCAGGCAGTGGTTCTCATGGGAAAGGCTGGGTTCCCCCGGTGAGTCGGAAATGTCCCAGGAGCCCAGTGCATTGAGAGTATGTGTCAATTGTTTCCTTCCAGGCGCTTTGGGAAGGGAGCCTAGAGGATTATCTCAGCATTCGGAACAATATAAACAGATGCCAAGCACTTCAAGTACACGGAGAAGGAAAATGTCTTGCTTGGCCTCCCTGAACAGTGCCGGGGGGGGACACGGACGTGGGGGGGCTACAGCAAGGAACATTAAATAAGTCTCTGCCTCCAGACTAGGGAAAAGCAGCAAAGTAATGCAGATGTTTGCCTGCGTACATACAAGTGAGTTTCATATTACCAAAATCTGTGCTGTGCACACGTGGTCCAAAGATTAAAGAGATTGTCCAGTTCTGTTGGCAGCATATTAAAGTATTAAGACTATGGGCTCACTGTGATGTGTTTCTGTTATCCAGCTGACCACAGAATTCAAGTGATTCAAAGGGGAATGTTGTTTAATACAGATGCCTTTTGCATCAGACTTTTGGATGCAGTTCTGGGTGTGAGAATCCCTTGGGAAGGGCTCCCACTGCCCTGTCTGTCTGGGGTCACCCCCATCCTCCAGCTCCTGCTCCTGCTCAGATAAGATCTCCCCTTCCCTGTCCCTGTGCAGCACTCAGGCCATCTGCCATGTTAAAGCAGATGTTTCCAGTTGCTGGAAGAGCTTTCCGGGTTTCCTTTGGCACGCAAGATCTTCAGGTGTCGGTCTGGGAGGTCTTGCTACAGGTGTCTCTGTGTTCCCTCCGTGGTGTGATCCCGTTCCTCAGAGATGGAGATTCTGACAAGAAGCAGCAGACGCAGGACCCTGTTCTATCACTGTTCCACTGCCTGAGTTTGAACCCTACTCAGCCCCAGAATCCTCTTTCTTCCATCTCTGGAAGTGTCCAAGGCCAGGTTAGATGGGGCTTGAAGCAAACTGGTGGAAGGTGTGCCTGCCCATGGCAGGGGCTGTAACAAGATAAGCAAACATACAAAATAAAGGTTCAAACATGTAAAATAAAGTCCTCACAGCTGGCCTCAGGGGTGTATGGAATTTGAAATGGCAAAGGCAGGGATGGTTTTCATTGGCAAATCAGTTTGTTACAGAAATGGAGTATTTTGTGCCTAAATTTTCAGTTGTTTGGTCGCCAAGATTGGATTTATCATAGAGGAATTAGAGACACATGTTTAGTTTGTGGGTCATTCATTCAGATTAATTTGTTTACTCAGTCTGTTCATCTGAAACTCTCCATTCGGCCACTCTCGGACAGAAACAGGGAAACCAAACTTGGTCCAAAGTACAGAATCCAGCTCTCATTTGTCAAGAATTGCTCTTGTAAGAGCTGCTTTTACAGCTTACAGTGAGATGTCTGAATGATCTGGGCAGAGAAGACGACATGTAAGTGCTTTCTGTAAGCCCAGGATATTCATCCTGAGCTGACAGAAGTGCAGAAAGCCCTTGAAAGAAAACGTTTTTATCAGACACAAAAAGGCACAGCCATTGGCAAATGTAGTTGAAGTGCTTTATTTTGAAATCCAAGTCTCAATGCAAGGGCATCCTTGGGATTAACAGCCAGCATATGAAATTTGGCGCTTACCCTGTTACTAGTTAATTTTTATTTTGGAAAGTGTCAAGTAGGAGTTGATAGGAACTTCTGGGAGTAGTCCTTCCTCCTCTGCTGTGTTACAATAACACCCTAATGGTCCTTAGAGCGTGGGACCTCTCTAGTGGCATCTGTAACGTCCCTAATGGTACTTCGACACTTGTTATACAGTGGACTGCACAGTCAAGTGATGTAAATTTTGTTGGTCTAAGCTCTTCAATTAAACTCAACCACTTGGCATGAGGTAGTTGTTAAGTTCAGCCAGTGTATTTGGTAAAACAAATGGAAAAATTAGTGTAGAATGTGTTTGAAAAGCACTCGGTTTGATATTACAAAATGAGTATGATGACCTTCTGCGGGGTTTATTTTTGCATTTAAATGACTCACAAGGACAACAATTATCTTGAGTCTACACTGGCATGTGCTCTCAGAAATGATGAGACAAAAATACTTCCCTAAATGGTATCTACAGAGCTCCAAGCTCACTTCTGGAGACAAGAAAAACAGGACTAATTAGCATTGAGACAGCAAAGAAGGATAGTTCACTTGCCTATTGGAGTGAAACAGGGATAGGACGAAGAGTACTGAGTTCACACTGAAATAGGAGAAGTTTAGGTTAGATACATGAAAGAAATTCTTTGCTGTGAGGGGGGTGAGGCCCTGGCACAGGTCGCCCAGAGAAACTGTGGCTGCCCCATCCCTGGAGGTGTTCAAGGCCAGGCTAGATGGGGCTTGGAGCAGCCTGGGATAGTGGAGGTGGCCCTGTCCCTGGTAGGGTTTTGGATGAGGTGAGCTTCAAGGTCCCTTCCAATCCAAACCATTTGGGGATTCGAAGAGACGCAGCGCAAGCTGTGCTGGCCCGTGGTGCCCAAATTGCACTGTGCTGAAGTTAATATTTGTGTGCTTGTGTTCTCCAGGTCACCACACGATTTACATCGGGGTCCATGTACCGAAGAGCTACAGACGGAGGAGGCGTCACAGAAGAAGACCTGGGCACAAAGAAAAGAAAGAAAAGGAGAAAATCGCGGAGAACTACTCGGACAAATCAGACGTAGAAAACACTGACGAGACAAGCAGCAGCATCCTTAAACCACTCAGTGAGTACTGGTTCCATTTGTCACTCATTACAATGGTCTGTTGTCTAGGGGTCTTCTCACAGAGGACAAAACTTGATCCACGAAAACAATCGTCTCACATTGCAGGGTTGGTGCTGTGGCTTGGAAAAGGCACAGACTGGAGCAGACATTTCATCCCTCTGTATCACCTGAGTTGGCCCTTGAGTGGATGCCAGGCAGGAGCAGGCCAAATGTTTAAAAAAAGCAATTTGACACTGTGTGTAAAGAGATAACAAGCAAGGGCAAAGACTGATTAGTGCCTAGGTAGATCCATTGCAGCTTCTGCCCTGGCTCTGGGACGTGCACACGCTCTGGAATTCCAGCAGCCCAAGGTTTCGGCCTCATGTGTCGCTAACTTGCGGTGCTAACACTGTTTTCCCTTTGGTAATGAACCAGTCCTAGATTTTGATAATAAAAAGAAGAATCAAATGTAGCTTTGCTGTATGTTTGAGTTTGGGATTTGAATATCTAAATATTGACAGGCAGGTGAGGTCCATTTGGGATGCCCTGTGCCCCTGTTCCCACCAGAATTGTTAAGCAGAGAACAGAGACCTTTAGCTGGTGCCCTTGCTGTGCAGAGGCTGTCACAGGGTCACATTCCTCTTGCTGTATTCTCTG
Organism: Donacobius atricapilla; assembly: GCA_013397315.1. Classification (NCBI taxonomy): domain Eukaryota; kingdom Metazoa; phylum Chordata; class Aves; order Passeriformes; family Mimidae; genus Donacobius; species Donacobius atricapilla. The sequence goes on from WBMY01004598.1 coordinate 341,195, forward strand.
TTGGCCACAAGCTTGTCCTGGAATCTGGGAGAAGGCTGTTTTGGGGAGATGGGAAGGCTGATGGGGTTGAATATGGCAGAGCAGCCCAGGATGTGATACAGCTTGGATTGCTGAGGTTAATTCCAGATAGTCGGAGCTTCATTTGTAAGTGGAAAAATGCTTCCTGTGTGAGAGATTCATATGACTGGATCTTGGATGGAAGAAAAACATTCATTTTTCATTTTGAACTTGTGTTGCTGGGTAGTTGCTGTAGATAGGGACAATAAATGGGACAGATGAGTCCTGTCTTTAGCCTGGTTACCATCTTCAGAGAACTGCACCTGGAAAGGAAGGCAAGTCACAGATTCCTTTTGCTCTTCCCAGCTCTTGTTCCCGGCCTCCCCCAAAGGAGGCTTTTTGTCAGCACTCAGAAACCAGGAGTTAGTTTTACACCAAAAGACATAATTACCCATTTTCAAGAACTCAAATATTTTAAACTTATTTTTTATGTTTAACCTCTGTTCCTCAGCATGTGGGTGACCAGGCCTGTAGAAATTCCTTTTTCACTTCTGAATGTATCATATTGTAGGGGAATTGTTTCCATGGGCTAAGTATGACTGGTCCAAAACCCATTTCTTCTGTCAGGTTTTCATGTCTTGCCTTTCATTTTGCCCATCATTGTGTCTGTGTCATTTGAGGAGGGGTTTATGGTGTTTTTTCTCCTCTGCTGTTTCTACACAGTTATATGTTCCTTTCTGCACTTACACCGGTGTGTAAAAATATGCAGTCTTTCTATCTGCAGTTTTCCCATAGGCTTTTCCACCCTGACCTCTTGGCGCTGCAGATTTTTGGAGTGGAACCGCATAAATATTCCAGGTGTTCCATGCAGCAGCATTCACACCCCATCACTGGGCCCTTTTCTCTGTTGTTTGCCATCTCAGGTATCCAGATACTTTTCCAAGTCCTCGCAGGGACCCGCTGTTTCGCGCTGGTGGCCAGATCTTTTTACAAGCTGGCTCAGCTAGCTTGGAACTCTGTAAAGGAGAGGGGTAGTTCAGATTACTGTCTTGAATTACAGGTTACCTCATATCCCTGGGTTTTTTCTCTTCTGAAACTCTTGTCTTCAGAGCTGATCTGACATTTGTGTTTCCCACCCTTTCTTTTGCTTACTGAGAAGCCTTTCTTCTCTCTCCACCAGCTGTGTCACACAAGTGTGTCCGACAGGAGCCCATTTCTCTCCAGGCAGCATGTACCAGCTTAGGCCGGTGTCCTGTGCTGGCAATCCTGGCCAGAAACCTCAGTTAGAACCCTGGGGTTTTAATCTTCATCCCATGATAGGCATTGATTAAGGGGTAGGTTGCTCAAATTCAGTTTCAAAATAATATTAACTTTTAATACTAACTAATATTAATATAAACTAAGAACTGGGAAATATTGCGCAGCAACTTGAATGGAGTTGGGAGAAAGCTGAAATGAACTATATTACATATGTTTAAGGCAGTCAGTAGAGAGTGTGGAATATCAGAAGCTGAAATATGTGTGAGGGCTGTGTGGTTTAAAACAAGCAAAATGTGATTTAACATGAAGAAACCTCAAACATTGTGAGTTTTGGTCCAGCATATCTCAGTTTAAGAATATATAGCTCCTCCTCTTTGTTGATTTTTGCAGTTATCACCTTCGCTACTATTTAGTCTGTATCGTTCAGCTTGGGTATTGAACTGATGATTTAGTTTATCTTCTAATGCAAGGACAAGTATATGGAGCTTGATTTGCAAAATTTTTAATAATGTAGTTGTTAAAATAATTTGTAGAAGCTCAGGGAACAACTTGATTGTCTTGTATATCAAGGCCTTTGTTTTTCCTGAGTAGAAACTTAAGCTGGTTGTGATTTGGTACATCACTTGGATTTCTTGGTCTGTCCCCAAGGACCACAAACCTAAGCTTCAGTATCTTACCTGAAAATGATTTCTCAGCTTCTTGGATGAAAACTCTAAACTGCAATTAGACTTTGACCAAATCTAGGTTTGACTCACTGGGTCAAGCTGCTCACAACAACTAAACCGGATGGAACATGTCCATTGATACCAGCAAGAGAATAAACATGTCCAGAAATGCAAACCTTCCCTAGAAAAGTTTTGTTCCAGTTCCAAACCAGTCTAGCTGTGCCTCTCTGTTTGGGAATTGGTGCAGCCTGGAAATGTCAGTCCTTATTTTTTTTTTTTTTAGTCTGTATCCAGCTGAGCCAAACAAGCCAAACTCTGGTAAGTTTATAGACAACCTTCAGCTCTCCCATCTGGAGAGAGTTGGGCAGATGGAATGTGTACAGATACGTTTTATCCTAAGGAAATGATTGCTTGAGAACCATGCCTCCTTCACAAATCCAGACAGGGATACTCTGACAGACTGAGGAGGAGGCAGGAAGGCGATGTTCCCTCTGCAGAGCCCTTTCAGGACATTCCAGGCCTGCGGGGCTGTCTCTGCTCGCAGGGAACTTTGGCATTCACACCCTGGTTCTCAGGCAGGACTGCAGACGATGACAAATCCCTCTTCCAGGTGAAACATCCCAGCACCTCTCCTCTAAAAGCACCTCCTTTAACCAGCCTAGCCTTGGCTTCCATTCAGGGCCAGTAAGGAGGAAAGGCCTTTTAGGCTCTGCCTCATCGGGTCAGCTGGTGCTTGTGTCAGCACAAAGAGGATGGTGGAGTTCGCTGCTGCTTGCAAGGGATGAGACAAGAGAGGAACAAGGAAGGTAGATGAAGTTTCTCTGAGTCCATTTCCCTCTTCCTCATTCTTTACTACACGTGTGTAGAGATTTTCCCATGAGGAAATGCATCTCTACTTGATCTGGGAAGGGCTTTTTTCCTCATTGTCTGGTTGCCCTCCAAGTCACTTTGGCTCACGTCCCTGGCCCAAACCCAGGTGCTGCAATACTTTACTGACTTTTTAAAACCACTTGTGGGTCTGACAAATTCTTACTGCCAAGGAATAGAATTCTCTTAGTGCTTGCAGCCCTGAAGAGAGTAAAACCTGATTTTTGTCAGATGTCAGAATGTTGCCATGTTGATAAATATAACTACAGAATCTCAATTTTGGAATACCTAAAAGCAGGGATAAGAGAACCCATATAAAGAGAGAGGGAAGGATGATACATCATATCAAAGGTTTGTAAAGGTTTCTAGTTGGCTCAGAGAATTCCTCTTCCACCCACCAGCAGTAGTTCTTGAGGGTTTCAGTAAAAATCTTCTCTTGAGCCCTCAGATGTGGGTTTGGAGGAGCACTTCTCATGTTTGCAGAAGAGTCATTTCTCTAAGGTGCTGTTAAGGCTTGTGCTGCCATTCCACATGGAGTGCATCTCTCCCAGTAAAGGTGAGGTTTCGGCTGGATGGATCACATTTGCACTGGAGGCAGGTAAATTTCTGGTACTGCTTCCCAAGTTGGAGTGCCTGCTTTGCTGCAAGAGTTTATTGTGGAGAATGTCCCAGTTGATAGGTTGCCCAAAGAAGTGGTGGGTACCTCATCCCTGAAGTGTTCGAGGCCAGATTGGACAGAGCTTGGAGCAACCTGGGATAGTGGAAGGTATCTCTGCCCATGGCAGGGGGATGCAATGAGCAGATCTTTAAGGTTCCTTCCAGCCCGGTTTCCAACCCCTCTCCTGTGATTCTGTGATTTCCAGTGAGGAGTGCCAGTCTGACTGGAATGGTCCATTCATAAAAAGATCAAATTATTTCAGCAAGGGTATTTAGACATCTGTTTAGGAACGCTCAAGCTTGGTGTCTACCTTGAATGTTCATTAAGGCAGGTGCTATAAATAGAAGGAGAGAGCTGCAGGATAGAAATAAATGAACCTACTTAGCAGAGCAGATGCAGCACAGTCAGGGCTGTGCCAAGGGTTCTCTTTCTGTTCGTGTTACTGGATTTTTCAGCCATCCAGCTTTTTTCCTACTTCTCAAGACATGGGGTGGGATTTTCCAAAAGCTTTTAGCCTCAGCTCACCACAGTGAGAGCACTGACATTAGCTGAGAAATACCAGGCAGGATGGCCACAGCTTAATTGTTTTTGTGTTGGCATTTTACATAGGGAAAGTGGTCAGGGAGACTGTGCCATAAATAGAAGGGAATTTAGGTGTCTTCATTTTCGAGAACTGCACAGCAGGCTCGTGGACTGGTCCCAGGTGCTGGGGTCAGTTGAAACAGGCCACCTTCTGCCCCTCCAGTGCCGCAGGGTGCATGCTTAGCTCCTCTGTAGTGCAAGTGCAGAGGTAAATGAAACACAGAACTAATTACTGCTTGGCTTGCAGACGTGCCCTCTGCATAGCTGGGGGCCTGTTGGAGTGGCTGGCAGGGTGCAGCTGGCTGTGTCCATGGGAAAGGGCATGGGAAGGTGCTTGGGGCAGGCAGGCTGTGGGCAGGGCACAGGTGAGGAGGTCGGCCCTGCCTGCTGACACAGCCCTGGGTCGGTTCCCACCCTGCCGCGGAGGGCTTGCGTAACGCCGGGAGAGATGCCCAATTGCTGGGATGGGTGTCTGACGGCCTGGGGTACGGCTGCCTGTGGCCCACCCTGCTCATACGGCGGGCAGGGGCTTGGGAACCACAGGCTCACAGTGGTTTGGGTTGGAAGGGACCTCAAACCCCATCTCATGCCAGCCCCTGCCGTGGGCAGGGACACCTTCCATTGCCCGAGTTGCTCCAAGCCCTGTCCAGCCTGGCCCTGAACCACTTCCCGGGGTTGGGTGTCGGCAGTGTCTCTGGGCACCCTTTGCCAGGGCCTCACCACCCTCACAGGGAAGAGTTTCTCCCTGGTATCTAATCTAACCCCGTGTCAGTGTGAAGCCATGAGGATGCTGTGGGTGGCAGTTAGAAGAACTTCTTGAGGTGTGGGAGTGACAGAGATGAGACTCGTGTTGGAGGGGGGTACTTCCAGCAGCAGCTAAACCTGGCTGCTTCACCCCTTACTTACCCCAGCTCTTGTTCCGAGAGAGGGTCAGGATGGCATTTTTCTTGCTCCTGTGGCCTCACTGCAAAGCCCCCCACATCCCACTGAGGCACTTGGGTAGGATGAAGGGACATGGTGATATGATGTTGGGTCTAGATGTGACCTGTCCTCCGCAGGCAAAGGCTTTCCTTTTCTTCTTAGCAAGAGTACAGGCTTTCAGTTGGACAGCTAAGTAAAAAAATGCTCTTCTTGCAACAAGCCTTGCCTGAACTTGAGATTTTTTTTCTTTTTTACTTTGCCTTGTGCCTGTGCCAATCACATCACGGCTTGTTACAAGTACTTCTGTTTGTTTAAAACCCTTTGCATTCCCCTTACACTGAACATCCATCTCCTTTAGGTAAAGGCAGGTTTATATAGCATAGAACTTTCATTCCTTGCTCATAACAGATTGGAAAGGAGGTCGGGTTAGGATTTTTTTATTTGCTTGCAAAGTCCAGATTTCTGGTGCGCATGATAAAAGGTAGAGCTAAACTTCCTCCCTCCTTGGGTGTGTCCTGAGGCTCCCAAACACAAACAGCAATCTGGTTGTTAAGACAAATGTCAAGTGCCTCAGATACAGAGGATTAATTCTTTTGCAGCCTAGAAAGGTCTGGGAGTTGAGATTTTTCCCTTCAGGGTAATTTCTGAAGTTGTTTTTCAAAGTGAGGGTTGGGGGACAGAAGCAGTTGTCCCTGGATGAGTTATGTGCACTGCCTGATGAAATTCGGGCATGGCTCAGGTACCTGTAGGAAGCCCATGTGTGCTGACGTGCTCGGAGGTGGCACGTGGCATCTGCACTTCCCCTGCCACTAGCTACTCTTTGGCAAGTCCTGGGATCTGGTGTTGGAAATCTGCAGAGCGTCAGCTATGTCAGGGGCCTCGTGTGAGTGAAAATGCATCTCACCCTAATGCAGCAGCGTTCCCCACACTCTCTGTCTTCTCCGTCCTTCCCCAGCCTCTGAAGTGCCAACAAATGTCCTTTGGAAGGGACTCTTCAGCCACATAAACCAACCCAGCCCTATCTTTGGCGTTGTGCATGGTTCCTCAAAAGAAATCAGCAGTGTAGGCTGAGATTCTGTTCTCCAGCTTAACTTCTTCCTTGTATATTATATTTCCAGTAGTGCTGGTGTCACTCATTGTTTGTCAGTCACCTCCAGGTGCGGTGAGGCTGGTGGGTACCACAGGCGTCATGTAGGATCAGAAGGAGTCTTGTATTCCTAGAATTTCAGTGTTCCTTAGACTGTGATGGTGTCAGGGTGGTGCTGAGGAGCAAAAAGGAGTCTGTGTTCATGTGCTGTGTGAAACTGTTGCCAGCGCCTGGGCATGGAATGCTGTGGCCACAGATGAGAGAATTTTCCACCTGTGCAGAGACCAGGAAGAAATTGTTCAGGTCTGAATTCTCCAGAGATGTCTTTATGTGTCTGTAAGGAGCCACTGGGGGAGGAAGGGGAATGAAATCGAGAAATGATAAAATGATAATGGGCTTTTGGTGAGGATTCTTCCTGGGGGCAGTGCACTTAAAGGCACAGTGCCAGCTCTCCAGGGAGCTTTTAAAACCTGCCTCCACTCTTTCCATCGTTAAAAAACAACCACAGCACTTGCCATGGCAGTAATACCAATATAGACAGCAGGGCTGTTGAGCAATTCCACTTAGGTTGTTGTCAACTTAAAGTGATCAAGATCCACAGCCCTGAAGTAAAAAAATGAATTTGACTAAGAAGTACAAACAGTTCTTGCTGCCCTTTTGGCTCTTGCACCCGAATGCTGCCGCCCTCCTGACACACCTCCAAGTTTTCTCTACAATTTGAAGAACTGATAGAAATAGTTTTTGGATGAGTCCAAGTTTAGATTCCTCTATAGCTGTAACGTCTCCTTGGGAGAGGAGTTAAATTCCTAAACCCCAGCTGGTTAATATTAAATTATTGTGGCAAAATGGCAAGAATTATTTGACAAATTGAGTCTGGGCATAACAGAGAAAATGTCCTACAAAGCAAGTTCAGTCTCAGAATCCTTTGGTTTTGGAGTAGGTATAAGTGACACAGTATTTTCATTTACTGGTCACTTCTGCCTCAGTTAACTGCATGTTTTCTTAGAGCTATGACTAAGCCTTCCTTAATTGAGAATGGTCTTTGCTGCTTTTTTCCTGACCAGGCAATTCTCTTAGAAATCTCCCTTGGTCCAAGGGGAAACAATTAGTCATGTAGATGAAGAAGAAAATAATTCAACATAACCTTCACATGGTATTTAAAGCCACAGGATGTGTAACCATCTGCTTGGCAGATTGAAAGTAATTTTTCAGCATTAGCTTGAAACTTCCTCTGTGTTTCAGTACCGGCAGAGATGCCTGTGGGAAGATTTTATGGGGTCTTTATTCCTACTTTGACAGGTTAGGCTGTTTATGTTTTAGCTAGAGCAAAAAAGAGGCTGTTTCCTTTCCTAGTGTGGGGAAGACCTGCTTTAACTGGAGCTTGCTGTGTTAATCTTGTGTCTTGAACTGATGATAGCATGTGCCACTGTAATTACTTAAGCCACCTTAATGCTTTGCCTAATTCTGTTCCCTGTGTTCACATGAAACTGCTAAGGGACAGAAAAGTCCAAGGAATTTACCATGTGGGGAAAAAAAAATCTCATTTAGAAGCATTTTGATTTGAAGCCAGAGCTGTTTCTCCAGCTGAGAAGGGCTGAGTTGGGGACGTGATGGTTGGCACTGCAGAACTGCCCTTTTCGGATTAAACTTCGTGCAAATCTGTTGGACAGTACGGGAACAAGCCATCCTAAAGCTCTGCATTTCTCTGTATGTGTAAACAGGGGTTTATCTTTTACTGTCAGTATAACCCACACCTGGATTTTCTTCTCTGGACCCTTCTTTGTGTTTTCAGTTGCCTCTTGTGAACCTCACTGAGCTTTTCCTGTTGAGACCATTTCAGATGTTGATCCTTGATCTAGCTGTTCTTGAAGCTGGCGTCCTTTTTTTTAGTATTATTCTTTCAGCAGTAAATTGCCCATCTGCAGAGCTGGGGTAGGTTTGCCAATCACTTTGTGCTTCTGCCCTTGGAAAGGGGCACTTGGCCGCTTTGGGAGGGGCAGGAGAGGCCTTAGAGGGTCAGGATGGGTAACAAGGGGGCTCTCGGTGCTTCCTGCAGCTTGGAACTGAGTCTCCTCTCATCCCAGGAGCAGCAGAGAATTATGTCCATGACCTACTAACCTCCAGTTGGGATTGTGGGGTTGGGAAATGAGTGCACAGATGGCAGCTCTGGGATGGCAGCAGATGCTGCTGAACTAATGAGTGGAATCGACTGCCGTTTCAGCGGGGTGGTGGAGAGCAGTGAAGGGATGTCTGTGGAACTGCAGGGCTGCTCCCTTCTCCCTGATACCAGTGCTTTCTGAGCCCTTTCCCTTTTCACTTGGCACTCTCAATTTATCTTCTCCAGATCGAGCTGGCACTATGGTAATGTGGACAATTTTGATTGCACAGGGAAGCTGTTAGGGAATTAGATGATTAAGAAACATTTGGAGGGGGAACCAGAAATCTTGAGGCCAAAAACCTGCTGTACTCTAGTGCCAGCAGGCTGGGATGACCAAATGGGAGTGTTAAAAAAGAAGAAAAATCAGTAATTCCATACAGTGTACCAAGCTGATAGCAGAGGACTCTCTCTGCACCCCTATGGACATGGCTCTGGCATGGACTTTGTAAGCATGAACCCTGAAATAAAAACATTCTGTCATGGTTCAGGAACACCAAGCCTCAGCGTGCCCTTGCAAATGGTCTTGAGGCAAAGCCTGTGTTCAGGCTGTCTCTTCTGCAGCTGTGGGTCGAGTCCAAGGACCCAGTCCAGGGTTTCTTTCTGATGGAGTGATTTTGGTGATCTTGCAGTGAAGCTTGGAACAGATGCTGAGTTGTGAAATGTATTCATGCCTTGAAGAAACAGCAACTTACTGAGAGGCAAGAGGTGCCTTTCTTTTATCTCCTCTGACTTTTATCTCTTCGACTTCCTGATAAGCCAAAACTGGCTCTTTTAGCTGTGATGTGAAGGACTGGCAGCCAAAGGGTCACCACGAAGGGAAATGGAAATTGAGATTTCCGTGTCAAAAACCTGAAGAATAAAGATAGGGCAGAGAAGGCCTCAGTTCTAGTACTTGATTGTTGAAAATTACTTCCTTTCCGCTTTGTTAGTGTCAGCCATTTCCCAGAAAAATGGTGTATTTGTTAAAATAAATCTGTATGATATCTGAAACAAAATCCTTGAGAGCTGTGGGCTGTTCTACTCAGCTTTGAATCCTGATCTGACATTTGTTTAAGCAAGGGAGAGTCTTTGCTTGGATTTTTTTTTGCTGATTTCTTACCCACTGAGTGAACTTCAAAATAATGATATTAAGTGCATCAAAATTATATGTAGGAAGAACTTGGTCATCTGCAAGCCAAAGAGGAAAGCAGATGTTAAGTGAAATGTAAGTGGTTCTGCATAGATTGTGTTTGTACTTGCATGGCTGAATTTATGTCTCAAAAAAGGCAGAGCCCTTGTGGTGCCTTTTCCTTGTGGTTTGGATACCCCTGGAAGGGCATTGTAGGCCTCAGCAGTTACATGGAAATAAAAGTATGCATAAATCAGCAAAGCCTTTCCTCCTCTTTATAAGGAAGCCGAGGAATGGACTAGTCCCAGCCTGAATGTGGTATTGGGATGTGTTCAAGTCTTGCTTCCAACTGGAGATCTTGATATTTAAATAAAGCAATGGGAACCGAGTTCATCCCATGGAGCAGGGGTGTTTGGTTGAGCTCTGAGCTGTGGGTGTATAATACCCTGTGAATTGCATGGTTGGGCAGGAAAGGAGAGGTGTTCTGAGCATCCTGACCCGTGGAGACCCCTAGCAGTTACCCTCTATTCCTGCTCCAAGGGCAGTTCTGTAACACTGGGATGGACCAGGCTTGGCCTTCAGGCTCTCATTAATAACCCAGCTCCTCCATATTGAAGTGATGCAGGAGTTCAAATCCATTTTGAACCTTTGAAGCTTTGCTTCCTTGGAACCAGCCGATTTTCCTGACTTCAAGCAGTGCTGAGTGGAAGGGAGCTGGGAGGTTGAGAGAGGCAGAAGGCGTAGGTGTCAAATCCCATTTGCACAGCACAGGGAAGAGCCTGCTGGCTGCCCCATGAGGCGGCTGGACATTCCGCCTCGGCAGCCCATCCGCAGGAATCTGCTCAGAGTGCCTGGCCCCATGGGAGGTGGCAAGTGTGGTTTGAGGGGGGCATGGATGACACTGATGATGGATCAGCTTTGTGTGCCTGACACAGGGACTAAGGACAGCAGCTGGCGGTGCTGCGGCCGCAGCGCTGTCCTTGGCTGGGGAGCACTGGTGGCATTGTGGCGCTGGGGTAGTGCTGGTGGTGCCCTTCAGACAGATAAGTAGCTCTTAGGATGTGAGTCATCAGTCAGGAGAAAAGGGCATGACTGAAGAGCACCACTCATAGGGAAGAACAGCAGAAAGAGCTGGCTGGAGGCAGTGAAACTTGGTGTGCTGGGTGCACAGAAGGCAGAGAAGTTTTTCTGAAACCACAACATTTAGATAACCACAAGATTTAGATATGAAGGCATTTAGCAAGTGTCCTGCACCAAATCTGGGCAGAGATGGGTGTCACTGAGACTGGGAGAAGATAAAGGAAGGTATTCCTTTGGCGATGGTCCAGATGAGTGAGTCTTCCTGCAGGAGAGATGAGGCCCTGTGTATTCCCTGTCCGAGAGCTCCAGGCGGGCCATACTCGAACACCTTGCGGTGACATTGCAGCTTCATTCACATTCCGTGGGCTGGATTCATTGCACCTTCATTCACTACCTGTGGTGTGCCGGGTGCTGTCCCAGGAGGAGGGTGGTAACCACGTCCTGTGGGAGCGGCTGTATTTCAGAGTCAAACACCCCGTGGTGCCTGTGGAGCAGGCTGTGTGAGATCAACAAACTGGGGACATGGCAAGTGATGGATTTAAAAAGTTTTGGGAGTTATTTGGGGGCCGCTTGGTGGGTGGGGTAGATCAGCCGGGTCCTGATGAGGAAATGTGCTTGCAGAAGTCACCAGAAACTGCTTGGTGTCAAGTCCATGAAAGCAATAGAAGCTTTGAGGCTAGGAAGGAGTTTCATGGATGGGGGAGAATTTCGGTGTGTGGTGTTTGGTCCTTGGGCCTCGCAAAGCTTTCTGGGCCATCTTGCAAACCCATCAGGCTCCAGACACTGACGAGAAGGCTGCTGCCTGCTCTTTGCTCCCAGGCAAAGTACTGACTTGGCTGTTCAGCTAGGCATGGACTCTTGCTTGGGTATTCCTAGAGAACATGCCTGACCCCGTTTTGTTGGACTTGCTCTTATTTGGGTTTCCCTTTATCTCTGTGGGACTTGTTCTGCCTACTTTGTATATCGTGGTTTTCTTGTCTCAGCCTGTTCCAAGGTAAATTGCCAAGGATGGGAAACTTCAGAAGGATGAGTCTATAGCAAAAAAGAAGTTCACTGAGGTGATTTCATTCCAGCATGGATTTCATCGTGGGAATGGGAGCTCACTCTGCAGAATAAACGGCTCACCATCAAACAGTATAAATGTATTTAGTAGCAACAATTGCTCCTTTGGCAAAGCCTAGCTAAAGCTCTCTGGGGGGATTAGTCTAGGCTTAGCATTAAAGCTGGGCTTGAAACATACTCTGCATTCCTAGTGACAGGAAAGTAGTGCCATCCAGAACAGTTGTTTTGTGTCTGCTGCAAGAAATGGGGATTATTTGAGGATGGACTTGTTTAGATAAGTATCTGTCACAGCTTGCAGAATCCTGTTTGCTGCTTGGAAGCCGAAGAGGCAGCACAGAACATGCTGGTTACAGTTACTCACGTGGGCTATTTTAGAGTTAAATTTTGTCTGTTGTGCAGTTCAGATATCAAACTCGTGCTCTAAATTCCTAAGTTAGACTTATCCTGAAGTAATTTAGATTTTCCTTTGGCCAGGCCCAAGGGTTTTGCAGTGTGTTGCAGCTCCCAGTGGCGCATGTAGTGTGTGGGTATGGGCAGGGGGAACAGGAAACTGGTGAAGGTCTAGGGATGGGGCAGCGTGCCTTGGGATCTGCCCAGAAAAATGGTGCTGGGGGCTTTGTACTGAGCTCAGTCTGGTTTTTTTTCCAGCTGTGTCAACGTTGACTTTTATTCACTGGTCTGGAGGGAAGATTTCCAAATCTTTTGCCTCGTCTGCTTAAAATACATATGCGTGTATATGCAAAACAGGCAGTATTTTGTAATGAATTGTTCGCCTTTGGAATGAGATTGCTCTTTGTCTTGTGGGTTCCTTTAGGGCTTTGGCAATAAATAAGAAGCTTCCAGCTGCAGACAAAACCACATTTGGGATTAAGTGTGAGCAATTTTTGCGTGTTGGATGTTCCAGCATCACCTTGTCCAAGGGTTTGGTCCTGCTTTGGGGGAAGGATGGGAGGGACCTTGGGTGGGTTAGGGCTGCCAGGACACCTTGTGCCAGCACCTATAGGAACAGCGTGGGCAGAACGAGAACTGTGACCCAGGACAACACCAGGAACAAATTTAACCCAAAGCATATATTTAGCCTGGCTGCTTGCAAGAAGATTTAAAGCCATATTTAAAGCTGAGCATCTGCTGAAGTGCCGGGCGGATTGCTGATATAAATAGTTACCCGCACTGGAGCTGCTCTGGCTACGTGGGGAAACCTGGGAGTGGGAAAGATTTCAGGGATTGATTTCAGCTGCTTTGCTGTGCTGGGATGACTATTCCTGGTATCTATTCTCATTGTCACAAGTGGGAGAATCGGAGCCCAGGGGACGGAGTTGGACTGGTGGTTCCCTACTCACTGTCCGGGCTGACCCAGGAGTTGTGTGGCTTTCCCAATGCATGGCTCTGCTCGGAGCTGTCCCCCTCACTGAGTTTTATTGTAAACTGATCCCAGGAGGATGAGTGTTCTTGGGAAAGCTGCCAGCATGCTCTGTATGGCTCGTCCTGCTGTCCCTTTGGAAGTGGAGTCACATAAAAGAGCTTTCTTCCCCCCGCAGTACTTAGGAGGAACATTGTCATTTTCCCAATTATTTGTACTTGCCTTAAAGCCAGCTCAGCTGTCACTAAATGAATTGCCAGGTGTTTTCATAGTTTCTCCCGGCTGTTATGAAAATGGGCTCATAAAAAAGGGGTCAGTCCCTTGGGTTGGGATCTTTCTCGAGTCAGAGTTAGGGAGATGAACAGCTCCCTTTGGAGTTCCCCTTGGAAGCAGTGATTCAGTTGCGGACCTTCTCCTTGAATCACAACTGAGACAGACTTCCCACCTGTTGTGGGAGGTCAGGCACTGACACGTGTCCCATGTGGAAAATGTCTGTCAGGAGCTGCTGGTGGTGGTCACAGCAACCTGCTCACCCTTTTTTTCTGGAGCTGCCTTGGACAGCTGTGTCTGTCCTGCTGCAGAAAACATTTTCTTTGCATTCAGGTTTCATTTCCAGTCTCAAAATACCATTTTTTCTGTGTGAGAGTGGTAACACGTGTGGATTTTTGTCCAAAACCTGTGCCTGTGGAATACAGTGTTTTTTCTGCTTATGCAGCTTCTTAATTATAGGAGGGTTCAATATTAAGAAGCTGAAAAAGAAGGGCAGCTGTGTAAGGTTTGTGGATGGAGAAGGCCTTGTTCCCCAGCTTTTGCCTAATATCTTTCCTCAATCCTTAGAGCAAAATAGGTTTTAACGAACCTTATCCTTGCAAATTCTTTATGGAAAGCCAAGTCCTGCAGATGACTTGCATCCTGTTACAGCTCACAGCTGGTACCAGCCGTGGAAAGGGTTGGCTTTCAGGGCATCCCATACTTCACAGCAGTTGAAGCTGTAGGCTTGTAACTGAGACTTGGCATCATTAAGGAAGCTGGGGATGTCGTCGCTCCTTTGCTTTCCCAAAGTGGGTATAATACGTATGAACAACGAAAGGGGCTTTTCTTTGCCCTTCTGCACAGGAGGAGATTGTTTGCAGTCAGGAATTGTCTGGTGCATCCTTTCCTTAGATTTCCCAAACCTGCCGTTCTGTGCTAAAAGCAGACCTTTCTTTAGGCAATTAATTCTCTCTCTGTGGCAAATTCCAAATGCTTTGGAAGACCATAGATGACCTTCAAGTTCAACTGAACGTTATTTTGGGGTTGGGAAAATATTTAGTTTGCCTTCATTACATCTCCAGCTAATCCAGGGTTGGTGACTTGATTCTTTTGGCTGCAGTGCTGTGACTAACCTCATGGTTTAGTGGTTCATTAACATAATTATGTGCTTTTCTAAAAATGGAAAGATACCTGGACATTTGCCTCATTCCTCCACAGTGGTTGTTGCACACTTTTAATAAGTGTGCTGAGAAACCCTATTGATCAAAGTTCCCATGTTTATAGCTATTTTTGCCAAGGAATTTGGGACAGGTGTGAGCAGGGCAAAGAAATGGAAGGTGCGATGGTCTGGGGGAGAACCTGTTAATTCCTGTTGTCAAAAGGGAATGTGGCTGTTTTGGAAGCCTTTGAAGATAGAGAGAAAAGGCAAAATAATATTAATATGCAGATGTAAGGAGCTATAGGGAAGATTGCTAGCTGGGAGGGAAGAGAGGTTACATGTTTATGGATCCCAGGAATGCCGTGTGGTACCTCCATTGATACATGCTGATAGTGGCTCTTCATTCTCAGCCCCTTGGGAATGGCTGTGTTACAATAACTTTGGGATTGTGAGGCTGAGACAGACTAGAAAAGCATTTGTATTTCTTTTCACTCAGTTTCTTGAAATGAAGAAGTACAGTATTTACTCTGGGCTTACTTGGAATTTTGGAGACTTGGAAAGTTGATCTCCTTTTTGACTGCAGCCTGCTGGTCTTCAACACCTTTTGGAAATAAGGATTTGGATTTCCTCAGAGGTTTCATCTGGAAAAGAGGTTGCAAGGGGAAAAGTTTTGGAAGTGGCGACTGTCTAAGCCTGTGACATCTGTGACGTGGCCTGTGCAGCCATCTCTGGAAATCTGCTGGAATTTTGCATCTTTTTGGTCTCTGTGGGTCAGGCACGTAGTATTTATTGTGAGCAGTTTCTCTTGCTGCCTCTACTTGTCGGAGGTATGTGGAAGCGGTGATGACGCTGTGGGTTCTTTGCAGGTGTTTGAACTCGGTGCCTGTGGGAAATGGAAAGGCAGGATTTTGCCAGGTCAGCTCTACACGGACACAGTGTGTGTAGGAGCCACCGCCACTGGTGACTCATTCCTGGCAGGGTGGCTCATCATGGCTTCAGGCTGACAGGGCAGCCTTGGATGGTGTATCAGGAAAAACTTCATCCCTGTTAGGGCAGCGAGGCTCTGGCACAGGTTACCAGAGGAGCTGTGCGTGCCCCATCCCTGGAAGAGTCCAAGGCCAGGCTGGACAGGACTTGGAGCAACCTGGGCTAGTGGAAGGTGTCCCTGCACGTGGCAGGGGCTTGGAATGAGATGAACTTTGAGGTCTTTTCCAACCCAAACCATTTTGGGGTTCTATGATGGGGACTCTGCTCTTCCTGTAGCTTAAGGCTGTAAGAGGAGAGACACTGAATACAAATTTTAGGAGTTCTTGAGACATTTTTAGGGATGGGGCACAGCGCTAGGTGGTATTTGGTGCTCTGTCAGATGCCCTTGATGCTGAAGTGGTGATATCTGTGAAGAACAACCTTCTGGTTCTGGAAAAGCCCTCACAGCCAAGGCAGCACGTGATGCAAAAGGGAAAATGCTCTTTGCTTGGAAGCTAACAGCTTCAGAAACATAAGGTCAGTGCTGAACTTGTTGTAAAAACATCCTCCTACAATTAAATCTGGTGTGACATTTTTCTGAGGAATGTGGGTTTGGTGTCCTTCATTTGGGAAGAGCAGACAGATTTTGCACAGCAAGAGAAAGAGTAAATGTTTTACAAGGAATATTTTGCTTACTATCAAGGTCATGTATTTTCTTTTAGTTATGCAAAGCATGTGCTTAAAATGGGAATCTCCACTGGAGGACAGCTTTCAAATCTTGGAAAAGACAACCTTGAGGTTTATTGCTCACAATTTCCTGTCTCTTTGGGGGATAAAAAAGAAACGTGTTTTGAAGAAACGCAATTTTATCTAAATCAGTGCGTTGAACTGTTCCCATCTGTGACGTGATTTTGTAGGCAGAGGTTTGACTTCATCTCAAAATTAAGCAAAAGAACTTGGGTTGTAGTTGAGGGATCAGGTGTGTATGAAAGAGCTGTTCTCTGCTCCCTGGCTTCTTCGGGGCTACAAAGTTGAGAAACACCTGGAAAACCAATCATTTTTTTCCTACATATTTTCTTTCTTGCATTTAATGGAAGTATGTAGCAAACAGTCCTTGCCTGGTTCTTCCTGGGTTACTTTTCCATGTGATGGGGTTTCTTGCTCTGAGATTGATCAAGCCCCCTTACAAGTTCATTGTCCTTTTTCAGAACTTCTTTGCTGTAGTGGCTGAGCAGAGCACGATGGCTCCTGGAAAAGGGATTCTTGGAGAATGTTTTCCTGTTGCTCACAGCTGCATCTGGACCAAAGTCTACCTAGTGCTCTGTGGTGGAGGACTGGGGAAGGAAGAGATTGATCTCTCTGTTCAGCGCCTTGGTTTTACTTAGGGCTTTAAAAGAATACTTGGAGCTGGGAGGCAGGAGAAGTTGGGGGATTTAATTTCCCTGAAAATCACCTGTGTATTTCTAACACAGTATTCCTGTCTTTTTTTTTTTTTTTTTTTTTTCCTCCGAAGTTCAATAGGCTTTAAGCCAAGCCTTTGAGAAGAAATACAAAAATCCCATCTTGATGTATGTACACAAATAAATCAGTTACAATTCCACAATCCAGAATGGCTGAGCTGGATCCATGTGTGCTTTGGCTTGTGGATTACACATACTTGGGGAATTCCTTTCCATACTGCAGCTTCACTGCAGCCTTCAGCTCTTAAAAGGTCTTTTCCAGCCTATGGGATTCTGTGATTTCAGTGCTGCCTCACGCTTCCAGACTGCTGTGTATCTTCTTCACTGGGGTCATGGTTCTTCTTTCCCTGGAGCCATGACAATCTGCACCTCACTATGGAGAGTTTAGCTCAGTAGGTGAAGTAATGTATGAGACACTTCATCAGCTCTTCATGTTTGCCTTACAAATAATAAAGAAATCATGCTTCACTTGAATCAGCAAGTGGGCAGCCTTAAATAATGGATTTAATCTGGTGATATCATTGTCATGATTTTCTTAAGGGGACTTGATTTGCTGTTAGTATTTCTTTCACCCTGAATCTGCTGTTCGTTTTTGGTAGCCAAGTCACATTTCATAATACTTGGTGTAATTTGACATCATAAAGCGCAGGTATCCAGCATCCCGAGTTTTGTGCATTGGATGGCCAGATGTTCATGCTGGTATCCACCTAGAGATGGAGGGACTTCCTTTGAGATCATCCTTTTCAAATTCCATGTGGATGGGAATTGAAATTCCATTAAAAACATCCAAGGGGAAGGCTGTCTTTTTTGATAGTGGTGCAACTACTGGTGTTTGGGTTTTCTCCCCAGTTGAAACCCCTTTAGGAATTAAGGGAGCATTATCCGAACTAATGAGCTAGCTGATGTTCCTCTTCTCCTTAGATCTCATCTCCCCACCCTTTTCTTTTAGCTGAGAACACTGCAGAAATAAACAACCTCTCCTGTTGTCACATTGTATTTAATTCCTTTAATGAGCTGAATAATTTAATAATGTAAACAGACAGTAATATTCTCTCGGCCCTATAGAAGATGCCACTGCAAAAAAATGGATTAGCACATTAGTGTAGTCTGGACTGAAATGTCTAGTTTTTCATTCTCATTTGGATTAAGCAATTTGATCTGCTCAAGTCTTTGGAATCAAGCATACACTTTGTGCTCTCTGTTCATAGAATCATCACAGAATGGCCTGGGCTGGAAGGGAGCTTAAAGCTCATCCAGTTCCATCCCCTGCCATGGGCAGGGACACCTTCCACTAGACCAGGTAGCTCTAAGCTCCGTCCAACCTGGCCTTGGACAATGACAGGGATGGAAACCTGTTTTCCTGTGAGCGACTTGGTTATTGTCTCTTGGGAAGAGTGATGGGTGCTGGCATCTTGTGTGTGTTCCTGGGATGCTGCAGGTGCTGGCAGGGCAGGGTGGGCACGTCACGCTGCAGACAGAGGACACACGTATGGTGTTACGTGACCAGGAGCAGCCCTGGCCACTGGAGCTGTCTGCAGGCAGAGGCTCTATTAATAGAGCTGAGAACCAGATGATTCCTGGTATTACGTGACTGTGGCTCCAGAGATTACTGGGAAGGTGGTGTGGGGCGTGAGGAAATCACCTGTATGGGATGTGCATGCTTGCAAGGGAGCCCGGACTGCAAACACGATCATCTTGAAACTGAGAGATGCAGTATGGGGAAAACATGCAGGAATGTGATGGAGAGAGCTTGGATTTGAGGCATGAATGATTAAACACCTCTCAGGGCAGTGCAGAGCTCTTCAGGACTCAGGAATGGAAGAAATGACTGCACAGGGAGGGCAGAACATAAATGCTGGATGTAGTTCCAAGTAGGTACATCCGTCCTTGCTCCTGCTTTGGTTTTTCCTTACGACCTAAATAATATTCTCATAAATCCAAGGCATCCGTCAAATTCATGGCATCCAAGGAGCTGTGAATTCCTTTTCTGTGAGCAGTCATAGGTATTTACCTGTCTGACCAATGTTCTAATCAGCATCATTATTCCAGCACCAGATCTTGAATGTAAAGCTTCTGCACTTGCTGTTCCTGTAAATTCCCTTTGGAAAGGCCAGTGTAGCTTAGTGTGGAAAATGTCAAATTACTTTAGAGTCACATTTCACTGAGAATGACTTGGTGAGTGCAACTTTGGCTCTCCTTAGTGCTGCCAAGTTTGTTCAGTGCCTCGTTGCCTTATTGCTTTGTTTGATTCCTGTGGGAATGAGCAGGTCCAGGCGTAGGTAAATGGCTGGTGGGATAGTTCAGCACCTCTTTGGCCATAATGTTGTTTTCCTTGCTGTTGTTGCAGATATAATCTGTGGTTAATCCCCCAAGTCCGAACCTGTGACTCCCCAGAGGACCTGAAGCCTTTTGTTGGTTTTGATTTGCAGCCTTGTTATAGACAAATTAATGGCCCTGAGTGACAGCAGGGCAGCCAGAGACGAGAAGAAAATGAGTAATTAACATATATTGGGTATTACTGATTGCTTTTATGATTATCTAGATTTTAAGGTATTAGCTGGAAAAATAGCTCCTAATCCCTTATTAAAGATAAAAGGCAAGTCATTAAAAGTAGGAGGTTGTTTTCAGTCCTGAGAAGCTCTGGAAATATGTCTTGGCTCCAGCAGCAAACTAACCTCGAAAGCCTGTAATTCCAAGTTACTCAGCTTAGTTGTTCTACTCAGCAAGGGAATTTCTGAAGTTTCCCATGTGCTGGGAGGCGGAGGGGATGCAAGACAAAGCGACCCTTGTCATAGGAGCTGCGTGCTTGGCACCACGACAGGGCCCTTTGAATATCATCAGCATTTGCTGAGGCTGGCCCAGCTGCTGGGCTGGGAACTCTCGACAGCTCCACACAGGGGTTATCCCTAACTTCAGCTTTTTATCAGAGGCAGATCCTCCTGTATGAGGCTCCTATTGCACCCCAACTCCTTTGTTGCTCCCTCTTGCTATTGTGGCCACTCAGCTGGGTTTGTAGCCATCTAACTCGTTTCATGGAATCGTGAAAAAGCTCACAGAATGGTTTGGGTAGGAAGGAACCTTCAAAGTCATCTTGTTCCAACCCCCTGCCGGGGACAGGGATACCTTCCCCTAGACCACATTGCTCAGAGCTCTATCCAACCTGGCCCTGAATGTTTCCAGGGATGAAGCATCCCCCACCTCTCTGTGCCAATGTTTTTCCACCCTCCTTGTAAAACATTTAATGGCCATCTAACCGGTTTCAGGGCCATCTAACCGGTTTCATGGCCATCTAACCGGTTTCATGGCCATCTAACCGGTTTCATGGCCATCTAACTGGTTTCAGGACCATCACACTGGTTTCAGGACCATCCAACTGGTTTCAGGGCCATCTAACTGGTTTCAGGGCCATCTAACTGGTTTCAGGGCCATCTAACCAGTTTCAAGGCCATCTTGCTGGTTTTGAGGCTGTGCACTAAGCTGAATCAGCAAAACAGACCAAGACCCTCGTCCAATCCCAGAGTCCTGATCCCACAGGGAAGGGGGAACAGGAGGCTGAAGTGCTGGGAGCAGGAAAACAATAAGAGTGGGGAGGGGTGATGTTTGGCTGTTGCTATTCTTAAACCTATGTGGAGCGTGTGCAGGGTCAGAAGGAAGGCAGCAGCACCCCTTGCTGAGTTGTAATAATTAATCATCTGCAGAAACTTACCAGACACTGGGACTTTCTTAATAGTCAAATATGTATATTTTAAATGAATACATTACTTATTTCTGGGTAATGAAATTTGAGTACCAGTAAAGCCACAAACTTTTTCAAATGTATTTCCTGTATTTTAACAGTTCTGTGGTTCAGCACATCATGTTTATATACTCCAGCTATACTTTTAAAAGCAATTTAAAATGCAGTGGGACCAATTAAAAAGAAATAAAAGATGGCATTTAACGACTCTAAGGAGATCAGTGCTTGTAAAGAGATTTACATTGGAGGCAATGCTGTTCTGATGGAATACAGTTTGGAAAACACTGCTCATTTCTGCTTTGCTCTTTCCATCCTAAATTGTTTTGAAGATTAACAGTAGTACCTGGCTGATTTGTTCCTCTGGTTTTTTTTTTTTTTCTCCAATTGTTTTTTTCCTAAATCCTGGACAGTGTTTAAGCTCAGCTGGGTACTCAGTGCTATTGATGCCCTTGCCAAGTTTTTGTGCTTGGGGAAGGATTTACAAAGTAGACTTTGACTCCCTGTTGGGTTGATCACAGTCAATTCCCTAAATGCAAAGGAAGCAGTTCAGCTTTGTTTTGCTGTTTTCCTGTTTGGTCTTGGTTGTGCTGGTGCAACCCTTACTGTTTCCAAAGAGTTTGTGAATATCTTCTGATACAAAGTTGTTGTTTCGTTATTCTCCTTTCTATTCTCATTCTCCAGGCCAGGATGCCAAGCAGATCATAAAACCCAGCATGGGGTTTGCAATCTCTCTTCCTTACTAAAAGTTGCTCTGAAACCGTGGCAAAGTGGTCATGTTTGGGCAGCAGATGGGGTAGCTGGAGTGGAGATCATCAATCTGGGAAGCTCACTAATGGAATAGAATAAATGAGGTTGGAAGGTGCCATCAGCGGGTCCAAACCTCTGCTCAAAGCAGGGTAATTAAGTTATTAACTTCGCTTTCTAAGTTATGATATCATGTCTAGAGTGCTCTGTCGTTAGATGACAATGCAGTGACACAGGGCCCCAAGGAGACACACTCTTACTTTTCCTACTCATGGAATCATCTTGATACCTTTGGATGCTCAGGACGGGGAATACTAGGGTCTCCTGGGGCTCCCTTTAAGTGCAGGCAGTACAACATTATTCTTGCCAAGCGCAAGGAATTGCATCTTCTCTCTCCTTTGCTGTGGTTTCATCCTCCCCTCACATGCAGTAGATTGATCCCGTTGTATCCTCCTCTTCCTCACGTGTACGACAAAGGGGACGATGTGACCCTGTAAAACACACAGTGTCGTGCTAGGTTGGGGCGTGACCATTGGGAAGGTCAGTGCTTCTGCAAAAATCCCCCACAGTCATTCCTTTGGTCCAAGTCATCCCCAAACCGACCTCCTACTTACGTTTTCTACCCAAATGTCTAATCATTAACAAGCTGCTTAATGCACAACAAAAGACCAATTAACCCTAAAGCATTTAGTGAACTACATGTAAATTAGTTGTAAAATGTTGCTGTAAACATTAAATGTTAGGCAATTACATAAACCAATAATTGCTAAAGTTGCATTTAGGAGCTTAAAAGAAAGAAAGAAAAAAAATCTGCTTAAGTAGCACTTCGGAGAACTCTGCTAATGGTTTTGTTTTTAACTGCAGACATCCCGGTCTGGGTAAGTCCCAGCAGGCTGGAGCAGCTTAGATTCCATGTGGTTTTAGTTGTGTAAGAAAAATAAAGGCATAGTAACCTTGTGCATCCTCGGAAACTGCAAGGAAAAACCTCCAAAGGGCACAACCT
The DNA here is from genome assembly GCA_013397315.1 of Donacobius atricapilla. NCBI lineage: Eukaryota > Metazoa > Chordata > Aves > Passeriformes > Mimidae > Donacobius > Donacobius atricapilla. The sequence continues at coordinate 363,320 of WBMY01004598.1, forward strand.
GGAGTCTAGAAAGAAATGGTAGAAATATGGTAGATGGTATCCTGTTGGTGCCAGGTAAATCTGTGGCTTGATTATCGTTTTCTTCATATTCGGGCTGCATGCAACATTCCAGACCCGACTAAAACCTTGTGTCTGGACAGAGTCAGGTGAGGTGTGAGTGCACAGGGCCTGGCCACTCACTGCTGTTGGGTTCACTTCCATCCTCTCTTCTTTGTTCTGCAGACACCTGCCTCCTCCCGTGTTAGCCTTTGGAAAAGGCTAAATGCCTGTGCACCCACCTGTGTGCTGGAGTTTCACACGAAGAGGCTGCTTTGCTTTTCTGCACAATTTTTAATCCCCTTAATTGGCCGTCTCACTCCAGGGTGGTCCAGGTCACCCACTGCTTCTCAAGCTCCTGCTGCTAATGGTCTTAAATAATTCATTTTCCTTGCCTCACGTACTTATCCTGCAGTTTTTAGTGGAATCTTTCATTTCTGGTAGTTTTCCTTTGACCTGGGCTTGTGTCAGACCCAGATGTTCCTAAATGGTGCAGTGGAGTGTGGCTTTGCCTCTTTGTTCTGTATACCTTGTGCTTTGCTGCTGCTTTGGAGCCTCTTCCTTGTTCCGGTAAAAGTATCTCTCTGCGTGGCTCATGTTGCATTCCATACGGAGTCACCAAATGTGTCTCTAGATACCAGATTTCTCATTTTTTCAGCGAAAAAACAAGTTGGGTTTGTTTGATCTTGCTTTTATCCTTCCTCAGTTTTGGCAGTAGTCTTTTCTGGAGTATATTGATCTTAATTACAGTGCATTCACTTACTGAAAACCAACCCGTGCTTAATTTTCCTGGATAAATCCATTGGATAATGGTCTTTTATTTTTCTTGCACACAGTTTTACCAGTATAGATCCTGATCATATTCCCTTCCTGAAAGTGGAAATATTTCATACTTATGTTTCCTTGATTGAATTACAGAAATCTGCTTAAAGCTGGAAAATTACCTTTCAGCACGGATGAAACCCCAGCAAAACCACTGTTTTTTTTCCACCATAATCATGTTCCCTGGAGGTGTGGTGCTTGTGTAGGAGGTGGAGGCGAGTCTGTGAAGCTCAGAGTTAAAAGGAGGAAGAAGCTTGAACTTCGCTTGCTGTTGCAAGGGGAAACGGATGAAGAGCAGGAGCTGCCCAAATGTCACCAGGCTTTTGAGAGCAAGTTGAATCAGGGGTTTCTGGGAAGCCGCTTGGAAGGAGCGTGCTGCTGGCAGCCTGGAGCTGTGCCGAGCCCGGAGTTAATGGTGGTTAATTTTTAAAGGCAGGGGCAAAACTGGTTATTGTGTCTTTGTCTCAGTAGGGTCTTTCTGCTCCCAAATGCCTTTGCAAGAGCCCTTTTTTGCGTTCCCTTGACTCGACCCAGAGAGAAAAAGAAAATGTCTTCAGAGAAGGGATTTATCCACACAAAACTTTGCTTTGCCACGCTGCTGACTGGTGGGGACAGTTCCATCAGGATGGTTGTAGCATCTCCAGGGATGCCAAGTGAGGGAAGTGGTGTTTATTAGGATTTAACATACAGAATAAATGCAGGCACCCCAAGCGGCAGGGCTGTAGGGATGGATCCACCCGATGGAGCTTGCTATGCAGCAGCAGGGAAATGTGAGGAAAAGCAGCACCCAGACGTGAAACCAACTGGTTTTGTAACCACCCTGTCAGGCCAGATCCTGGTGCTCTCCCAGTCAATGGAAGCATTGTCTGGATTCTCAGGCTGGCTTTGCAGTTTTTTAGATAAGTGGCTTTGAACTGTTCTGAGCCAAAAGGGCAGTTTGTCACTGAACCAAGCTTTTCAGAAGGTGGTGGAAAAATAGACAAGCCTTTTTCAAAGCATCTCCAAGGAGGCTGGCACCTTCCTCCTGCTGTGAGTCAAGGTGAAGTGGCCTCCTGAGCTCCGGCTTCTGAGCTGGTTGGACCAGATGATCCTTGAGGTCTCTCCAACCTGGTGTCCTGCAGTTCTCTGATTCTGTGGTAGTGCTTTTAGTGTGCAGGTACGTGTAGGACAAGGGGGAATGATTCCCCACTGACAGAGAGCAGGGTTAGGTGGGATATTAGAAAGAAATTCTTGCCTGTGAGGGTGGGGAGGCCCTGGCACAGGTTGCCCAGAGTAGCTGTGGGTGGCCTGTTCCTGGAAGTGTCCAAGGCCAGTTTGGATGGGGCTTGGAGCGACCTGGGATTGTCGAAGATGTCCATACCCGTGGCAGGGTGCTGGAACAAGATGATCTTAAAGTCCCTTCCAACCTAAACCAGTGTGGGATTCTATAAAACAGATATTTCTGCTGTGGCTTCCCTCTCCTACATTGAGTTTGAAGCAGGACAGGTGATCAGGAAGAAATAACCACCTGCAGAACCCCCCAACATGTGTGTTTATCTCTCGTGCACCAGTTGGTCTCTGCAAGGATGGTAAGGAATAATAACACGGGTTTTCCTCTGTGCCCGGAATGGATGAGGTGTTTGGCAACATCAAAAATGGTGGGGGACAGAATAAAAAGAGCTGAAAGCATGAAGTGTGGATGCCAGAAACATTCAGTACTCCTTGAAAAACTGCCTGGCAACGGAGGCGGGCTCCACTGCAGCCGGAGACACGGGACGAAGGGCCCGACATGCACGGGAACCATGGGAGTAAATATGGAAAATCCTCACCCACATGTGTGTAGTTTCCTCCCTCTATGGGTGGGTTCTGTCCTGCCGAGCCCCTGCTGAAAGAGACTTCCAGAAGTGCTGAAACAGTCAGGGCTGCTGCAGAGATTGATTGAACAGGACAAATAGACAGTGATGAAACCCTGCTTGTGAGAAGAGCTTAATAGGCAGAAAATTGGCTATTGCAGCCGGAGGGCTGGTTGGGAGGCGCGGAGAGGGAAGTTTCCTCTTGTCGTTGTGTGGAAGCTTAAACTCAAGAGAAGAGCCCAGAGTTATAGCTGTGTCCTTAAAAGTGTCCCTGTACCGTCCCTGTTAGCTAAACGAGGTAAATGAGCAGTGGTCGACTGGGTTGTAGTTTGGCAGGAGGGCTCGTGGCTGATGCAAGGAAACGACACTGCTTACAGGGACTGCAGCACATGAAACCAGCTTTCAAACTGTCTTTGGGGAGCAACATTTCAGTGTCAGAAACGAATGGGCTTTTTTCTTTTTTTTTGGTCACCAGACGAGCAGGAGTTTTCCCTTTTCCCTTGTGCTTAATACGAGCTGTTGCTTTGTGGCCACATGGTGCAGTGATACTGATGGAGGTATGGGAGGAGTTGTGTGTGATCATGGTGTGCTTTTACAGTGTTTAAGGTACCAGAACAGGACCCAGCAGGATCCCAGAGAGGTGGACAGCGCCAGTCTCTCCAGGAAGGAGAGTGTGAAAGCCATGCTGCTTTAAAAAGGGAAACCAAGAAAAGCCAAAGAAGGAAAATTGTGAGAATTAGGGAGTGTTTCTTCAACTCAGTACTGTGTGACAGCCACTGCGCTGCTGTTTCACTGGGGACTTGACTGTTGCTCCGATCTAATGGAGGTGTGATGCCAGGCAGCATCCTGTGTCTGTGTGACAGCAGGAAATGTTCCAGAGCTTCAGAGAAAGCCAGGCTTTCTCTAGGTGCTACTCTTTCTTTATTAAAGTCTTCTTGGCAACTGCTCAGGAGTAGCTCCTTAAAAATGTGCTGCCGTAGCAGTTTGACACAACTGGAAGTAAGATGGCTGACCTCCAGGACTAGTCCAAAAATACCTTTGTCATCCATATTTTGCAATGAATTGCTTTTGGTGTAGTTTATTTCAGGGTTCATAACCAGTACGGTTCGTCCCTATGGACTAGTTGGTTAGTAAAAGTAAGTGTCATAGGCATTGCTGCCTTTAATGCAATTAAGAATGGCACTCTGAGAATCTAGAAAATTTTAAAAATGTGATATAGGAAGACAAATTTCCTGTTTTCCTATCCGTTTGGCAGACAGTCACTGTTGGTTAGCATCTAGCTGTGGCATACCCACGGGGAATTGCATGGTCCACGTATGCCAAATTCCGCACCCTTGGAATCAGGGGAGCCTGGCATTGATGTGAGCAGGCAGAGCCTCACATTGTTAATACATAAAATACTTAGTTTGGCTCAACTGGCTAATCACGTGTCTGTGGGAGGCTATCCGTTCCCATTTCCTTGGGATTCTGCAGCTGCCTCTGCTTCTGGCAGGTTATGTAGATATTACTGGTCTTGGCTGCAGCTGAGAAAAACAGTCTTTGAAGGCAGAGTCTCCCTGGAGTGGAGCAATGCTGGAGAAAGCTCATCATGGGACTTAGGGTATAGCATGTGGTGGTCTCTCCACTGTAGCCATGTGGGTGGAATTGGCAGCCTGTCTTCTGTTATAGGAATTGCCTTTTAGGATATGGGTTGCCAAATTTTCATGAGATAGTGCTGGGTTTGTTTAGAAGTTTCCCAGACTGACTGTCCACATTACATCCATAGATGAGTTAATGTGAAGCACTTTTTGGAAGAAGGGTCCTTTTTCTCTCCCTACACCTCCAAGGAATGTTTTAATGAAGTATCTGTAGGCACAGCACCAAAGACAAAGGGAGCTGGGAATGCCCAGCAAGGTGTTACGTAAACGCTACCATTCTTCTGGCACTTGAGAGAACACAGTATTAGTAAGAATTTGTCCAGTACTGAAGATTTCTTGCAGATCAAACACTTAATATATGCCACATGCTGCAGAGAAGCTTACAGCAAAACATGTACAATCATGCAGTCCAATAGTCCAGCAAAAAATGGATTATTCCAGAGGCAGTCAGTGCTGTTCATTATGTCTGGGAAGGGGCACTATCAAGGGATAGGGTAGATTTGCTCCAAGATAAATCAAGTACCTCGAATAGCATTCTCTGCACCTCAAGAAATGGCCTGGGGTGGGATCCAGGTAGTGTGGGGAGCGTTCCCTCCTGGCTGCCAAGTCCTGCCTGTGGAAAGTCTAATCTGCCTCACAGCCAAGCCCGCCCCGGCACGGGGTCAAAAAGTAATCGCTCAGAAGCAAAGACACAAAACAAGCAAAAGAGAAATTCTCACGCTTGCTTAGAGTGATTAGCTGGGGAGCGGATCACCCGGGGGTGGTTCTGTGGGACCCTGGGAGAGGCTGGTGTGCGGCCTCGGGGCAGTGTTCCTGGTGCAGTCTTTCCAAAAGGAAGTGTCATGTGTAAATCCATGTGCACTTGCCAGCTTTGGTGGTATTCAGGGATGCTTGTGCCTGGTGGAGCACTTGGGGAATCAGGAGATCAGTTCTCACCTGGGCTGTTCGGCGGAAACTGGTGTTACCTGAAGTGATCATTCTCCCTTCTGTAAAGGAAAGAACAGTTCTTACCTGTAAAGTTGCATGGAGGGTCTGTGTGCTCCAGAAGTGCTGGACAGAATTGCTGATAAAGTGGGAGAGCGTCCCTTGTCTTACCCTGTGGCCTTGGCCCAGTGCGTTGGACGCCGCACAGCAACCGACAGAGGCGTCCCAGGGGATTGTTTTCAGCCACTCCTGCTGTTAGGTGGGATTCTGTTCAGGTTTGTCTTTAAAGGAAGCTGGTGGGACTGTGAGCCATCAAAGCCTCCCTGCTTGCCTTTAGCTGGTGTCTTGTGTTGACACTGATGCACAATTAAAATTGGTTTTGGTAATGGGGAATTTCGGAAGGGAAGTAGCTGAACTGGAAAGGAAACAAGGTTAAATCTGTTAGAGGTGTCTGCACAAGTGTGTCGCTGCTCTGACTGTGGATGGGTTTGGCCCGAGCTTTGACAGAGGGAGGGCAGCCACAGAAAGGAATGGGAGTATGATCACATCCTATTTTGATAAGCCTACCTGGAAAGCACATTTGACAGGCAGCTTTCCTTGATACTGGTTCCACAGGCTCTGGGCAGGAATTTGCACCAGGTCCCTCGGGGATTCCTGTAGCTGCCAATGCATTTAGAAGTAACAGAACTTTATGTCTGTTGGTCCCTCTGGCCTCGGATGGAGGAAGCAGTTGACTGAGGTGCAGGTCTCCAGGGTCTTCAGAAGTGTCCCTGAAAACAGCCAGCTGAAAAAGCAGGAGGAAAAACATGTTGGCTGGGTGGAGAGCAGGCTGTTTAACTTGTGCATCAACGCAGATACCCCCTGTCCTCCATCCTGAGGCAGCATCGTACACCCAGAGAGCCAGACTGACACTGCTGTCCACCCACCACCAGCCAGGCCCTTGGCACGGAAGCAGGAGGTGACTTTAGGATAGGGGCCAATGCCGCAAAGCCCTCGGCATTTCCATGTCTGGCTCTGCCATTGCACCAAGCAGTGAGGGAGGGCTGCCACCAAAGCCATTGAGGAGCAGGGCTGGGAAGCTCAGCCATGCCTGATTTGAGGTGGTTGTGCTAGAACGTGTCTCTCCCTATTTCTGAACTCCCTGAGATTCCTCTCTCTTGATGGAGATTGATTTTTGCCTTTGGGAACCCGAGGGTATACATTGTGCTCAGAATTGGCCTGAGCTGAACTTGGAGAAACTGCTGATGTGTTTGCTCTTGTGCAAGTTAGAATTTTATAAGCTGCCTCATGGGCTGTGTGTGGCTGAATGGAACAGGAAAAGAAAGAGAGGAAAGTGAGAGACATCCCCCATGGATGGTATTGCCTCTGTATCCACTTTGTGTTGGAACATTCAACCCTCTGCAATCAATATTCAGAGGAAAAATACAACCCCAGCCATCTAAATGTGTGGATTAGCCTTTTCTCTGCTGCAAATATCTTCTGACCATCAGGTTGTTCTATCGAATAAGACAGCAGGGAAAACAGTATCGACCAGCCTGAGCTGCTCCTGGCATCAGTGGCGCTGGTTTGAGCAGCTCCTCAGCCGGACGGCGGAGGTGGAAGCGAAGGTGATGGCCAAGGCTGGGGCAGGCTGGCGAGGTGGTGCTCAAAGGTCAGGCAGGCAGAGGGCTGAGGGGTCACCCCCCGGGTTAATGACTCTCCAGTCCCTGAGCCCGGTGCTCAGCTGGCTGCCCGCGCTGAGCACACAGTGTTCGCCTGGAGATTAAGATGAAAATATGTTCTCCTTGCTAAAGAGAGCGCATAAACAACCCATAAACGGCCCATTAACCCGCAAAATCGCAATAAAGAGCATGTGGTCAAGTGAGCATCGGGGACCTGTGACCCAGCAAATGCCCTAATGGGATTGTGAACCTCATCATCGGCCCTAAGTGGGGATAATGGGAAATTAGCAACAGGGAGAGGGGGGAGACAAGAAAGAAGGGGTGACGGATAATGGGCACCCAGGTTCAGTGCGCTAAATACTGTGGAATGTTCATGTTATGGGTGGGAATATCAGGGTAACATCTCTATATAGTAAAACCACTTCAGAGTGACTCGAGAGACTTTTCCCATTGGCTCCAGTGGATGCCTTTAACAGCTCAAGAAGCTCTGCAGTCCCTTCTCTTACAGCCTCTTCCAAGCAGCAGCCACCTCTGTGGTCCACCCTGCTTTTTGAAGCAGTAAGATGGACATGTATTTTATTTGTTTTCTGGCTGTGTTACTTGAATTCTGTTTGAATATAAAATTATTTTGAGATTTATTAGTGCAGGTAAAGGAAGAGGACAGTGGAACATGCATGATATGGATGGAGAGTCTGGCATCTTGTTCTAGCCCCCTGCCATGGGCAGAGACACCTTCCACTGGCCCAGTTCTACCTGGCCTTGGACACTTCCAGGGATGGGGCGGCCACAGCTTCTCTGGGCAACCTGTGCCAGGGCCTTCCCACCCTCACAGGGAAGGATTTCTTCCCAGTATCCCATCTAACATGCCCTCTTGTCAGTGGGAAGCCATTCTTCCTTGTCCTGTAAGTCCAGGCCCTTGTCAGAAGTCCTTCTACAGTTCTCCTGAAGCCTGCAGGAAGTTGAATGCCTTGTGATGGGGAGGGTACTGTAGCAGTGGGGCAAGGTCCTTGGCTCCCAGGAGATTCCAAGGGCATTTATGGTTACAAATATACTTTCAGTCAAAAAGAAATCTGTATCACTAAAGCATCATCACTCTGACTGAGTACTTTAGGAAGAAAGCTATGAAAGTTTATTTAAGGAAAACAAAAATGAGTAAAGGGCATGTTGTTTACTGGTTTATTTTTTTCCCATTGCAAACTGAGAGTCTGTTTACCCTGGAAAAATCAATGTGGTTGGACACCTGGTGTAATTAATTATTTTGCAAGAGACAGCCAGCTGATCTTTTGAAAAGAAAGAAGTTTTTAGCAGAACTGTTCAAAGTTCATGGTCTGCTGTGTATCTCTAATGCTGATAAACATCCAGCAGAAAGGATACCTGTCTTAAAATTTCACATGGTCACACCTTTGTTTTAAGGTGATATGCTGAGAAAAAGGCTGTAGACCCTAAGGAGCCCTCCAGCAAGGTGACCCTGGTGGTGTGGGCTCCAGTTATCTTTTAGGAGATGCCCTCGGGCCTTTGGATGGGGGACAGTGATGTTCTCAGATTTGAATTTTGAATCCTTAACCAGGAATGGGTTTCTGTCCTTTTTTTTCAAGCTTATAATGCAAACAGACTTTGCTTGTGCTGTGTGTTGAACGCAGTTCTTTTACCTAAACAGGCAGTCTTTTCCAACCAGGACCAGTTGTTTTTTTTCAGTGCACTGGTGCCTGACTAAATGCATTGGGTTGCATTCTTCATGTATAGATGAGACAACCCTTCTGTTAAGTATTCCTGTGTTTTCCAGTGGTGGGCTGGGGAGGTTCCAGCCTGCCTTGCAGGCCAATGGGCAGCCCAAACCTGGCTGGCAGGGAGGGAGGGAAAAGCCAGCACTGGGATGCTGTGCCAGCAAGCCCCCAATTGGTTTGGCTGGAACTGGTTTTAGGTCATATAAAAAAGGGGGTGAAGGATCCAGGCTGCTCAGAGAGCGGCAGGTCCTCGGGCAGCGCCACAGAGCACATTGGTTCTGAGCTCCATAGTGCTTTTTTTTACCAGGACTGCAAATTGCTGTAACATAGTTAAGGTCTGTAGGAAGAGACAAGTTTTCCTGAACTTTACTCCCAGCTTGAACTTGTAAGAAGTTCAGTGAGAGGCAAGGAAGGGGAGAGAGGGAGATAGAGGCACCCTCGCTCACGCCCCTGCGTCCGCAGCGACAAGGATGTCAGATGGCAAAGACAGCCTGGAGAAGCAGCTGAACGGCCTTGGGGAACAGGGCAAGGAGAGGAGCCGCACGTCCCTGGTCATCTCACAGGCCGTTAACCGCAGTATTTTCACCTCTGCAGTCTCCCCCGCCGCCGAGCGCATCCGCTTCATCCTCGGAGAGGAAGATGACAGCCCTGCGCCCCCGCAGCTCTTCACCGAGCTGGATGAACTTCTGGCTGTCGATGGACAGGAGATGGAGTGGAAGGAGACTGCAAGGTGGGTTGGTTTTCCTTTACCCCGGAAGGGAAGGGCAGCCAGCTGCGCTCCCATGGGAGCTCCTATTTTAATATGGAGCTCCTATTTTAGCATTCTGTTGGGTAATACCCATGCTGCAGGACCCCATGGGGAAGCCACAGAAAGGAGCCTGTATAGTTCATATTAACATTCTTTGATAAATGAGAGAATTTTAGGGTTTGTTTAAATATTCCGTAAGAAGAACAAGGAAAATAATGGAGTGCCAGATTGATTGCAATTAGTTTGCCTGTGGAGAGAAAAGTATGGGCTCAGTAGTGCTTTGTAAAGGGGGACGTGTCTCGGCCGGAATTGCCAGAAGTTGCTGACTGAGTCAAAACCACTTCAGTACTATTGCCCCAAAGTAGCTTTTGAGCCTGGTCCTATCTCACACCACAGGCTGGGAAATTTTAGCTGTCCCTGTCCTAGTGAGTTACTGATGGAATTCATTTTAAATAGGAAAAAAGTTTAAAGGTATTTTCTTGTGAAGAAATTATTCAAGGTGTGTGTTAAATGCTGGATGGGGTTGCTTGTTTTGAGTTGCTTGGTTGAGTTCTTTGATGATGCTGTTACTTTGGTCAAAAAGCCATGACAAAAAAAAAGCTGGGATGTTTTTAGGGTCTGGCTGCTACAAGTTACATGTAGTTTATATCTGGAGACCGCTGACCTATTCCCAATTGTCCTCACTGAGCCTGGGGGTTTTTCCTTTTCCTTTATGGCCACTGGGCTAAGCTCTTTCCCCACCTCCCCCTCTTACGGGCACTGTCTGTGCTCAAAGTTAGCCCCTGTTTGGTCACCTTAACTTACTTTACCTGTGATTTAATGAGCTGATCCACCACCTATCCCTTTACCTCTTATCTTGCTTTATTTTTGCTTCTCAGTTGCTTGGGGAACTTAATGGCTTTTCATCTTTTACTCTCTAGCTTCTGACTTGTTGCTCATCCTTTTCTCCCTTTCTTGCTCTTCTTTTCTCTTACCATGAATTCAGCACTTCCTGATTTTGGTGTCTTTACCCGTCTTTGGCAGGAGTGCTGCATTGAGCTGTGTGTTGGGCTCTCTCTGGGGTTCTTTGCCCTCACAGCAAACCACAGGACAAGAGCAAACAGCCTCAAGTTGTGCCAGCGGAGTTTTAGGTCGGATATTAGGAAAAATTTCTTCACCCATAGGGTTGTCTGCCCGCGGTAGTGGTGGAGTCTTCATCTCTCGTGGGATTTAACAAATGTATAGATGTGATGCTTAGGCACATGGGTTGGTGGTGGCCTTGGATTTGCTGTATTAATGTTTGGATTGGATGATCTTAGAGGATTTTGCCAACCTGAATGGCTCCACGATTCTTTGTTTTAACGACTTGGAATATAATGAAGTACCCTGTTGAGGTGCTGTTTAATTTCTAAATTGGCCCAACCTCCTGCCTTTGTGGACAGTGATCTTATGAAGTGTCTGATTGTACAGGATTTTACCGTACATTCCTGAAATTACTTAATCTTGCACCACAGAACCTCCTGAGAACTCCTGAGCATCTCCCAGTGCATCCAGAGCTGGATGGCTCTGTGCTTCAGTGGGCACGGGATCTGCCAGCTGTTTTGGGGTTGTTTTACATCTGCTGTTGCAGAACAACTGGGAAGCTACATGAACAGGTCCTGAACACAGGAAAAAGTTCAGGGCTGTGCAGATGGAGGAGAGAGGAGAGGAGAGGACAGAAGAGACCTTGTGAGGTTGATGCTTCCCCTGGCCTCAGTGTAGAACTGCACAGCTCCCAGCCGGGGAGAGCAACACTGTCTGCACACTGGTGCAGGGCTAAAGGCTGCACTAGTGTTTGAGAGAGCAAACAATCAAATTACCTTCCTCATCTCCCTCGTGCTCTGTTCTGATATCTATACATTCCTTCAGTCTGCTGCACCTCACTCCCAACAGCCCCGTGAAGGCTGTGTTGAAATTATCAGGTGTAAAAGGGTGAAGGATAAAAATCTAATTCCTGGCACAGCTTATATAACAAAAAAGATTATAACAGAAGTTTTAAAAACCCGTATCCACCATCCCACAGTCCAACACTGTCATTCCTTTTCTCTGTAATCCCATCACCTTCCTGCCATCTCCCTGCCTTACCGAGGGACAGTCCCCACACTATGGTGGATGAAGGTACTTCACTGAGGCTCACAACAGGCTGGGGGCCTCCAGCTGCTGCAGGTCTTTTCCTTTTTCTGCTTCACTCAGTACTCTTTGCCCACCTCTGGAATGCAGACATTCCCATGTTAGTGCAGCCTGGTTGGTGGAAGGTGCCTCTGCCCATGGCAGCTGTTTGGAACTAGGCGAGCTTTGAGGTCCCTCCCAAGCCACACCACTCCCTGATTGCATGAATCAAGCAGGCATTTGTTCACCCAAGTCTGCAAGTTAATATTTGGTTTATTGCGTTGGGATTGTGGATTGTAGTGAGAAAAGGAAACAAAAAGCAAATATTGGTAGTTGTGAGTAATCACTTTCCCTGGAAGGACAAACACTGGTCATTTGTAGCCTTCCTGCCATTACAGGGTAAATGTAACTCAGTCCCACATCACACAAAGCCTCTGAATGGCACAGATTTGCATCCCCCCAGACCCCTCAGGTGTCCTAGGAAACACTTTGTTTTTGTGAACTAAAAGGACTTTATTAATTGGAGATGAAAATCAGTTTTTGAGCTTGAGTTAAAAATCAGCTTCAAGAAAACAAAATCTAAAAAAGAGATTATTGCAATTGTGAAGCATAATTGATTAATCCTCAACTAATACATTTTTCAGGATTAAAGATAATTTTGCTTGCTGTTAATAATACCCTTTTGAACAAATTTATGAGCTTCCTTACCTTATATGTGTGGGGTTTTTTCTTAATAATCCCTTTATATTAATGACTGGCATTTTCATTTTCCACATATATTAAAATGGTGTCTCAAGAGGGGATTAAAAAGCATTTCTGCTTTGCCATTAGGGCACACTGAACCACCTTTTCCTGCCCCCCCAGTTTACGCCAAAGCTGTTGCTGGGTGCTGTGGTAAGGACGGTGGTGTGGGCCAGTTGAGATCCCCCGGCGTGTGCAGGAGCCACGTGCTCCATCCCAGCTGCCCATCCCTGCGTGCTCCGGGCTGGGCGCAGCAGAGCCAAGGGCAGGGTCAAGGCTGCAGGGGGAAGTGAGGGTGGGCTGCAGCCCAGGGACATGGAGCCTCCTGGGACCCTGCTGTTGGGATGTAGTTTTAGGGGTGTAAAGAGTCTTTTGCACAACAGGGATTTACCCTTTGCTCTCACCTTCCATGAGAGATAAGTTTTCTGGATTTTTCAGACCTGCTTGGTTAAATCATTAAACAGCATCTGGAAGGAAGCAATGAGCTCCTTAATTTGTGTCTTCTCTTTTGGTGGCTCATATGTTCTCTAAGAGCACCTTTGGACGTGGCTGGGATGTGCTCCTCTCTTCCCCCCGTTGTCAGCTTTTGGGCATGGGGCAGCAGTATTCTATGCTGCCTGCCTCTTGGCAGTGGCTGATACCATATTTTATTGCCTGAATTTGAATAATTTGGTTTGGAACGGCCCTCTAAGACAATAGAGTCCAACCATTAAACCAGAACTGCTGAGACAGTGAAGGACAAGTCGCCTTATTTCCAGAAATGCTGATTTATTCCCCTGCAAGGAGGCAACAGCCTTAACCCCATCTCATTGCTCTGGCCTGTTGTAGGTGGATCAAGTTTGAGGAGAAGGTAGAACAAGGCGGGGAGCGATGGAGCAAACCGCACGTGGCCACCTTGTCTCTGCACAGCCTGTTCGAGCTGAGGACGTGCATAGAGAAGGGCTCCATCATGCTGGATATGGAGGCCTCTTCCCTCCCACAGGTGGTGGGTAAGTACACCTGTCTTGACTCTTTCCCTCACCACTTCCTCAGAAATTTTTATTAACCCTGGTGTGGTTTTTATGGATGGTTTTAAGAAAAAAGCGCTGCTTTTCCAATAAAAGAGAGAAAAAAAAAAGAAAGAACAAGGAATAAGAGGGGAAAACTGGAAAGTACCTGGAAAAGGATAACAGATCAAAACAGTCCTTCTCAGTGCAGGGGGAAGAGTAAAAGACATCAATTTAATTCATGTTCACTACAGAAAAGGAGACATATGAAAGGGGGGCAGAGATACCCATCAGGTATCTGTTCATGCAGAATGACTCAGGCCAGGAGCTGCTCTTGGGTGAGGTGTTCAGCTGCCCAGTGAAGGCAGGTGGGGCTGTGTTTAGGATGGGATACCCCCTCCCACCCCCAGCAAGGGAGAGGGGAGAGCACCCCCAGCACCAGCTGGTGCTCTGCTCTGCAAAATGGGAGGGCAGGTTTTGTAAAGTCAAATTAGCTGTGGCCCAGGGTGATGCTCAGTGACATGCTGAGAGCCCAGATCGTGTTGCCTGTGGCATGTGGGAACTTAGAGAAAACAGATTTTCCAAGTGGGCCATTTAGTGGAGGGACATTTAACCAGAATGCTGAGTTCAAGAGCCGTTATATGAAGAGATCTAAAAAAGCAAAATTAAATACTTCCTCTGCCAAAACTCAGTGGTTTGAATGATCATCTCAGGAAGTAAGGTCAAAATTATCCTGGCTTGGAATTCTCCCATACACTGGGTCGTAAGACTTGGAACTACAGCTGCTTCTGGTGTTAAATATAGCGTTTTGAACTTAGTTTTGCAAGTGCTTATAGTGACATTTATCTTCCTTTTCTTTTGTGTCTGTGTATCCAAATGCACAGCTTTACAAAGTTCTACCAAAATAAAACCCCCAAGAAGCTCCCAAGTTTTCTGCTGAAGGTGAACCTGCTTCAGAAGCTCATGTTCACGGTCTGAAATCTTAAACGCTCAAACATTAAATTTTCTTTTGAAGTCCCTTCGAGATGTCACCTTCAATCTCCTTCTTCAACACCCAAATTAAATCTAATTCCTAGGAGATTAAATTACACATCAGTGGCTGCTGTTGCTGTGACACTGTGACACTGTCCTCAGCGGAGTGTTTTTGCTGGTCCAGACCCTTAATCAGACAGGTAGGGATATCCAGGACTGGATTTCCAGGGTGATTTAATCATGATCACTTGGCTGGTGTCTGGTAGTGACACACAGGAAAGGAAAACTCCAAAGAAAAACTCTCTTTGTCGTTTGTTTTTTATCAGCAACAGGGAAGGGAAGTGCTAGATAGAGAAGGATATGCTTGAATGAAGGTTTTGAAGGAAATACTCCAAAAATCACTAACCAAAACCATAAGCAAGAAAAGCTTGTGTTAAAATAACACTTAACAAAGGTCAGCCTTTTGCCAAACATGTTGTGTAAGGGTACCTACGTGCGGATACCCACCCCGTCTTAATTTGAGAGGAAGAACTAGGCTCTTTTTAGGGATTTGAGGAGGCATTAATTCTTGGGCAGCACGTAGAGGATGACTTTCTGACTCACTGAGTTAACAAATGTGATGCGTGTCCTGTCTCCCCCTTGCCATAACTTTTATTATTAGCGCAAATAAAAGTTACCAGCAGACAAATATGAGCTGCCACTTGCCTTCAGGGGACAGCGCATGAACTCAAGTCATCAGGGGAACAACTTCATGCGAGATTTGCTGCATGGGGACATTCTTCATAAGTCTGGCCACCTTTTTGCCTTTTTCCCTGGGATAAAGGAAGAGAAAGGAGGGAATTGATGGCAAGTGAGCAGGCACTGAGAACACCTTTTCTCCTGGTGACTCCATGAAAAGTAAAAGCCATATAATACATCCTGTGGTAACTGGAGCAAGTTCTGCTGTTTGTAGTTGCCATCACTTCAGTCCTGCAAGTGAATGATTTAATTAGTGGCTCATCTCCAGGACTTCTTCCTATCTTTAGATTAGCTTTTACTGGGGGCCTGCAAGGTGAACTCAGGCCTTGTTGAATCTTATAGAAGTTTTTCTGTGTGCTTTTTAGGAGCATCATGAAACTTGCAATAGAGTTATAGCATCTTCACGAAAGTCCAGGCTCAGAGGGGATTGCGTTTCTCAGTAAAGAACCATCTTACCCTGGTCTTTGAAACAGGCTCCATGACATGTAGGAAATAGCAGAAGGGAATCTCAGTGCAATAGGTGTGTGTTAGTGGCTCATGCTGGATGGAAATGCTTATGTTCTGTTGCAAGAGGAATGTCTAAAAGAGATTTTCATACAAATAAAGCCTGGCTTCGAGATGGTAAGGAAGCCTTCAAAAAGCAGCGTGAAAATGTCTCCAGCCCTCTCTCTCTGCCCTCCCTGGAAGCAGTTTTGAGCTCTGTGGTTAATTTTGCTCTCCCCTCCCTCCCCCTTCCTTTGCCTACCACAGAGATGATCGTTGACAATCAGATCGAGACAGGGCTGTTGAAATCCGAACTGAAGGACAAGGTCACCTACACACTGCTCAGGAAGCACCGGCACCAGACCAAGAAATCCAACCTGCGCTCGCTGGCTGACATTGGAAAGACCGTCTCCAGTGCAAGTAGGATGTTTTCCAACCCCGATAATGGTAATGCAGAGGCTACCTGGCTATGGCCTTCTCTGTCACAGCAACCCAGAACTAACTGCGTGGCCCTGACACTGCTTTCCTAACCTCCGTGGGAGCAGCGAGACCGTGCTGATGGCACATCAGCGGGGCTCCGCTGGCTGCTTCGGCCGTGGCACGGCGCTCTAACCACATCTTCACTGGACTGGCAGGGACTCGAGGGGCAGGCAGGAAGGTGGGGGGGTGCTCTTGCAGCTGGCGTCTAGGAGATGGTTTAGGAGCAATGACAGGAAAGAGAGATTCGCCAAAAAACTTCGGTGGCGCCTGAACCTTAAAAGGCTGATCACCTGAAAGATTTGGGCAGAGATGAAGCTTCTGTGCACATTCCATGTCTGTGACAGACAGTGTCGGTGACACTGTGTATCAAAAATGACCTGGCAGTAATGTCTAGCTTGCATTTTATTGCCACACAATCATTGTCCAGTGGGGTAAAGCTGATTTCCATCTTGCTTTATTCATCTTAAAATAGTTTTGTGGTGTGTGTTGTGAATATGTCTCTTCTTCTCTCTAAAAATGGTGTCATAGGTAGTGCCATGTTGGTAATGGTGTCCCTAAATGCGTGTGTGTGTATGCAGACAGCTACGGAGGCCTGAGCACTGACTCGGGGCTTGCCCCTAGGTGGAGATTTGGGATATTCTTGCTCATGGTAATAAAAAAAAGAGGAGTTTTAAGCCTGTTGTCATGCCTTGGGGTTCTCTCAGCTGTCTCCTGTGGCAGTCTGGAAATTGGGCTAAAAGTTGCCATTTAAAAATACCCAGAAATAAAAGCAGGTGAAGAAATTCTTTTCTTCTTGCTCCACCAAAGGCCTCTTAGCTTGCTGTGTCTGGTTCTAAAACTTACCATAACATTCCTCCCTAACCTATTCTCACACTTCATTAATATTTCCTGCCTTGGATCCTCCTCTGATTTTGCAGCAGGAGTGTGTGTGCATGTGGAGACTGTTTCTTGCTCTGGGTGATGCCTCTTGTCCTCTCTGAGTGCCTTGATGAGGTGGTGATTGAGTGAATAATGCAACGTGCAGTAATGTGAGCCAAGGGAGTGTTCCCTTGACTATCCCTGCAGGAGTCCAATGGAGAGGAGTGGGACTGGACTCTAGGAAATCACAGGTTTAGGGAAGGGGCTCAGCATGGCCAGATGAATCCTACAGCTGGAGGAGCCATGGGCTCCTCCTAGACCACACTGCTAGAAGCCCCAGCCAACCTGGCCTTCTGGATGCCTTCCCATGGTGTGCTCCTCACAGTTTGGATGGAAGGCATCTGCTTTCTGTTACCACCTCTGTGACTCCCAACCTTTCTGGACCTTTGATGGCCGGGTTTGCTGTGAGGAGCGGAATGCTGGCCTGTGGCCATGGTGTGTGGGAGGCTGAACACCAGACAGACACGTCTTCGGCTACTGGTGCTCAGGCATTTCAGTTGCTTCTTGTAGGGGATGCCCTCAGTTCTTGGCTGCAAACCCCTTTTCCTGCGCGTAGGCAGAGCTTCGCCCAGGAAGAGTGATGCTGACAAAGGGCGTTCCTCACATTCTCACTCAGCCCCTGCTCATTTTTCATGGCTAAGGGACTTTACTTGCATTTTAAGTGATTTCAATTTCATTCATTTCTTGTTCTTGTCTGAATGGGCTGTGCAGGTCCTGCTCAGCTGGATTGATTCTCCAGGAATTCTTTCCTGGTCTGGCTGTCAGCCCCTCCTTTTATGTTGTTCCCTGTTCTCCCACCTGGCATATTTATGTGCTCTGGGGATGTATAACACATTCTCTTCCATGACAGTACAAATGCATTGAGACTTTAGGAGGGCGAGACTGACATATGGGGGAAGTGCCTCATGAACAATCGTTACTGTTATTCATTATTTACACTTTAATGAAAAAATAACTACAGAACGTATTTGATCAGGTTATACCTTGGATTCAAAGAGTCTCGCGTGTCCTTTAGACAGATAAAAATTTTATGAGGCCAACAGGAGTGCAGCTGTCTCTTAGCATAGCTAATCACCAAAATGACTGTGCCACCACTCCAGGCACTCTTAAATTTCCCTAGAGTTTCTTTCCGGGTAGGTGTTTGTTTTCATTTCAGTGTCAGTGAAACTTCCATCCAATATTGATGCTGCCACCAGGTCTGAGCATCCGCCTGCCCTCTGTACAACAGTTTTATAGGCTGGTGTAGCCACCCCCTGCTTGACTGGCTCAGCAGGGACACCTTTTGCAAGCCAGCCAACCTGCCCTAGAACACTTTCAGGGGTGGGATCTGTTTGCTAGGTCTGAAATTTGGAAATATACCCTGAGGTGCCTCTATCTCACTTGGTTCAGATTGCTTAAATAACTGAAGTCTTAGGGCCTCCAAAATGTTATTTTTGACTTCGGAGATGAATGAGCCCTGTTCAGATGGGGCTAGAATGCCTCTAGATGCCTCTAGAAATTCAGGAACCTAAGAAAGAGCGATGTACTGCCCATCTCTCTGCCATAACTGATCCTTGGAGCATCTCTATCCTTTCCCAACCCTCCCTAGAGGTTGGGGTGACTCTATGGTCCCTGGGAGCGAGTCACTGTCAGCCCCCATCTTTCCTGTCACTGCTCTGTTTGAAGGTAAGGTAGTGATCAGATGGGCAGAGACACGGCCAACGTCTGCTCTGACACCTGCTCTTCATCGCTGCATCACAGAGGTTGACGTGGGTCTTGCTGTGGCAGGATGTTTTGTCAGGAATCCCTTTGCTCTGGGAAAGGAATTGGGCAAAAGAGGGTAGTTCCTTGTGTGCCATGGATGGAGGAGGATGAATCAGCACACTCCTTTGCTGTCTGTTCAGCAGGAAAAAGATGATTGCCAAAATTCTGGGCATACAAAGCTGGACTAAGCAATCCTTCCACGTTACCTAGCGAAAACGCAGCCCTTTTCCTTGCTTCCATTTGTAGAAGGTTGAGCTGTACGAAATGTTCAGCAAGGATATTTCCATGTTACATGTTAGTGGGACTCCTGCAGGGGTTTTTGATGGGTTTTTTACAGGTTTGTGTGTGTGTCTGGTTTTGTCGAGTGGCTTTTGAGGAGTTCTTTGTTTCCCTTCCGAGCACAGCCCTTGTCCTGCACCCCTGGAGCAGTACGTAACACCTGGGCTAGCAGCTCTCCAGCTGGCACACCTTGGGGTTTGCCATGGTAAAACACGGGATCTGTGGAACCCATCCCTTCGGCAGGTGCCCGAGGACTGATCAATATTTACCAGCCTTCAGTGATGACATTCGCTATCCATTTTGAGATTTTTCTTTCAGAGCTTTGTGCCTGCCAGCATTTTGTATAATTTAACACCTGTGGGAGTCTTTGGCAAGTGAGAAACGATCAAATGCTGCTAAACCCAAGCTGGCAGAGCCTGTAGAAAACTGTGATGTGTTTAAGTGTGTGTGTTTAACCACCATAAATAATGGCACGGTCCCATCACGGTGTGGGTGCTGCCTAAACACCTCCTGAGCACTGTTTGTTCACACTGTGCTGGCAGCATGGTTTGGAAACAGTTGAGTGGGAATAGCAGGCTGTTGGCAAGGTATCAGCTGAGGTACAGACAGGAGGGCACCCGACTGCAGAGGGAGAAAGGATTTATTCTGTTTTAGAATCCTAGAAGAATTTGGGTTGGAAGGGAGCTAGCTGAAAGACCATCTTGTTGCAGCCCCCTGCCACTGGAAGGGATACCTTCCATTAGCCCAGGTTACTCCCAGCCCTGTCCCTTGGACGCTTCCAGGGACGTGGCAGCCATGGCTCCTCTGGTTCAGCATTCATCAGTTCAGTGTTTTTCACACAAACTGTGACCTCAGTGCCTTTATAGCTGAACAATACCAGCACAGAGGAAAACAGCTGAAGTCAGAAATGAGGTGGTGTCCAGGGAATGCTTGGAAAACCCCTATCAGTATACGTATTGGCACCACTGGAAGCATTGCAGACTAAGGTGAGCATTTCCAAGTCTGGATTGGTGTGCCTGAGTATGTACAGATGGGGTCAGGATGCTCAGAGTTGCCTCCTGTGACATGACCTGATCTTTATTTTCAAAAACCTGTTGTTACTGATGGTGCTGCAGCACTGCAGCTGCTCGCTCACTTCCTTGAGATCTGCTTCAAAGATGCCTGAATTTCAGACACCAGGGATGGAAAGCTGTGTCCAGCCCTGCCAAGTGAACGCTGCGAGGTGGAGCTGCAGAGGAGATGTCAGGATCTAAATGAGTGGGCTTTGGTGACCGCACTGTGCATCTCAAACCTTCTGTCCTGCCTGGCTTCCCTGTACCACTGCTTGAGCCTTTCTTTCTGGCATAATTTTATTTTCTTTTCTTTTAACTTTTCCTCTTTGCTCTCTTCCTGCTCTTTGCTACTGCTCCTGTCTCCTGCTTGCCTGGCACAAGCACGCAGCCCGCTCGAAAGCTCCGTGCCCTGCCTGGCCACCCGCACCTTGGACGATGAACTGGGAGTGCAGCGCAGCCCCAGCGTGGGATGGCTCAGTAAGTGCCGGGCAGGGCTCAGGGCGGGCAGACTGGGGGCCAGGAGAGGAAGAGAAAGAGGAAGAGGAAAGTCCCACCAGCCGGGCTCCTAACGCTTGCTGCTGCATTAACAGTGGGAAGAGCGTGGATGCGTTCCCTGGGGAGTGGTGCTGCTCTGGCTGTTTGTTTTATCCCCGCTGTCCCCTCCACTGCTCTGTTTCATTCTCTTTTCCTTTTTTCCTTCATCTGGGATGAAGCAGTTAGGTCAAGCCATACTCCCCTTCCAAGGGGAATCTAAGCTGGCTGCTGGTGCTTTTTTTTATCTCTTGAAGTATCCTCTGGCTGTTAAAGGGGCTTAAATATTTTAATTTTCATATGGGTTATCCTCAGAAATAGTCTTCCAGCTTGATCTCTCTGGGGTGAGCTGGACGGGTCTCTGGCACCACTCCTGTTTGAGTCCCTGTGGCAGACATGACTTGTGGGAGCCTTGCTGATCTCAGAGGAGCCCACTGCTCCTCCAGGGAAGGCACAGCTTATGGCACTGGTGGCACAGAGGTGTTCTTCGGTGACTGAAGTCTGAGTTCCAGGGTATTCCCCTTGACAGATGACTATGGAGCTGATTCATAGGATGAGATAAGAGCACGGAGATGTTTGGACTGCCTGCCATACTTCCCTCATGAGTCCTTGGCTGAGCATGATCATGGACAAGCTCAGGTCACCTTTGCCAGAGAGACAGGAATGGGAATTGGGCCTGGATCAGGAAATTATCCTTCGCTAGCAAACACCGTAAGGGGGAGTGTCATGTGCCAGAAGTCCTCCAGGGGGGTCTCAGCAGCCAAAACTTTGTACTCCACGTGTTTGGAGCTGCAGTGAGTTTGTGTGGCTGTGTTGAGCAGCCTAGGAGAAGGTGGCTGGTAGCAATGGCACAAGCCTCCTCCTTTGGTCATTATATCCCAGGGAACAGTCAGCTTGCAATCTAATAAACAAAGCAAACAAGTGATATAATCTGGGAAAATCAGCAGCTAAGTGGGGTCTTAAATAACAGCAGGAACAGTTGAAGCTGGGGATCCCCCTTTGGAATACATGATTTGTCTAATTGCGCTTGGCTTTGGCTGTGCTGATGTTGCTGGATGTGGCAGTAACACACAGCAGGTACAGCTACTTTGAATCTATCCCCACATATGTTGTAAAGAAAATCCAGCTTTGGGGAGTCCAGAGTTTTTTATTCCCACTCCTTTGGTTATTTGCTCCTGATGCTGATTTATTATTGAGCTTGTTTGTGCTGGGAGCTGATGAACACCAAGAACTTGGACATTCCTTTTAATAATATCAAATAAATATTGTCTGAAAACGCAGCCTCAGTTGGGAGATACCCCCTCGCCATTTTTTTTTCTTAATATTTCCGCTCTTTCCAATGAAGTTCATGGTCAGAAACTCTGGGATAAAAGCTCCTGGTGCTGTGTTTCAGTTTCCTGCAAACGCGATGAGAAGGGATGGGAACATTTCAGGATAATTTAGAACAGTTTATACTGGTGGATACAATCCTGTATCCATCCCAGGAGTCTTTGTTTACTATTGGTTTGTTGTTTGTTTGTGTTTTGGGTTGTTTAAATTTAATTATTCTGCCGTGTCTCTGGAGAGTTTCTTCATCTCTCTGGAGAATCTGGTGTCAGGAATTGGTGATTCTTGGCCGATCAGTGTGGCACACACATTGTCTTAATCAGTGAGATGCTTAAGGTCCATGAGCTTAGTTAATGAGCTTACTTAGAGCGAGGGAGGCATTCATTAGAGGCTGTCTCAAAGGATCAGGAGCTGCCACCCTCCCTCTCTGCCTGCGCTGTGCGGTGTCTGGGATGTTGAGGAGGGCACATGCCAGCCACCTAGGAGAGCTGAGGCCAGGGCTTTGTACCCTGGAAGGTCCCAGCCCTGTGGAGGGATGGGTTTGTGGTGGGTCCTTGGTGACCTGGCCAGCAGTGTGGTGCTGCTTTGCTTTTCTCCCACAGGCAGGAATTATGGAAAGTCCTTGGACTCTTTTGCTGTCCTGGGAGTCACTGGACTGCTATGGGTCAGAGGTGACAAAGCATATTAAATCATCCCTATGACAGAAAGCAGTTTGTCAGGGTCTGGAATTCCCCACATCAGCCTCCCAGGGAAAGGTGTTGCTGTAGCCTGAGCCTCTGTGTTCTGACTGGATCCAAGCAGGTGCTTTAACTGGTGACGTTGTTGTTACAGGCAGCCCAGCCATGGCTCACCGAAACCTGACTTCCACCAGCCTCAACGACATCTCGGACAAGCCTGAGAAGGACCAGGTAAGCTCCAGGTCCAGCCTTCTCTCAGGGATGTGTTTGGAGAGGAGGTAGATGTTGGGGAAAGGGCTCCTCTGTACCTTAGCCCTGGAAAAGGAGTGAGTGTTTTTGAGTCCCGTGACTGGTTCCTCCACTCTGTAAGGATCAACCCTTGGAAACAGCAGGTTAATCTCTTCCAAGATCTGAAGCAAGTGACACCACATAGTTGGCATCTTGCTGGTCCCCATGAGAAAGGAGGGAAAATACCCAGGGTGTGACGGATTTTGCATCCTCTTCCTGCCAAGGGGTTACAAGGGTCTGCAGAGGACCACCCTGGGCTGAGTATTCACAGGAACCATGGGTAGAGCAGGAGCACCTAGGGGAACGTGTCCCTGCTGCAGCGGCTGGGATAACAACGGTGCCGCCTCGCCCTGCACGTCCCAGCAGGAAGGTAGCTGTGCTGACAGGTTAATGTGGGAGAGCAGCTCCAAAATGCAGTCAGTAATTGAGTTAAAATTGGCCTCCAGTGACAAATCTCCATGGACTTGGCCTCTTTCTTAGACTAGGGTAATGTTTGTGGTATGGCATACGGGCTGTCTTTGTGTGTGTTTCCGTCCTTTCCGAAGGCTGCCGGTTCTGAGGGGTAAGAGTAAGTTTATTCCAACTCTTAGAAAACTGGTGGCTGAATGAGGTCTCTGTGCAAGTTTCAAAAAACCTTTGTCTGGGTTCAAAAAGTGGGTTATTCTCAAAGCCTGGCTGTTTCTTTCGGAGAATCTCTTTTTTTGTCTGTGTCTTTCAGCATTCCCTAGTCCCATGGTGATTCTGAATGCAAATGAGAGTCACTTAGGAAAATTATTTGGGTAGCACAGCGTTGCTGGCCAGTTGGGGATGACTCCTGTCCTTCAGCAATGGCTAGTCACAGTCTTCTGTAAGTGTGTCCTGAAAGGGACATGGCAACATAATTGAGGTAGAAAAATGAGTTCAGACTAATTAAATATTTAAAAAAGAAACAGATATTTGCCTAAAGAAAATACACTTCCATGGAAAGAGAAGGGGAAACGTGTTTTTTGCACTGACCTCAGAGTCATGCAGTGTTGTAGTGTGTTGTAGTATCTTATGTATTGATTGTGTTTCCAGAAGAACTGTTTATACACACAGCCACACCTGGGGAAGAAGGAAGATTGTTAAATAGCTTTTTGTCATTTAACAAACTGCTGTGTTATATTTTTCAATCCCATTGTAACTGGGGTTTTAATGCTAGACCAGCCCACAGCTGGGGCTGAGCCTTGCAGCAGCTTCACAGCTCTCAGCGGTACAGATGGTCCCCACTGCCCCTCCTGTGTCTCTAGAAATTCAGATAATGGACTTTTGTGGAGAATTGGGTATAAAAATAGATGTTTTGATAGCACTAATAGGGAAATCTGTTTATAGGTGCAGCTGGGAGCATGATCCCAAGTTCTTAACTTCCAGTGTACACAATGCCTGGCTCATGGTAGTGAGAACTGTTTCTTGCTAAGTGTAGAGTTCCAAAAATCCTCTCAGTTAATTAGCCCATGTTCTGCTGATGAACTTTGCACAAGTGGGAGCCTTGTCCTCTGTCCTCACCTTAGAGCTCAGTTTTCATGTCTGATCGACTCAAGTCCTGCCTTGATTGAGTTTGTGGCATTGTGGTGGTGCCTGACAATTTCCTAGAGCAGGACTCAGTGTGCCATACAGGAGGCACAGCAATAATCCATCGTGTTACCACAATATGAGCTGCAAAGGGAACAGGTTCACTTGCCTTGGCAGCAGGGAGACTGGCTGTTGTTATTTGAGCATCCCATTTGGAAGCTGGACAGTTAGTGAGGCCATACAGGCAGGAGGGAGTCTGCTTGAGACACAGAATATCCCAATTTTTATTTATTGGTGTGCATGTAAGAACTGTGACGGGTGAGGTCAGTTTATGGCAGTTGCGTGCTGCCTTCCTGCATCCTTAATCAATCCCTGGTTTTACACAGATAGAGGATTGCGTGCATGTGTTTGCATGTGTTTTAGAGGAAAAAAGGCTCTGACCAAACTTCTTTGTACCTTCAGTGGTTTTCCTGTCTTCCTACGTCCTTAATATTCAGTTCTGCAACCTTTAATGCTATTTGGAATGGTTGCAACTAATAATCTAGGGAATTTATAGCCAGCATACTCCTTTAATCTGTAACGTTCCTGCTGTTTTTCTCTGCATGTTTTAAGGTTCAGGTTTCACGTGCATGTCAGAGATGTGATCTGTCAGAGAATCCTCCCGGATTCATCCCTACTACCAGGGACCCAGACAGTTCTGCCTGCCTCAGGGGTGTTACTTATGACTACTCAATCAGGCAGTTTGTATCAGCCAGCTCTCTCTGCCGTGGGGATGCTGGCTTGATCCATTGGGATTGCAAAGAGGCTGGCTCAGTACCCTGCAGAAGCTGTCGGGGCCCCCACTCAAACCACTCCAATGAGAAACAGCTTCAGTAAGGACCCACAGATTTGGGCTTTGCTCTTTTGTCATGTTTTTTGCTTTGGGCTTGTTTGGTATTTTATAAAGATAATTAAGGAAGAGAAGGTGTATTCCCTTTTGTTATATTTGTTTTGGCAGAGCATTGCTCCTGAGGTAATGGTGCAGAGAAGGGATTTGCCTTCATCTGTTGTATTTTAGGAGGTGTTGGCTGCAGGTAATGCCCTGGGCATTTGCAGCTGGAGAGATAAGTGGCGTTTTGGGACAATTTATTCTTTTCTGTGTAGCAGTTAATAAATGAGCATCTAGACTTCCTGTGCTCCCCTGGGCTCCCAGCTCTCTGTTGCTGGATATATCAGTGGTGCTGGAGCTGTGTCCGTAAAACCTGGACTTCTCATGGCTGCAGAATTCCTCCAGCTCCTGAACATCAAGTTGTTGGGTCAAGTTTTTTACTAGCACCTTATTCACAGAATCCCAGAATCTCAGAATGGATTGGGATCTTAAATATCACCCTATTCCACCCCCTGCCGTGGGCAGGGACACCTTCCACTAGACCAGGTTGCTCCTAGCCCTGTCCAACCTGGCCTTGGACACTTGAAGGGATGGGGCAGCCACATCTTAATATTTTAAAAACATTTAAAACTTCTTTTTTCAGCTTATGTGTGAAGGAAAGTGACTGAAAAGAGTCAGGTAGATGCTTTATCAGCCCCTCCGGTGCTGTAGTGCCAGCAGACCATAGGAAGCTGGGGAAGTTCCTACTGCTGTTCCCACTCCAGTCCCTCCTCCTGCGAGAAATCCTTTGGCTGTGCTCTGTTAGGATGCCCTTGGCAACTCTGAGTGGCTGAACCACCAGGACTCCTTCAGTGATCAACAGTAAAATGAAGGGGACATGAAAGGAAATCTGTTTTCCCAGGGACCTGCTATTCCTGAGCTGATGCAACAGCATACAGAAAGGGAATGTATGTTGATATAAGGGGAGTTTCCTGACCTGGTGTTATCTCGGCTTCCAGAGGGCTTGGATGTGGGACGAGCCTGGCTCTGAATGAATACGGTCAGTCAGAGGGAGGCACAAAACCCTTCTTATTTGTTGTGGTGTAGACACTGTGTATTCAACCCAGTGTTTCCATGTCAACAGGGGATCTGTGCCAGGCTGAAGTTAAAAAAGAAATTTGGCCTTGTGTAGAGAAAGCCTCCTGCCTTTCCTGGGGACCAATGGACAGGGAGGCGCTGGCTGGATCCCATTCTTGGGAATGGAGTCCTGTCATTGATTGTGGGAGTGATTGCCTGCTTTTCCTGTTGGAACATCTTCTCATCTCCACAGTTGCAAGCAGACATTCCCCATTTTTAGGTCTGTCAGCCTGGGTGATGTTCGCTCCGTGGAGCTCCACTGAAAATACCTGTCTTCCAGTGCAATCAATGCCACCCTTCTGGAGGAAAGGAAAAGCTTCTAGAAAGTTTAGTTAAATGGAATTTCCTTTACTTTTGCCATTTTGCTTGATGCGGAGAGCAGTTTTGCTTGCTGGGTTTCTCCCCATATCCACAGTGGCCCTCTAAAGCATCCTTAGGTGATGGAGCAGCCTGGAGCCTGTAAGGTTCCCCTGGAGGCAGGTGTTCATGGGATAAGTTGTGGGAAGGTGATCAGGTGATCTTAAACCTATGTGTGAGCAGATACAGAAAAACAGAGCCAGAGACAGGTTCAAGTTCCAGGGGAAATGAAAATTACCCTTCCTTAAGTGCTACTTAGGGGTGTGTACTTAGGAGCTGCTTTCCTTTCCAATTGATCCGGTGTGCTGTTGATGATCCAAGTGCTACAGTACATTTAAGGAAATTGAGATTTTGAGGTTGCTGTGCCTTTTTGCAAGTACAGTGCTGGAGACCTGTGGCTTTTAACATAACATTAGTGGTTGGGCTGGAATCATGTTCAATTTGGCAGGGGAAGGTGAAGCTCCCTCGTCCCTCCCTTGTTCCTGGATGCTGCTGAGGAGTCAGATCTGTCCAAAGTTTCTTTGGGGAATGGTTCAGAATGGATTTTAAGTGCTGACTGCACTCACTACCTGTCTGATAAATGATTTAAGAAAGTGGAGAATGGTGCTGCAAAACTTGTATGGAGATAACAAAAACCACTATAATGGCAGCTTTTCAAAATTAGTGACAGTGGTTTGCTGTGCTGGGCAGGGGGAAAGGGCTGGAGCCTTCAGCCCCAGGAGCTGGGGGGCCACGGGGAACCCTGCAGGTCAGTTCTGGCTCAGAGAATCACCTGGGTTTGGGCCAGGTTTCCAAACCAGCCCTGGTGTTCCTGAATGATCCTTGTTCAGCAACACAACCAACCTGGTGACATAAATTGAATGTTTATTGTGGATTTGCCATCTTCCCAATTTTTTTTTTACCACCACCATGCTCCCAAACGCTGTGTGTGTAAGAATGGGTAGCACTTTTCCAGACTTCCTCCACAGTGCTCCTTGATGCTTATTTACTATTTCTTTTGGTGGTAATCCTGATTGAAGCATGCAGGGGTGAGATAGTTCCAGCAGTTTTCTTCCCATTTAATCAGTTTATGTATTTTCTTGAGACTTTTTCCATTTTTCTCCTTCCTTGAGTTGCCTCATGCAGCTCATTAAGGATTCATAGCCCAGTTCAGTGCCCCCCTCTCCCTGGTGCTCCTGGCAGTACATCCTCCCTCTCCATTCACCCTTCGCCAGGCACACACAGAGCATCTCCAGAGATCACCCAGGGAGAGGGGGCAGATTGGGAACCAGCTGAGGGCAGAGTTTTCAAAAGCCTTTCCATTCCAAATTAATTCTGCCGCTGCTGAAGTTCAAACAAAGGCATCTGGCAGAGGCTGAGCTTTAGAACCCAGTGGTTGCTGCTGCAGTGTTTTCCCATTCCCTGTTGATGACATTTCTCCATGGCTGGATCCAGACCGAGGGTGCACAATTATGGCGCAGAGGTGCAGAGATGAGAAGAGCGTGCCCAATGCAACTTAATTTTCTTTTCCTTCCTCTTTCACTGCTGCAGCTGAAGAATAAATTCATGAAGAAATTGCCTCGTGACGCTGAGGCCTCCAACGTGCTGGTCGGGGAGGTGGATTTCCTGGAGAGCCCCTTCATTGCCTTTGTGCGGCTGCAGCAGGCGGTCATGCTGGGAGCTCTCACCGAGGTCCCCGTTCCCACACGGTAAGGAAACCCAGCCCCCAAGCAGGGCACCAGACAGGGAACCTGCATTTCCACCTGGAACTGTAAAAAAAACTGGCCAGAAGATGTTCTCCGCTGCTTTCCATCCCGTGACATGCAGAACCATCAGGATTGGTGGTGTAAAGTAACAGAACTCACTGAAGCTGCTTCAGCATTTTCAGGTCCTGAGTTTGATTATAAGTAAACCATTACACAAATACACTGACTTAACAACTCAGCAGTAAAGGGCACTGTCAGTGTTGAATTTAAATCCTGGCCTTTTTTCCCCGCCCCTTCTCTACAGATCCCATATTCCCTCTGCACATTTTTGCTGTACATATTATTCCTCTTCAGCTCAGATCAAATGGAAGATTCAATTCTGGCCCTCCTGGGGCAAAAAAAAAAGGCAGGTGAACTGGGACATACAATTCTACTGGGGCTTGCTGCTTTGTTATGCATAATGGCTCAAGGAAAAATGTCAGAGAAATATTTTATTTGTTGTGACTCATGTTGCAAATTAATCTCAGTCTCAAAAATAGCAATATATCTTGTGTTCTTAAATATTTGAAGTCACTGCTTGAATATGCCTGCCTGTCTAAGCTGCCGTATGTGAATTCATAGCAATATCACAGCCCTTGTACAGAGTGGAAGTTAGATGGCTGTTGGAATCCTTGCCTCTTTCTGTGTACCAAATGAAGGGCAAAGAGGATCTATCTTTGCTCTTTAGTGCTAGTAGCCGTGTTTGTATTTCTTGGAGTTTCATTAAGTGGTTTCTTACAGCCATGTCCACAACTGTCTGTACGTGCTGGGTATTCAGATAGGAGTGTGGGGACCCAGATGTGGCTTCATTTCATAGCAGATTATTCATTCCTCAACATTCCTGGCCTCTGTGTGCTTCAGGATATCAGCTTCCAACTCTAGTCCCACTGGCTATTTTTTTAACAAATCTCCAAGTTCTTTTCAGCAGTTGTAAGATTAGGTATTGTTTGCTGTGGTGGTGGGAGCCAGGAAGCTAGATCCAGGATTGCTGGACAGCCTCATTACTCAGTAGCAATAATCAAGGCAGTATGTCCTTCCATGCCAGCATTTTTCCCAGGAAATAGTATTATCCATTTGCTGTTCTCCACAGCAAACACTGGCCCTAATCAAAGCAGGAAGGCTCATTAGGTGGCTTTCATGAGTGATGAAGAGCCATTTGCCATGGCTGCATCCTACGAAATTCAATCAAGGAAATCCCCTCAGGGCCACGAGGAGCTGTGATGGAACATCTCCGGCGCTGCCGGCATTCCTGCCGTGGGCCTGCACTTAAAGCCCGCAGACTCCGCAAGATGCTGGAGCCTCTGGCATGCCTAGGCTTCTATCTTATGGGGCTTCTCCTTTTATTTTGTTAAACTGTTGATTCCCTGGTAAAACTGCGGGCGCCACACGACCCCAGCTGGGCACTGCGCAGCCTCCCGGCGTTTCTAACTCTGTGGGAGGCGACGTTTGGGTGCTGTGGGCTGCAGGACTGGCGTGGGCCAGGCCTCTCAGTCCTGGCGGTGTGACCTGTGTCTGCCTCTCTCGTTGGTTTTATGTAGGGCACGAGGGGGTTAAACATGCAGGTTTTGGCTCAGGGCTGATCCAGCCCCTCTGCCTGAGGTGCTGTATTAGATGAACATTTCCTGCTCTTAAGCAACTGCAGATAGAGAATAGTTTGGGTTAGAAAGGAAGGGGACTCAAAGATCATCTCATTCCAACCCCCTGCTGTGGGAAGGGACACCTTCCACTAGCCCAGGTTGCTCCAAGCCCTGTCCAACCTGGTCTTGGACACTTCCAGGGATGGAGCTGCCACAGCTTCTCTGGGCAACCTGTGCCAGGGCCTCACCACCCTCACAGGGAAGAATTTCTTCCTAATATCCAGTGTAACCCTGCCCTCTGTCAGTGGGAAGCCATTCGCCCTTGTCCTGTCATTCCAGGTCCTTGTCCCAAGCTCCTCTCCAGCTGTCCTGTAGCCCTTTTAGGCACTGGAAGGGGCTCTGAGGTCTCCCTGGAGCCTTCTTTTCTCCAGACTCATCACCTCCATCTCTGCCGCCCTGACTCTAGAGCACAGGGGCTAGTAATAGAAAAATCAGGGATATGCAGTTGGAATAGAGATATCCTAGCCTTTCCTGAGATTTCTTTTTACTGGTCAGATTGAAAAAAGCTTTAAGGTCTTTGGTTTTCTTGTGTCAAATTTAATCCCACAGTACTTGGGACTCCTCATTTGGGGAAGCCCTGAGCTGGCAGCATGGCTTGGGAATGGCTTTGTATTTTCATCAGAGCAATGCACAATCGTGTGTTCAAGGCTGCAATGAAGATGGGGAGAAAGATGAGGAATGAGCCAGGAGATGTTTTGTGGAGATAAGCTGCACAGACTTGCACAGTCTGGTGTGCAGAGCTGGGAAAGGCCGGTGTCTGCAGGTCTCAAATGAAGTGAAGTAACTTGCCCAAAGGTCACTTGGGAAGCGAGGGGCAGATCCAGGAGTCTGGTCCTCCCTGGCCTCCCGATGGAGGCTTTTCACTGCAAAGGCACTTTTCCTCCGGGACTTGGCTGAGATTCCTTTGTTCAGGTGCCTTTAACTCCTACGGAGTTGCTGTTCTAGCTCTTCTAGCAGTGCATTGAGAGAAGCACTGGATTTTGTAATTACTTCTGAGAGACTTTGAGCTTGGTGGAACCTCACATTCCCTGCCTTGGAGCATTATTAGCAATGTTAAGTAGGAGAAATGGGCGTTGGATTACTCAGTGTGTGTTGCGTGCAGCAAGGAGGAGTTCTCGAGTGGCCTTCAGCAGAGGAAGAGGAGGAGTACAGCACAGCTAGGAATGAGGGCTTTTGCAGCTGGAAATGTTCATAACTAAACAATAATAAATCTGTGTGGACATAATCTAGTTCAGGCCACTAAAATGCATTCATGTTTTTGTGTTGGTAATGTTTGGCCCATGAGAAGATCTTAATTCTACCCACTGAAGGCAGTTCTGAGCTGAACTGGGACAAAGAACTTGGAAAATGCCAGAGACTCCTTGTTTTCAAGAGTGTTTTAGTAGTGCAGGAGCATTCAGGTGCTGCTGCTCTGTGCTGGAAAAAAGCCAGCTGGTTGGGGTTACTGCAGAAGAGGGTTATAAAAGCGCCTGGTTCTCCTGGAAAACCAAGAGAATGCCAAGCAGCAATTCCTGAAGTTATGAACCTCTTTTTTTTTTTTATATTAATATGTTTGGCTAATTTGCATCCTGGAGTTTGGAAAGAGTTGGCTGAGGAACAGTTTTTCTTGAATGTTATTTTATAAGAACTGGTAAAGCAGGGAAAGTTCCAGGAGGTGGGAGGAGAGCAGAGGACATGACCTGGGTGTGTGTGGCTTACTCACCTCCCTGTGAACCTCAAATAAAACACTCAAACACCTCGTGAAGAACTCAGTTAAGAAGTGTTATGTAGTAATGCCAGTCAATATGTATTTATGGATCCTGTCCTACTCACTTGCTGCCTTTTTTCTTTTAGGACTCTAGATTCTTTTGAACAGAAAGTACTTGTTTGGGTATAATACTCCTCATAAGCCATTTAACTTAGTACCTCATCATATTTGAGTTAGAGAGATAAAATAATATTTAATCCAATCCTTGGAAGGGGATAGGTGGTTCTTCTGGTGAGGTTATTTCATCTGTATGTTTGCACTGCCAAAGGTTTCATATCATTATGAAATGATGGGAATGATGTGTTTTTTAAACTTTTCAGCAGTGGCTTGGTCGCTGCCCAAAGAGATCATGTGAAAAATGAAGTGTCTAAGGCCAGGTTGGACAGGGCTTGGAGGAACCTGGCTAGTGGAGGGGACTGGAACTAGATGGCCTTTAGGATCCTTTCCAACACAAGCTATTCTGTGATTCTGTGAAACAAATCCCCGTGGAGGTGGACAGGCTTTTGTGGTGCACAGGGCATGATGGGCCACGGGGTGTAAAGTTAGCTTGAGGCCACTGGCAGCCTCCAGATCTCTAACAAGGACCACAATTTTTAAAGTCAAATTTCTGTCTAGGTGTTGTATAAGTAATAAGCAGTTTGTTTTGCCATCCTAAATGGGAACAATCTCTTGGTTTTGTCAGATTTCTCTTCATTCTGCTGGGACCAAAGGGCAAAGCCAAGTCCTATCATGAGATCGGCCGAGCCATTGCCACTCTGATGTCAGATGAGGTAGGTGTCTTGGCATCTCCTGTGGGAAATAGCTTCTCCCAAGTAATGATATCCTTCCCTCCAGCCTGGTCAACAGGAAAGAGCATTCACGTAAAGCTGAGATACCACATGTCCTCCTAATTCCATCTGTTGAGATAACTATTGCTTCTGGCTTCACGTTTTTTAGGAGTGCGACTCTAGTAGGGGTTTTTCCACCCATGTTTATTTTCCTGCTAGCCATCACTCTTTCATATGACCTGTGAATTTATTGTTGAATTTATTCTGTCGTGGTCTGCACCTCGTGTCCCATTTACCACCCCAGAATCCCGCAGCCAGGGATATCCAGGTAATGCCCACGGCACTGTTTCCCCCAGGCCGTGGTGCCATGTGTGGCACTGTGTCCTGAGCACTGGCAATGTTTGTGTTAGCCAGGAGCAGCTGGCCACTCCTCGCTCCTCACACCCCTCGCTGCCATGGCTGGGCTTTCAGGATTCATTTACTGCTCCTTTCTTCCAGCGTCCCTGGGGCTCTGCGCGCTGGGGCTCATTCACATTAGCTTTGTTTCTTGGCCTTGCTTCGCTCTCCTGCAGTTCCTTAATTACAGCTCGGCTGCTCCCAGCTCTCCTGCTTTCTGTCACTCAGTGGTCTGCTTTCCATAGCCCCAAAGTCCCTTCCTGCCACCAGCTCGTTTGTCACATGCACTGATCCACCGCCTCTCCACACAGTCCAGAAGATTCCTATAAAATTCAGCATTAATCCTTTTTTCCCCCTCTCTTCTCTCATTTGTTCTTCGTGATTAATACCCAGCCTTTGACTAAAACTAGTTTAATATGTTGTCTTTGAGCAAATACTGTCATCGGTTCTGTGTCACAGGGTTGAAAATGAATCTGGGTTTGATAGACTGAAGTTGGTGGCTTTGTCAGTGTCTTCTCCAAGTATAATTGAAAATTATATGCAGAGGAAAACCTTTTTGCACCAAAGAAAAAGATAATTGCTTTACTAACATTTTTAAAGGTTAGAAATAGATGGTTTGCTTAAAATTAGATATATGCCTGCAAGGAAAGAATCTCTGTCATTACCCAGCCAAAGGAAGGGGCTTTCTTAGAGTCACACCTCCTTGTGCCACATGCCTTGATACTTCTTCAGAGGTTTCTGAGAAGGAATTAAGTTGACTCAGCAGCTGCCTCTGGAGTTAGGGCCACAGAAAATGTAAACCTTTTCCACAAGAAGTCTCTCTTCCTTGCAGGTATTCCATGACATTGCCTATAAAGCTAAGGACCGTCAGGATCTGATCGCAGGCATCGATGAATTTCTGGATGAAGTCATCGTGCTCCCCCCTGGGGAATGGGATCCAGCCATTAGGATAGAGCCCCCCAAGTCTCTCCCTTCTTCAGATAAGAGGTAATAGCAGGAGAGGGGCTCTGTGGTGAAAGACAGTGGGCATGAGGTGTGGAAAGGGGATGGGAAGAGCCGAATTTTTGGTTGTGCCAGGTGTATGGAGTGACCTGCACCTGTCTGTCACTATTTAGAAAGTCCTGGAGATATTTTCAGGCTTTCCGTAGTAGCTGAAGGGAGGATGTTCCTGAAGGTCTGTACCTTTTGAGGTGATACTGTAGGCACACAATAACACAGCTGGTAGTTAGCCAGGCTCTTCAGGGCTCTTCTGTGTCCTTGTGACATGCTGTGTCCTTGCCTAGGAAAAACATGTACTCTGGTGGGGAAAACCTGCAGATGAATGGAGACACACCCCACGATGGGGGGCATGGCGGCGGTGGCCACGGCGACTGCGAGGAGCTGCAGCGGACGGGCAGGTCGGTGACACCCCTGCAATGCTTCCCTTGCCAAAAATATTCCCCCCCCACCAATGGACTGGCTGTTCAGGCTGAGGTGTGACCCCAAAATGTGTCCTGGGGGCTCTTCGTGCCCAGAGTGAGGCTGTCTGAAAGGTTCTGAATGTCCGGCTACAGCAAATCGCAAAATGTCACAGGTCAGATGCTCATTAAATGGTAAAGAGCCATTAAAAAGGACAGAAGGCCCAGGTAGGTGCTGCCTGTTGGGAGCCTGGGAAGTCAGATGAGCTGTAAGCCTCAGTTAATCCATTTGGGTTGCTGAAGGGGTGCCCTAGCCAAAAGCAGAGAGGTTCTCTTTTCCAGACGTTGGTGTTGCAGTTGAATTGCACAGCTGAAGGCTTTTATGGGATAGAACTAGAGGAGGTAACAGCACTCCAGGCCCTACTCTCTGCCTTATTACTCAGCTTTGTGCCGTGTAAAAGTCCACTGGAGTGGGAATACAGCTCAGGTGGCCACAAAACAGTGAGGTCAGTGTTTCAAGATCAGTGCACAGCGCTTCATGGTGGCTTTGTGGCCTCCCTCCTCCTCTGTATCTTCTTTTTCAGTTCCAGTTCTAGTCTAAATTCTAGGAGAAAAGTCTGAAAGTCTCCACACCACATAGGTGTGTATGAGGCAATGGAGTGTCTTGATTTGGGGTCAGAAGGTGGTGTGTGCTTGTCTGCCACAGTGTCTGTGCAGTCCTGGCAGAGGTAGGGAGCTGTGAGCAGGGTAACCAGCAGCTAAACAAACATCTTCATGCTGGCCGTGTCAGTGCCACATGGAGTTTTATAGGAGTTAAATACTTTCTTGTCTATGATCAGACAAAAAGGGGTGAGTGAGTTCTTTTGTTGTCCAAGAGTATTTCCCTTATGTTTTCACTTCTAATTCTTTTGCTGGTTATTAATTTGAAGCATTTTTCCATGCAGCAGATTGTTTGGCTCACCCAGCCATGGTGTCTGCTATGTGGAGAAATTCAGGCAGGGATTTAGACCAGAGTTAATCTATTTCATTACATCAACTAATGTATTTGGGGGGAAAAAAACAACAGATGAGCTTTCTGAAATACAAACTGTAGTGGTCTGTTTCAGCAGAAGCATGGCTTGTAGTCCTGAAATTTGTCTCTTTCCAGCTGCATCACGTCTGAGATATGTTTCCTTACAATGTTTTCCCTGAGATCCCTGGACTGCCACAGCTGTGATGAGGCTGTTTATAATGTGGTGATCTCACTCCTTTGATATAATACTTAATTGCTGGCAGTGTCTCTGATGACTTAGTGTGGTGACTTCCACTGGGAAACATCTTGTATGAGTCTCCTCTTGCTTGTCTTTGCAGATTCTGTGGGGGCTTGATCAAAGACATCAAGAGGAAAGCACCGTTCTTCGCCAGTGACTTCTACGATGCTTTAAATATCCAGGCCCTCTCAGCCATCCTCTTCATTTACCTGGCCACTGTCACCAATGCCATCACTTTTGGGGGATTGCTTGGGGATGCTACGGAGAACATGCAGGTGAGCAAGGGCATTTAGAACCAACGACTACAGCATTTGCCTTCTGCTGTCCAGTCAGAGCAATGTTTGGGCGCTGGCAAAGCTGGAATTCTTGGTACAATAATGGAAGTGTTCTGCATTTTCGCTGCTTTCTCTGCTGCTGCGGCTGTCCTTTGACAAATGGTACTGTGATTCCTTAAATGATGAATAAAAGCAGGCCCAAGAGACAGAGAGGGTCTTTGCTCCTTCTGTAGAGAGAAGTTCCTCTGATCTGCTCTCAGTTGTACCATTTTAGTCCAAATAAGTTTGCTAAGTCTGAACCCTCTGCCTGATTCCTACAATACCTGGGCTTTGGCCTCTCTGCTGATAAGAAAATCCCAAAATAATAAGGAAAATGAGTAACACAGGAGAGAAATGTCAGGTCTTTACAAAGATGAATTTTGTGGTAGTCGGAGGTCGCATGCTGAGAACCAGCCACTTCTCCATGGACAGGCTGGATCAATGGCTTAGCTCAGGCTAAAGAAAAGGGATTATGTGTTAACAGTGCTGTAGGTGCTTTGCATTAGTGAAATAAAAGGAAGAGTAGGAGGTTGTATTTCGATAGATTCAGTTCAGCCAGTCCAGTTCACTCAAATCTCCTAGCAATAATTAAGCTCATAATGACAATGACTGAATTATTAATTTATGCAGGTTTAATTAAGTCAAACATAGGAAATGAGGGCATATATCTGGAACCCTGCACTCCCCTGTGATGTATTATAGGCTGGAGTAGCGTCCAGCAGCCTGTGCAGTGCCCAGCTCCCCTTTCTCCTGTACAAACAGTTTGCCTTTTCTGAGACTCACGGAAGTCAGGAATGGAGAGACCTTCAGGACCCAACAGTGAGCAAAACTGGACTGTCATGGGGTAGCAGAGCAAAGGCTGTATGCTCTGCACAAGGTGCAGTCTCTGAATTGGAGGAGGAAGAGGGAAAAGTTACCTGATTCCAGTTCTAGTTTTAATTGAGAATCCCTTTATTGTGGCCAAAAGTCTCAAGAATACTTACTATCAAGTAGCAAAAAGTAACCCCCAAACCTGCAGTATTTTTCGGGTTACTACATCACAGTTCATGTGTATTGTTTGTTGTAAACAGTGATGTGGCTGCTGCTGGGGCAGGCACTGAGCATGGCCCATCCCTGCACCCTGTCCTGGGAGCTGTCACAGCCAGCACTTCCTTCACAGCTCACTCCTGAGTTTTACATTTCCAAGAAAAGACACTATTCTTAGCTACAGACATGTGGAATCATGCAGGGCAAAGAGATTCCAGATGCTCTGACCACGAGGGCCCTCTCCATGAGTAATACAAGAGGAGTAGAAGGGATCAGGTGTGTAAAGGCTGTTCCTTGCCCCTGGGATTATTGGGGGACTTACAAGTCCCCCAAAGGCAGCCAGCCAATTGCTTTCCTTGGTGTAAACACTAACTCATGTCTTCACAAGGGAGAGACACAAGACTGGATTTCAGTTCTTGCAATACCCCTGATAAGTCTAGAAAGCTGCAGCCCCATCCCTGCAGCAAGGGATGTTAATCGCTGGCTGCTGAGCACGTGTGGTTATCCTGAATAACTCTGGATTGTGTTTGACCAACGTCTGGGTGTGAGCTGCAGGGGAGGCAGGGGATGCTCTCCCCTTCGTCATGGGCACGGGGACAATGCAGCATGCTGTCCCAACAGAAGCACTCGTTTAGAGAGGGCTATCCTGCTGGAGTGACTCCTCTCCCGTGTCTCTGCAGGGCGTGTTGGAGAGCTTCCTGGGCACAGCTGTCGCCGGCGCCATCTTTTGCCTTTTGGCTGGTCAGCCCCTCACCATTTTGAGCAGCACGGGACCTGTCCTGGTCTTTGAGCGGCTCCTCTTCAATTTCAGCAAGTGAGTATGTGGTGGGAGAGGGCGGAGGGCAGGAATGTCCCACACGAAGGAAACCCCAGCCAGGGAATGAGCTGCCTGCTGGTGGGGAAGGAGGGGATTTAGTGCACAAAATGAAATGTCTCGTTCCTTGTTGAGATCCACTGCAATCACATCAGGGATTTTCCCGGCACGCATGTCCCAGGGCGCTGCCCAGTGTGTGGCTGCCTGTCTCTGTGGGGCCTCCTGAAAACAAAAACCTTGGCCACTTCAGTCCTCTGTGAGGAATTTGCTCTAGTTACAGTGTACTGCTTCTCCCAATCACTACTTCTCTGACTCCCATAGGAGCAAAGAAATGAGTCCCATTCCTCACTAACAAAATTCCATGGGTCTCAAGGTTGCAAAAATTTGTCCAGTAATCATTTGAAATAATCGCTATTATTTATGAAAGCAAAAGTGTCTGTGGTAGAACCAGACCCCAGAATTCTGTGGTGGAACATTCCTGCATTTAAAGGCATTTAGGTTTTTTCCATTTAACTGGTATGAAGAGGTTCTGCTCCCTCCATATTGTTGACAGGTAACACCCAGAGCTAAAGGGAGCCCATTTTGTTAGGTGTGCTCATTTACCTTTCCCACATCTGCAATACCAGGAAGATACACTGGAATCCCCAAAGGAATCAGCAGTGTCATGGATAATTTCACCCATGGGGCTGGTTGATCCTTTGGCTGGTGTTTTGCAAGGGGATCATTTTAGGTTACACAGAATACACCCCCAATCCCTTGTAGTCTGTGTTCTCAGCATGGCAGGTTGTGTGGGACTTGTGTTCCTACATGTAGGGAGGGATGGGGGCTAGAGACAATGGCTGGAATATTAGATTATCCCAGGGAGGGGAACTGGAAGCTACCAAAGGGTGAGAGTTCCACAGTGGAGCAAGAGGGAGGCACCTTTCTTTTCTTCCTTCATCTGGAATAAATGAATAGAGTCAGGAATGGACATGTTGCACCTGTTGTTGTCTGGCAGGCACGACAGAGCCCAGGTGCAGCACACAGCAGGAGAAAACCACTTTGTACTGTTTTGGGAGAGAGAAGGTAGTTATTTTTAACGTGAGGAGGAGGTGGTGGTTATAAAATCCATTGTCCTAACAACCTGCCAGAGCAGAAAGGCAGGAGTTCTCAAAGGAAGCCTTTCTCATGAGGAAATTGGAACTAAGTACTTTGATTTTTCAATAATGCCTTTGTGGTCATTCATTTTCTCAACACACTGTTCCCTGCTAGGAGCAAAAGTAGAAAAACCTCCCATCTCTTGATTCATTTAAAGTGTGACTCCCATGAGTGTGTCTGAAAAGATCCCTAAAAATGCCTTGCAGACCCAGCAGTGCATCTGGCCTCGGGTGTTCCACGGTGCTGGTACCAGGGACCAATCCTACAGGACACAGTGCTTTTCCACCTGCTCTGTCAGCTTCAGAAATGCTGCAGGAATTTGAGGATTAAAAGCCAAAATAATATAGTTAAAAATTTTTGAAGTTCTTCAATGATGTGGAGTCAGTGTACATGGGTTTCTGCCAGCTGCCTTCAGATGGATGCAACCTCCTGCCCCCTCAGGCATTGACTCCAGATATTTCAGAGTTGTCACTTGGATCTTGTATTTTTATTTTTTCCCTTCTCCTTTTCTAAATCACTTTGTTTCTTACTTGCTCCTTGCCCTCTTCTGGGTCAGGGCTTCTGACTTCCAGAGAATTACAGCTGGCTGAGTCTGCCAGTCCCACCACCTCTTGCTTCCTTTCCAGAACAGGGCCTGCCTTCCTGGCAGGTCCTTATGTACTCCACTGTTCCCATTAGGCACTTTTTCATTCTTAAAAGCCCACCTTTGGGCTCTGTGCCAGCACAGCACCTCAGCCTCAAGCAACAAACAAGGGGCCATTGTTCCCAGGAAGGAATGATGCAGTTGGATGCATGGTTCTCCACATCCTGGCATTCCTAGCTCTAGAGTTTGTCATAGAACCATAGAGTAGCCCAGATTGGAAAGGACACATAAGGATCAGCAAGTCCAATTCTCTCTGCACCTGGCAAGATTACCTAAAACTAAACCATGTGACTAAGAGCACTGTCCAGATGCTCCTTGAACTCTTGTCAGGTTAGATGCTGTGACCGCTTCCCTGGGGAGACTGTTCCAGTGTCCAGCCACCCTCAGGGAGAAGATCTTTCCTTTATGTCCAGTCTCAACTTCCCCTGACTCAGCTTCATTCCATGTAACGTCTGCTTTGTACTTCCTGATCTTATCCAACCCAGTGTTTTCCTTTCTTGCCACCCTTGTCTTGTTGCAGGGACAATGATTTTGACTACCTGGAGTTCCGCCTCTGGATTGGCCTCTGGTCAGCCTTCCAGTGTCTCATTCTTGTGGCCACCGATGCCAGCTTCCTGGTCAAGTACTTCACCCGCTTCACCGAAGAAGGGTTTTCCTCCCTGATCAGCTTCATCTTCATTTATGATGCTTTCAAGAAGATGATCAAGCTGGCAGATCA
Organism: Donacobius atricapilla; assembly: GCA_013397315.1. Classification (NCBI taxonomy): domain Eukaryota; kingdom Metazoa; phylum Chordata; class Aves; order Passeriformes; family Mimidae; genus Donacobius; species Donacobius atricapilla. The sequence continues at coordinate 403,486 of WBMY01004598.1, forward strand.
TTATCCCATCAACTCCCAGTTCAAGGTGGACTATATCACGCATTACTCTTGTGCCTGTAAACCACTAGATCCAGGTAAGGGAGTATTCATTACCTCTCCAGGTTGTAGGTGGGAGGTGGCCTTTGCTCTCCTTTTCCCTTGTGCTGCAGCTCAGACAATAGGTAGATTATTCATTCCTTCTCTATCGGTTGCCTTCAGATATCCTATCTTAGTCTCAGAAGCTGAGAGGTAACTTTCACCCCACATCCCAAGTGGAATGTCAGTATAGCTGGCCTTCCTGAAACTCCTCCAGAGAGGATCATGACCGGTGGGGAAGCTGTTTCTGCACCTGTGTCTCCTTGCATCCCTGTGGCTGTCAGTTCCAAATGGCGTTCCTCCAAGAATTCCACAAAGGGGCGGAAGCGGTGGCCAGGTCACTGCTGTGCAGCTCAGGTCACTGCCATGGAGGTCAGGTCACTCCCGTTTCAGGAGCTGGATTTATTCAAGGTGTTACCCAAACATGGGTGGTTCCCACCTCCTGCTTGCATGGATGAGAAGGAAAGCACAAACAATTCCTTCCCTTCCAAGAAGGGAAGTGTATCCACAGGGCAGCCTATCTCTGGAGCGTGGGCTGCGTGGCAGATAGGGCCAGTGTACCTATGGCTCTGGAAACCCAAATCCAAACTGAGAGATGCTGGCTGCACCATTAGGGAAACGGGGACCACTCCTAGGATCCCACAAACAATGGGGAGTGAGTAAGAAACTTGATCTGTGCCCAAAGTAAACTGCGGTTATCTCGGCACACCTGTCCAACAGGAAAAGCTGCTGGCTGCCCCTCGAAGGTGTCAGGGACGGGCTCCCGGGGGGTTGGGTGCCTGCCTTCCCTGTTAGACACAGGATCTTGGTGAGCACATGCATGCTGGTCTGGTTCTGCCTCCACTGGAATGGCAGAGCGGTTTCCTTTTTGAAACTAGGACAATGGGAATGGTCAATGCCAAACTGGAAGTCTCCGCTTCCCATTGAAACACTTGCGGCTCTCCAGACATCCAAGTGAAAAAAGTTTATTTATGCAAAACCTTGGTGTGCCATGAGGACAGGGGCCATGAGCCCATTTGCAGGAAGGATTGCATTTCTAAATGAAATTTCAAATTCATGATTCCTAATGCTGCAGAAGCCACAGAGAATGCTGCTCCTTCTTTCAAAGAAATTATCCCCATCCTGTTGATTTCAATTGCTTGCTCTCTTTTTTCTTTCTTTTAATTCAAAACTGTATTTATGCTGGACACAAATACATTTTGCTTTTCTGGATATGTTTGACATTGTGCTTGCATTTGAAATTAATCATTAGGAGTGTTCTGTGGGTGTTTATTTAATTTAATCCGGAGATCATTAGAAAAATATTGAAAAGCTATGAAATATTATATTGTCTGTCTGGTTTTTTGTGGGTTTTTTTTAACCATGAGCTCAAAATATAATCCCAGTTGGGTTTGGGTTATGTTTTGCTTAACCTTTTCTTTTTCTGTTTTGTGAGTAATTGATGATTGGGGCTTTTGAGTCTCTCTGAAACACTCGTGACTCACTTTACTGGAGCAAAGAGGTGGCAAACAGCTTGACAGAGTCAAGAAATTATTTAATAATTGGAATTGGTTCTCTTTCCTAACTGTTTCCTGCATCCTGCTCACCATATTGCCTTTTTTCTTTTCTCTTGCAGTTAATAGCTCATTACTTAACAGGACAATGGTGCTGTCAGACTATGAGCTGGTCTCTCCCTCCTCCGAGCTGGTGAGTTCCCCTTGGGAAGGCAGGGATCACATGGACTGCAGAGTCTTGCAGTGCCACTCTGCTGGCGAGCTCTGGATAATGGGGAGAAAGAAGTGAAGCTTGATGGATGTGGGGGAAGGAAGCTGAGACACAGAGTAACAACCCCTTTTAGTCAAACACCAGCAGGATAATGGTCTCACCCAAACCGTTCTATGATTCCATGATTTTTAGCTTCAGCACGTTGCCTCCCTGTTCCTCTCAGATACTCTGGCAGCATTCCTGTCCCAGCATGGGCAGAGTATACACAGCCTTATGGAAACATTCCCTTTTTTCCTGCAGGACAACACCACCCTTGACTGGGCAGCTCTGACAGCCAAGGACTGCTTGAAGTATGGGGGTCAACTTGTGGGCAACAACTGTGACTATGTCCCTGACATCACCCTCATGTCTTTCATCCTCTTCTTTGGCACCTACACCTGCTCCATGGCCCTGAAGAAATTCAAGACAAGTCGCTACTTTCCCACCACTGTGAGTATCTCCTGTCACCCCATCTGCCTTTCTGAGGGCACAGGTCAGCCTTCCTTTTGGAGTTGCTCTCCTGCACACAGGGAGGGATACTCTGCAAGGAAGCCAGGTTGCACTGGTTGGGATAAAAGTGCAACTGGTTGTTGGATCTGGAAATCAAAGGTATGCCTGAGATTGCTCCCAATGGTTCTGGAGAGCACAGGTAAGGCAGCAGAAGAGCCAAGAGGAGCCATAACCTGTTTGGGTAACGTGGCAGGGATTTTAAAGGTGCTGAAGGCAACCCTTCCAAGCTTACAGGCATGTCTCAGATACATCTGCTTGTTTTGTCCCCTGGTGAGGCTCCCAGGCCAGGCGTGTGAGCCAACGCTTCCTGTGTGTGCCAAAGCCCTTTCTCTCTGAGACTGCCCTGTTTCTGGCATTCTGACACACAGGGATTTATCCTGCATGGATGTTTACTGTTCCACTGTGTTACAATTGAACCTCTCTTATTTTTAATAAAAAGGAAACAAATTCCATCTGGGCTGGAATGCAGCTCAATTTATCTGTAACCATGCAAACCCAGGAAACCTGGAAGGAACAGTAGCTCTGCAAAGCTCACACAGTTCCAGGCTAGCACAACGGCTCCTGTCTCATTAAATTCTGGGGTTTGATCAGTGGCAACTCTAAGTTGTTATATTCCAGTGACTTCAGGAGGGCTGCATTCTAAGGGATTTAGCTGAGAAGGCTGGTTTGTTTACCTGTCTGCTTAGTTTGACTTCTTACTTGAAGGGCAAAGACATAATCTCTGGCGGTCCTTCAGAGTATCTCATTTGTGGAAGTTTGTGGTGCTTTCGTGCTTCCACTTAGGCTTTCAGAGAACACAGTAAAGTACCAAGGCATGTGTGGCAAATGGCACTGGACATGATGGTGGGCATATCTGTGGGAGAAGAAACGATGAGCTTGTCTTGCCAGGGCTTCTCAGGTAGACACTAAAGCGTGGGTGAAATGGTGTTCCGTGGTGCTAACTCCTGTGGTTACGATACTGCTTCTCTTTCAGGCCCGGAAGCTCATCAGTGACTTTGCCATTATCCTGTCCATTTTGATTTTCTGTGGAATAGATGCCCTGGTTGGTGTGGACACACCGAAACTAATTGTGCCAAGTGAATTCAAGGTATCTTGTTTGCTGGCTTTTGGAAGAGGTTCTTTTTCTCTTACACCTGCCGTATATGGAATGACTTGCCCTCAGAATGGGAATGTAGTCAGTGGTCTGGAAGGAGCCAGTTTACTCAGAGGGTTAGGGTTAGGATGCTTTTTGTTGGCATCATTTTAATTGGCAGATTTAACTCCTAAACTCGGCCTCCATACTTGGAACCTTGGATTGGTGTTAATGGGAAGGATGAAATTGCCACAAACCTGAAGTGTCGCCCTGGAGCTCCGCTGCTGGACGCAAACCTGGCTTTGGGATGTCATCACCTCTGTATTGCACCTTTAACACAAGCTTTTTTTTCCTTGCCCTTCAAAGCCAACCAGTCCCGAGAGGGGTTGGTTTATCCCACCTTTCGGAGGGAACCCGTGGTGGGTGTACCTGGCAGCAGCCATCCCTGCCCTGCTGGTGACCATCCTCATCTTCATGGACCAGCAGATCACCGCCGTCATCGTCAACAGGAAGGAGCACAAGCTCAAGGTGGGTGTGCCTCGTGCCTGGAGCAGCTGCAGGGGCTTTTTCTCCTGCCACCTTCCTCCCTTGTGGACACGAGCCTATTCCCTGTCACTGGCTGCTGTTTCTAAGCAGGAAAAGTGGCTTTGTGGCCAAAGCTGCACGGTGCTGTCAAATACCAGCAATAAGCTGGAGAGATTTGGGACATGCCAAGGGCATAGCCCCAGTTGAATGTTGTTTAGCCTAAGATGTAGTCATGTTTTTAAAACAAACTTTCCAGACCAGTGCTATGCAGCTTTTCATGCCTTTAGGGTTTTTTTTCCTTTCCCAGCAGGGTCAGTTCTATTGAAAAATATTAAATTCCTGTAAAAGGAGACTGTCCCTTCCTGCTAACAGGGCACGTTTCAAGTGGTCTGACCTGTGGAAGTAATGGCTCCCTCAAAACACAGTTAATAGTGGATCATTATTTAGATATCTGCTTCATCAATTATCAGGAGAGCTGTTGGAAATGGGAAGGGAGCTTCTGCTTGGAAAAGAGGAGGATGTTTCAGTTCATGTGGTCACTCTAAACATTAGACAAGTAATGTGTAATTTAAGACAATCCTGAGCCCAACCTGGAGTAGAGACTTGAAGTACCAGGGGATGGGAAAGGTTTCTTGTGCGCAGCGGGGACTGCTGGCTGATGGTTTAAAAAAAAATCCCTCAGAACATCCTTGTTTGCCACCTGGATCTGGGCAGATAAATTCGATACTGGGCCCTCATGTTCCTCAGAGATGGCTAAACAGTTTTAGGTCTGTCTCCTGCAGCTAACGAAGCAGACATAGCATTTTCTTAAACACTGTATTCAAATAGTCCCTGTTCTTCCCTCATGAAGAAGAGGCCCCTCATCTCTGCAGCTTATGAACCACTGAACGTGGTTTTGCTTTCAGCCCTGGCTCTACTTTTTTAGTAACAAAGTTATAAACACTCCAACATAGTACTGTTTAATGTAAAATGTATTCCCTACTTCCTTTGTTATGGTGTGAGTATGGTATTTTGTGGAATTGAAGGTTTACAAGCCCTATCCTGTTGTTCCACACCAAAAAACACTTCTGTACAGAAGATCTGCTGTAGGAAAAAAGGTGGTGCTGTAGGAAAAAAGGTGGTTTTTTTCTACCTTGCTGAAGTGTTGGCAGGGTGTTGCTGGGTGCCCATCCCAGTGCCACCAGCCAGCCAAGGTAAGCAGTGCATGTGTAAGGAAAACAGTGAGGACTGTTCAAGAGAAGCTGGATTGCTCTCCCTCCTGGGTCATCCTAGGCCTGGATCATTTGTTTTTTCCAATAAAATCAAATTGAATGGGATTTTAAAAAGGTTAATATGTTTTAAAATCACAAACCTTAGAGGTTTGTCTGCTGTTTTTCTGAAGATCCCTTTTCTTGCTGGCTCTTTTGTTTCTTCACTTCTTCTCTTGGCATTTGTGACTGCTGGATTTCCTGTTTTAGTTCATTAAAGGATTTTAAAAATAGAGGATCAGAGGTGTTTGAAAATGAGTCAAGAATGAGGGCAGCTTTCTCCTTGGGGTGGGGAATGAAGCTTCAGCTGTTCTTGTTGCACTCCTGAAGGAGCCTGGGGTTGTGTCATGAGGGAGATGCTTTTTATGCTGTTCCCAAGATCCAGTGTATTTCTGGTGTTCGGCTCTGTTGGCCACGATGTTGCAGAAGGAAATGCTGCCTGTCCAGTGTGCCTCTGCCCTGCTCTGTAGGCATTTGGAATAATTAAGCTGAAGGTTGGTTGTCTCCCTCCACAGAAAGGTGCTGGATATCATCTGGATTTGTTCTGGGTGGCCATTCTGATGATTGTCTGCTCCTTTATGGGGCTGCCCTGGTACGTGGCTGCTACTGTCATCTCCATCGCTCACATCGACAGCTTGAAGATGGAGACGGAGACTTCAGCCCCTGGAGAACAGCCCAAGTTTTTGGGAGTGAGGTATGTCCGACCAGGAAGACTTAATTACCTTGTTTGCCTGCAAAATCCTTCTGTACAAAGAATTTTGTGCTGCTTTCTCCGTATTTCCAAAGCCAATTCCTTGGGCACGCCCCCATGTGACTCCTCCAAAGTTTATTTGGCCACATCAGATGCAGTGTTAAAGGAAATAAATTTCCTGCAGGTTTCTCTATCTAGGGAAATAAGGCAAATTCCTTAGCAAATGTACTGGTCAAACATACAAACCTGTCATACCTAGTGCAACCAGCTCTAGCTAATGAAGCATTTTTTCCTGTGTTTGGTTGCCTTAATTAAGTGGTCTGAAGTGCTTCCGATGGGATTACTCCTGGAAATCAGGCTGCTTGTTTAGGTAACTAAATGGAAATTTTATGGCCTGACTTTCAGTGTTCTGATATATTACTGGCTGGGGTATTTTTGGATGTGGGAAGCCCTGTGGGTGCTGCTGAAGGCACATGTTCAGCACCCCATGAAGGTCTGAATGATTTATCCGGCTGTTGGAGCGCTCTGGGCAGGGCTCACAGCGTGTTACCGATCTCAGTGTGGGGGGCTGATGATTTATTGCCTCTCTGCATGCTCTGAGTACGGCTGTGCAAGGAGCTGGGAGTGCTGCTGCACGGTTTGTAATGTTTAACATGTAAACACACTGCCCCAGGCTCAGTTGCAGTGCTGTGTTGATCCCCAAACAGTGCCACAAAACGATCTGGGGGTTTAAAACAGAGGTCTTGGTCGGGATCCAGCCACCTGGCTGATGCTGTTGGAAGAAGAACGTGGCTGCAAGAATGAGTTTTGGGGATTCCTGTTGGTGTTAAGTACTTGTGGTCCTGACTCAGTGATATTGCTTCAGGGAGCAGAGAGTCACCGGAGTCATAGTTTTCATCCTGACTGGAGTGTCTGTCTTCATGGCTCCCATCCTGAAGGTAAGAACTGCTTACAGTTCTTTGAAAGCTTAAATCCAAACCTTTCGGAAGGAAACACCAACGCAGTTGTAGCGTGCTAGAACAGTGACCAAGTTCAGGGCTGGGGTTCTTGGGCACTGTGGTCTTTTTCATTTTAAGATTATTTCTCCATGTTTGCATAAAGTTAAGTTCCCTTTTCTTTTATGATTTCTTTTATACCTCTACTGGGCCTGTGTTTTATGGAAAACATATTCTGGATAAAGTTCAGAGTATGGAAGATGTGTTTCTGGAGGAAGTAGTGCAATTAAATGGCATGTCTTCATCTCCTGAACCCTTTTTTACCTGTGGGTTTAGCAAAGGCTCTGGGCAGATGTGCTGCTGATGGACCATTGGATCTAGGTAGGTTGCTGTTTTCCACAACTGGAAATTTGGTGGCACGTAGCCACGGAGAAATGCATCCTTAGTGCATCATCAGATTGTAGAAGGAAACTGGAAATGCTTATGCCTGTATTGTAGGGGATGCTGCCTTCTCTGGGGGTAGTGGTGCCAAGCACAGACGTACAGGAGGTGTCAGCTGCAGGAGCCCTTATCCATGGATGCATAGGCCGATGGTGTGAGCAGAAGATGCCAGACCAGCAGCACCGTGCGCTGTAACTGTGGGACTGAGCAGATGGGTGTCTGGAGGAGCATTTCTGCAGGGGCTCTGAGGCACGCTGCAGTGTGAGCCTGAGGGGAGGAGGCAGGCAGGCAGCAGCGATGCTGCCCGTAGAGGGAGTGGACACAGTGGCTTTCCAAGCCAGTGTGTTCCTGTTCTTCTGTTTATAAGACTGTTTGTACCGCTCGAATTTTGGTGTCTTGGGTAAAAGTTTCCACCTCCACACAAACAGGCATTTCTGTGCCTTTAATTTAATGCCTGATTGTGATAATCCTGTTTTTTAGTTTATGTGCCCTTTCCCTGCGAAGATCCCCTCTTCTCTATTCCATTGGGGTCTTTTACTTCCCGTTATTGCTTCAGTCATTAATTATTTGTCTGTGCTTCCCCTAAAACAACGTGTGGGGAAGATCCTTGCTGGAGGACGCCTGAGGATAAGTCAGCGTGCTGCTGGCCAACGTGCTAGTGGGAAGGACCTGGCAGGATTTCAGGACCTTTAACAAATTCCAGTGGCAGGGTCCTGCTGGAGAGAGCTGCACTGCTAAACGCATTGCAGAACATTTCAGTCTTCTCCTGCCAGCGGCAAATGGAACACTGACAATCCCAAATTTAATAAACCAGGCAATCCACGGAATAATCCCGGCTTTGTTTGCTGAGGGCTTTGTGGTGGTTATGCTGGTTTTGGATGGTGGTGGTGTTTCTGCTCAGCCAAGGCAAATCTCCATAGAAACATCCTTGGCCCTGCTAGGAGAGTGACAGGTACTTTCCTATAAATACAGTTTTAGTCCTGTTGGCCTGCAGCAGCTTTGCTTGGAGCACTGAAGCCAGCACCCCCATTGTTAGGGAATACTTTGCCAAGACAAAGTCTTCCAAAATGACAGCACCGCTTGCTGCTCTGCAGGCTAAGGTACTGAGGTTTCACCCCAGGATGACCTCCAGGGTTAATCATCATGGAATGGGGAAACAATATTCAGACATTTTTCTTACTTGTAAAAAACCTCATGGAAATAAATAAAGAAGGGGAGGAGAAGAGAGCAGTGGAAATGAGCTAGAAAACTCAGCTCTTGCTTACTGTAGCTACTGTTGTGTTGTGTCTCATCCCTCAGATCCAGTGAGGGCTTTGAATGAACCAGCTTTGTGAACCACCCACCAGGTCCCCATCCCTCTCACAGCGGTGTTGGCAGATGCCATGCTGCAGAAAAAGCATTTACCTTCAAATGGGAAATATCAGTGCAGCTCATTCAAAGGAGCAAATAAATCCAAGAGAAAGTCGAGTTAGCAATTAAGAAGCTCTCAGGAGGTGACGGGCGGTGAGACTCAGGAAGGAAGGAAAAATGCAGGCAAGGGAGACTTTGGACAGCATATGGCTGGGTCACTTTGGTGTTAATGTGCCCCCACGGAAATGCCTGGCAGAAATGATGAACAAGGTGATGGGGAATATGCTAAAACACTGGATAGCTGCCGTGTTATTGCCTTTTTAATGAGCTCAGTGCAGAGGTTGGAAGAGGAGGATTCACAGTGCAGGAGCACTGGGAACAGTGGGTGCCATGGCCTGGCTGTGGCTGCCATTCAGTGGCAGTCCCCTGGCACTGCACGAGGGACTGTCCCTTGGAGCTCATTCCATCCTCCCTGGGTGCCAGTAAATCCCACAAAGGCCGTTATTCAGCTCCCGCCTGTGGTTTGCTCCAAGCATCCCTGTTCCTGTCATGCCAGGCTGGCTGCCCACTTCTGTGGTGAGGGACAGAGATTCATTCCGGGGAGCCTGTCTGGTGCTCCCCTGCACCTTCCTCGCTCCCAAAGAGAGATGTGTCGGATGTGGAGGAATGGGCAGCACTTAGCACTTTGAGGGAGCAGAAAGTTATGTTTGAAAGGGCACATCCTGGCAACGAAGAAGGGAAGTCATTGTCCTGTATTTGGGAGTAGTTCTGAATTAATGTGTGTGAGAGATGGAGCAGGCAGAGACTGGGTTGGCATGACTGTTGTCGGGACTCAAAAGAACAGCCTTTCGGCTTGGATTTGCATGGCTTACTGAGCTGGACATGGAATCACAGGATTGTTTCAATTGGAAAAGCTCTCTAAGATCACCCAGTCGCACCAGCACTGCCAAAGTCACCAGTGAACCATGTCCCCAAGTGCTGCTTTTAAATACCTCCAGAGATGGTGCTTCCAGCACTGCCCTGGAAAGCCTGTGCAGGACTTGACAACCCTTTCTATGAACGTGTTTTCCTGATATCCCACCTAAACCTCCCCTGGCACAGCTTGAGTCCATTTACTCTTGTTCTATCGCCTGTTACCTGGGAAAGCAGGATATAACACAAACTACAAGATCATGCTGCCTTTTATTCTTCTCTGCCTTCTGCTTCTGGTCACACCAGAAATCAGAGGTGAAAGGCAGTTTGAAGCTTCCCTGGAACATGTTTGCCCACTTGTTCCTTAACTTGCTGAGTGACTGGCATCATTCCCTCTGATTCTTGACAAGATATCCATGTCCTGGTGAACTGGGGGAGTGTGATTGCACAAATGTCCTTGTGTCTCTCAGAACACAGCAGAAGGATTTATTGTTTGTTCAGCTTTTTTTTTTGCTTTATTATTTCTGTGGCTTCATTCCTCTGTGTCGTCCCCTCATGGGTGCAGTTTGAATTGATGACTGGCTGGGAATGTTGTCCCACCATGTGTTAATGGTGTGTGCTGTACACAGGGTGGTTGTTCACCTGGGCTCTCCCGCTCTTGTCCCACAGTTCATTCCCATGCCCGTGCTCTACGGTGTCTTCCTCTACATGGGAGTTGCATCCCTCAACGGCGTGCAGGTGAGTCATCAAGCAGCACAGGGCTTCTTCCACAACCCTCCAGCTTTACCCTTCTCCTTCGCTGCCTCCTCTTCCTTCCCAAGAAACCCATGAAGGGTGGCAGCTCTTGACAAACTTTGCCACAAGCCTGGATATCCTGAGATGGGAGACCAAGGGAGAGTGGCCAAGTGGGCACTGTCAGTGCCAGGGGGTGCTTTGTGAAGACCTGGGTCCATCTTTGGCAACCACGATGGGGCTTGGAGCAGTCTGGTCCAGTGGGAGGTGTCCCTGGCCATGGCAGGGGGATGGAATCGGAAGATCCCCTTAGGATCCCCACCAACCCAAAGCATTCCAGGATTCTACAGGCTTCTGCCCCAGCTCGGGCTCACTCTCAGGGTGGTTTGGGTCCTCTGCCACAGACTGAAGGCAAACAAGGAGGATGATTTATGGCAGTGCGGTTATTCCTCAATGCTTACGAGCAGGAACATTGTTCTCCAGGGAGGGGAAGCCAAGCCCCTCTCTTTGTCCTTGAGGAAATCTTATATAAGGAGCCATTCTCATGCCCAGCGCCTGTAGCTGGCCCAAGGAGGCTGGAAGTGGTTTTGTTGCTTTCTGGCACCCTGTTAATTGTGGCCTTTCTTTTTCATGCTGGGTTGTGCCCTAAGGGGAAGGAACTGCCTGTTCTGTGAGCCCCAGAATTCTCTCAGGCGTTCTGTAAAACAGCTCCAGCTTCCATTCACTGGTGCAGGTTCTGTCTGGTCCGGCAGTGGGCAGTGAGCCCACGCTCCAGCGGGGGACAACAAGGGGATTGTCCTGCTGGCCCTGGGGCTGGCTCCCTGTAGGGGATTTCCCCTGCTCCAGACCCAGGTGGTGGGGGGACTGGGATCAAGAGTGTTTTTCACTCAATGAGAAATGCCCATTTTGGTTTAGTTCCAAGTCCATCCTGTCCAGCACAGGGCAAAGGGACTCTGCTGGGAAAGCTGCCCATCTTCCTTGCTCTTCAGTGAGATGCTGTTCTGTTTTCTGGCAATGCAGTGCCTGCCCTCGCCTCTGTTGACCTCTGCTCCTGATTTATTTGGGGAAAACAAAAACATTGTTCCTAAAGGCTGAATGTCTTTCCTTGGCAGGAGCAGGGAAGAGGAGGACAGCAAAGATGCCCCAGAGTGTGATGCTGACCCTGGTTTTGGCATTCATCTTGTTTTCTCTCTTTTTTGTGCATCCTGGGTTTCATTTCAACATCTCTTCATTTTCCTTTCCAGTTCATGGATCGTCTGAAGCTGCTCTTGATGCCTCTAAAACACCAGCCTGACTTCATCTACCTGCGCCACGTCCCGCTGCGCAGGGTCCACCTCTTCACCTTCCTGCAGGTGGTGTGCCTGGCCCTCCTCTGGATCCTCAAATCCACCGTGGCTGCGATCATATTCCCTGTCATGGTAGGTGATGCTCTCCTTCACATCCCTCGCTTTCACCGCGGCCTGCTCCTCCTCCCCTTGTACGCTCCTGTAAATGTGTAAACTCAACCTCTCCCTGTCGAGTCTCTGGCTCAGGGCTCCACTCAGGGCACTCATGTAGGACTGCACAGGGTCAGTGTGGCCGTGGCTGCCTCCACAGAAATCCTCTGGAGGAAAACAAGCCTCCAAGTTAATTTTTTCCCGGGAAGGTGTAGTTGGTGTTGACTGTTCCTGGCTGCCAAGGTTAATTTTGCCATGGTTTCTCCTTGAGCTGCACGAACCAAGGAGAGGGCCGTAGTTTGTTCTGTTCTAGTCCACATTAGCTACCAGATACAAAATGTCTGCCTGGCTTTTAAATAGCACAAATTGACAAAACGAAGAAGGAGGCTCAGTGCTGAGAGGGGTGCCAAAGGGAGGGAAAGGGAATGTCTCTTACTTAAACTCAAGTAAGAAGACATTAATAGAGGTTGTTTACCGTTAGTGGGTGATTATTTATGTTATTACTAGAGCTATAGACACAGTTAGGCACTCTGGCTTGGAAATGGGTCAAACTTTTGCGAAAGCAAACCTTTATGGAACTCCTGAATAAATCTTGGCCCCAGGTCACCTAATTTCAGGTTTATGGACAAATAAAATCTCAGTTGTGGGGGCAGGTAGGAGCTGCAGTGCTTATTTAAGGGAGAGAAGGAGGGAGGGCAGAACACAGGTAAAGAACGAGATGGTGAAATGAGAAAAGATGATGCAAGTAACAAAAAATCCTCCAAATGTTCCTCCTGAGACACATGCTCCTGTAAAAGGTGTTAAAAATCAGTAATTCCCACTGACATGGCATTCCATTGCAATTCCATGACCGTGTTGCACTGAAGTTGGAAGCTGAATCTAAAATCTCTTTGCCCATATGAGAATCTGAGTGAAACCCAAGGCTGACAAAGTTTGCTAGAATGGTGCAGTTTCAGGGGAGGCACAGCCACAGCTTCCATGGAGCTGGATGTGATGGCAGAAGCTCAATTTTCTGTACTCATGAGCAAAAAACTGCAAACTTCCATTTTGTGAGGATTTGGCCAATAGCCAACTCCCTGTTTATTTGGAGGAAAGGCATTTTCAACTCCGTAATTCATAGTGGGATGATCACGGGTGTCTGCATGGCATCTCTCCACCCCTGAGTAATTCCTCACGTCTGTAATTGCGTCTTAAGTTATGCAAGTCAAAGCTTGAGATCTTTTCCTGGGAATTGTTTGTGCTGTGCATCATGATTGCTTGGGACAAAGCTGTCCTTAAAGGCAGCCTGTTGGGAATACGTTGCAGCTTCCAGCCTGTCAATGTACCCATTGGCAAAGCTTATGTGGGATCTCAGTGGCCTCTGCTGGGGGTGTCAGACCCAGCGTCCATGTGAGCGCCATTTCAGACACGTCCCTTCCTTTTTTTCCCCGTGCCTTCATTGCAGTCTTGCACAGAGCAAGCTTTTACTCCAGTTTCCTGCTGCCACAATCCCAGTAGGCTTTATTCTACAAACTCAGGGGGCATGGATTGGCATTTGTCTGATTTCTTAAGAGTTCAACTGGGCAAGTGGTGAGAAATAAGGTTTTATTACTCAGGCCGTCCCGTGAACCTGCCTCCAAAAGTAAATGAAAGTGCTATTTTTTTTTTCTTGTATTTATTTACTAATAGCGGAGTACTGAGTGATTATGATACTGTTTTGTGTCCCCTGCTTCTGTTTTTTTTCTGACATGAGGCAGTCACAGCACAACCTCTTAGTCTGACAGAGATGCCCCAGGTGTTCACCACCTTCTTTGTCTGTTCATTTACAGCCAGAATTCAAGAGAGTGGGTTTAGAAGCAGAACTGAGAGGAATGCAGTGTTCCAAATGAAAGGTAAAATGTGACTGAGAATCCTTTTCTGCCTTTGCAGATCTTGGCCCTGGTGGCGGTCAGAAAAGCCATGGACTACCTCTTTTCCCAGCACGACTTAAGCTTTCTTGACGACGTCATTCCAGAAAAGGACAAGAAGAAGAAAGAGGATGAGAAGAAGAAGAAAAAGAAGAAGGGCAGTATGGACAGTGACAATGACGATGTAAGCAGCTTCCTGCTCTTATCACATCCCTCCTTCCTAGGTAGCTAATCCCTGGCACATTCCGTGTCCTGCCCAGTGCTGAGGCTGGACATCTTCCAGCTGCTTGCGGAGCTGACAGCTCAGTCTTTTGCTGCTGCAGCAAATGGGTCCCAAAGAAAACTTAATTCCTACACTGCCTTGCCTTTTCCAGCCTATGGTGCAATTTGTGCATTGCTAGGAATGAAATCACACTTTCTAAGAGCACCAGGTACCTGCTGAGATGTCATGCCCCTTGCTAGAATGCCTCTCATCACCCTGCCTCCTCCAGCTTGCCTCCTACGCCTTTCTCCCCTTCGTTGTCTCTTACATTTTAGGAGGAGAAGGCTTTTCACCAGCAGCTCTGGTCCTACTGGTTTTCTCTTTTTTTAAACGTTCTTGTAACGGCTCTTTTGGAAAGCAAAAAATAGATGTGATTTGTCATATTGCAGGAAAAACTGCTTTGTGTTGGTAAAACTCATCATCTAAATGTTTCCTGAGCATCCGTGCCCTCTGCAGAACACTCTGGTCCTACCTCAGGGGGCAGCATGCCCTAAATAGTGAAAAATGACCTGGCTGGACCAGACCCATGTGCCTTTGACCATTCTCTTTTCTCCTGTATATATAAGAAGAAGAAATGTAGTCTTGGTGCCTTCAAACGTTGTTCTGCTCAGGTCTAACTCAAATCTTTTAGATTTATATTGAAGTGCTAAACACACTTCTGTGGTGAGTTCTAAGCATGGTGTCACTTCTTCTGCTCATGTCCATGAAGAAGGGCCTTTCTTGGGATATAGGGAGAGGTAAGGTCACCTGAAGCTGGAGAAGAATCCCATTTTAGCCCAGCAGGAAAAACTGCTGGGAGGATTGGCTTTTAGTTCAGACAGCAAGCTGCCCTGTCCCGAAATTCCTCCAGTTCCCAGGGCGAGGGTTTTCTTTAGCACCTCTGAGCAAACCAAAATGAGATTAAAAGAGGCCCTACTGAGTAATCAGCAAAGGTTTGACTCCATCCCCTCCTCTTGGCTGGTGTGAATCCGGCAGCCTCGTATCCCAGGCCATGGCTTCCCTCTCTCCAGTATGTTTTAAGATACTTCCTCTCTTCCCAGGCTTTTCCTGAACTCCAGGTACAGTAATTAATCTAATAGATAAGATATTTTATGCAAAATATTGATTCTTAACTCCTGCTGGTTTTTTTTCAGCACTTGCTTTTACTAGCTTCCTGAACATACAGCACTGGGCATTACTGGTTGGATGATTTCCACACTTTCCCTTCCAGAAATATCCACCCCAGAGTTAATCCTGTGGGATCTAGGGGGCAATACACGGATCTAGGTTCAGCCAAGGGAACTGCTGGGTGTTGCTTGTGCTTTATTTGGGTTATGCTTGTCCCTCAGCCTCATAAAAATAGTCCTGAGGAAACATCTTGCTGTTGGGTATCAGTTTTGTTAAAAAGGCAACTGGATATCAGTTATGTGAAAAAATAAATTAAAAATAGGAATAATAATCCCGGGAGAGCCATTCTCTGGCCTCCTTAGTGTTTTCCTGCTCTGACTGGAAGGTCCCCTCCCTCCACTCCGGTGTTGTGGGTCTGGTTCTCTTCAGGAACCGAGATGTCCCAACATTTCTGGCAAATCCCACCTTCCTGCCTTTGCCAGGTTAGGCAGTATCAGCCTTTCCTGGGCTATGAGGAGTTTCCTTTATTTTTTAAAAAGCAAAAGAATTCCAGGCAGCTCCTCTTTAAGCAGAAGCAGGTGGGTGATAGAAGGCAGTGGGGTGTAAAATCCTGCTGGTACCCCAGCTCTGGGGGCCCCAGCTTTTCCCTGTGCCTCATCCTGACTTGGCTGCTGTTTCTCTGGCTGAGCCAGGGTTACAGAATTCTCCCAAGGGCTCTGGAATTGATGAACCAGAGGCGTGACTGAGACCAGATTTAACTCCACTTGCATTCAAGAGGGACCTGAGCCAGTCTGATGTAAGGAACCTCTGCCATGTCATATCTGGGCCCTGTAGAGCAATTGGGAACAACCAAGGCCTTTTACAAAAATCCCAGCAGGATAAAGGGTTTGGGTGAGCTTTTCCAGCAGCCAGTGCCCTGCTGTGTCTGCCCACAAATGCATTTTCCATCTCTATTTCCTGCGGCCGACTCCAGGCAGAATGGGATGGTGTTTTTTAAGATGATGGGGTGGGAAAGGAGGACATTTATTACAATTCCACAAGATGATTCCTTTGGTCTGTTTTATTTTTGAAGTATGAGGGTATGAAGGGAAATGGGGTGAAGTGGCGAACCGGTGGAATCCATCAGGCAGCTAAGCTGGAGGATGCTTTTCTCTTTTTCCTTCTTTTCTTTTACCCGTTCCTACAGAACTATGTGAAGGATAATTTTAATGTGTGGGAGACAATAAGAGAGAGAGCAGTGGGAATGTTCTAAGATCTTTTACACATTTCTTTCACAGTCTGACTGCCCCTACTCAGAAAAAGTCCCAAGTATTAAAATACCAATGGACATCATGGAGCAGGAGCCTTTCCTAAGTGATAGCAAACCTGCCGACAGTGAGTAGAACTAAGCTCTTGCATGCCTGCTTGACTCTGACTTGCACTACAAAAACATATCTATGTATATTTAGAGTGATTTTTTTAAAAAAAATTAATCTTTCCTTTTACTTCAAAAGTATTCTCTTTTTCTTCTTCTTTTTNGCCTGGTGTTCTGGATTTGCAGCGCTGTCCTGTCACTGTTTGTTCCCTTAGGTGCCAAGCAGTTGCAAAAATCAGCATTTAACAGTAATTAATGATCTGTGTCATTAAGCTGCACAGGCAGAGATCAGTTTGCCATTAACGTATTTCCCTTCTTAGGTGGTTTGCGCTCTTCTTTTTGGTTTTAATTTCTCATCTTAATAGCAGTAATTGATGAATTTAATCTTTATTTTCAGTCATTCCCACTTTACATTTTCCTCTTTTAAGTGAGGAATCACAGCTGACCTTGGTGGTTTGCCTTTGGGATGACATTTTAACATACTAAGGGTGTCCTGTGCCCTTTGCTTCTGAGGTGGGAGGGGAGAAATACAAACTAAAGTAATAAATTAGTGCTACTGCCAGGCTAGTGGTTCTTAGGAACAGGACCTAAATCCCCAGATCTTTAGATCCTTAAATTATCCATAGAACTTGAGAGCTGGGAGCCAGGTCCTTTGCCTTTGGGTAGCATATATAGAGGAGTGTTAAGCATTACCCTGTGGCTTTTAGATACAGAAACCTTTAGACATTGGGATTATAAAACAAAACCATTGGAAAGGAGACATTTGCTTGGCTATTTGGATATCCTCAACGTTTTGCTGATGTCAGCACATCATCCAAAAACAGCCACAGGCAACCACATATCCTCCTCATTCCATATGTTTAGTACATTCCTGATGTACTAAAAACAAATTGCATCCTAAATTACTCAGGATTTTAGGATCAGATGCCTTTTTCCCAACATCTTAAGGGCTCAAAGGAAAAGGTAGTTCTGCCATCACCCTGCTTCTTGGGATGCCCTTGGAGATGGAACGGAGAAAATCAACCATGGGCTGTAGTTGGTTTGTGTATTTACACATTTTTATAACCCAGTATTTTATTTGCTGTTTTTTAACTAGAAACAATGCAAAATAAAATTTAAAACTGTTCAGGTCACTGGAATAACAAAAAACAGCTGGAATCCAGCACCACTGTGGGATTGTGCTTGAACGTAACTCTGTGATGCAGAGTATACTCCTGGTAGTACCACTGACATCAGCTTTCCTGCAGCAAGAGCAGGAGCAGGAGTGTTTCTCCCAGAGAAGGTGCCTCCCATAGGGTCAGGAGAGAGAAGCCACCCTGTTTCTCCCAAGGATTTAGGGTGGGACAGTGGGAGCGCGGGGTAACTGAGGGCTGTAGGTCCGAGGTAAGTGTCAAGGCCGAAAGGAGGGGGGAGCTCCTGGGAAGCGGGGCCTGTTGGCATCCCAGGGGGTTTTTGGAGGAGAGCTGGGAATGGACTGTTTCCTCAAGAAGCTGTAAATCCATCTGGCAGCTAACAGGAAAAGAGCTTGGCCTGTGGGTTGGAGGAGATGAGGCAGGGTGCTCTGTACGTGCTGCAGCAATGACACCGAGGCTTTCTTCCCCCAGGAGAAAAATCACCAACATTCCTTGAACGCCACACATCGTGCTGACACAATTCCCTTCCTTCAGACACATGCCATGCCAAGGTAAGCACCCGGGAAATGCGCTTTGGAATGATTCTGAAAAATGCACCCCCTCAGAACACGGCGAGTTTCCTACAGGGAAGTTTTTAAGAACACTTGGAGAACATTCCGTACACTGGGTTGCTGCTTCCCAAGGGGATTATGAACAAGTTGATTCCATAGTTATTCCAGCCCCAGGCAGTGCTTGGGATGAGGGGTGGAGAACGTGTGAGACCTGAAGGCTCCGCTGGCCTCCTGGCTGCAGCACTGAGGACTGGTTTGGGAATCAGAGCAGGAGAAAGATGTGGAACTACTGGAGGGTTGTAGCCAAGGGGAAATAATCCATTTTTCCGTATCTGTGGTGGAAAATAGAGTAAATACTAATCTTAAATTGCAGCAAGTAGTAATTGCTCAGAGTCCAGTCCCTCGNTTAGAGTTGTTGTTTTAAAAAAAATTAATCTTTCCTTTTACTTCAAAAGTATTCTCTTTTTCTTCTTCTTTTTTTTTTCCCTCTCCTTTTTAATTTCCAGGCCCCTGCTTTATGACAGATTTTGCTTTTCTGAGCTTTTTTTTTCCTTTGCTGGTGACAAAATCAGTGTTGTTCCTTCTGGTGCCTCCAGTTTAAGCACTTTTCTCCAGCTCCTGACAGGTGTCCTGGCCACCCACTCCCTCTTCCTCTTCCTCTTCCTCTTCCTCTTCCTCTTCCTCT
>WBMY01004599.1:0-65226 GCA_013397315.1 Donacobius atricapilla
GATCCTATGATTTGGAAGAGATAAAAAAGCAGTAATAACAGTATTGGGGCTCTTACCCCATGTCGGCTTGGTAATAGCAACTGGTTTTTGTCTTTTCAGTAAGTGCAAAGAATAATTCATGTTTGTGCAACACCTTAGAAATTTCAAATGACGTTCTAAGTGTTCTTTTCCCATCAGTTAATTTAAAGCTGCTACATGTCCCTTCATACCACATTCACTGGCCCTTCCAGCAGTAGGACACATGCTGCTATGTAGGGAGACATCAGTGACAATGAACAATCCCAATCCATTAGGGCTGGAAAGCCTTTTGAAATCAGATGGCAACGGACAGGTCCAGTGTTTCACCATTAAGGGTGTATCCCAGCTTCTTCTGCCCATGGGGATGCCTTAAAGAACCTGTAAATGAAACAACACACACTTTCAAGATAATTTAGTATAGGAGGCTGATATAAAGGCTGTTTTTTAGTGTAGGCCTCCAGGGCCAGATATGGAAAATGTCCAAAAAATGCACCTCCCTGCCCCTCCCGGGGTGAATACATTTTTCTAAGTTTAGCAAATTAACATAATTGACACAAATCACCAATTAGAGACATAACTGTTGAGGCAATTTCTCCCAATTCAACCCTTCTCTGAATCCCACCTCCCCTGTTTAAGGGCAACGCATTCTTGATGAAAATGTGTCTCAAAGAGCTGGTTTTGACCTTGGTTCCTCGGGAGAACCAAGATAGGATAGGGGCCTTGTAGCCCCCGAGGCTTGGAGCTCTGGAATATATTTTGTCTTTCTGCCTAGGGAAATATGTAAGGAAAGGTACTGGGACTACAAATATACTAATAGGCTACAAATACATGTGTAAAGAATACAGAGAATACATAAAAGATAAAAGGCAAAAATCAGTTTGGCATCAGTGGAAAACTGCATCTGAAACAGGCATGGAATGAGTTCTATGGAAAACAACACAGAAAATTTTGTGGAAGCCTTTAAGAAACAGGCGACCATGCCCAGGCTCAAGTTGTGATACTTTTTTCTGGTCAGAATCCCTTTAATAGAGAGTTTTTCTGGGAGATGTGGACTCCAGGAGTTCAGTGTCTCTGTCTGCAATTCATGGAAATTGGAGGAGCTACAGGGTTGGCAGTAGTCCGTAGGAAATGCTGACTGTAGGGATGCATTAAAAAACACCTCTCCTTCTCAATAATGAGAGCTTTGGTGCCTGACCCCAGTGCTCTGGTCCCTGGAGGAAGTGAGATCCCAAACCTTACCCTGAGAGAGAAACAAGAAGAGGAGTTAGGATTTTCAACAGCCCTGGCATTTTCTACTCTAACACAGAGCTTTCAGTTCTGCTTATGGAAAAAGACACACCTCACTCAAGCACGGGTTGCAATTTAAAAGGTACTTCAGCAGCCAGCAGTCCACCTGCAAGACATTTTCTGATCTGTCCATTCCCAGGTACCTGTTTGAGGTCACAGTCTGTTCTGTCCAAATTCACGGTGCTGTTTTCTTCTGGGACACCAGGGCCTGCTCCATTCACCAGACTTTACTGCATAACCAGAGAATTAAAGAAAGTAAGTGGCTTTTCAGAGTCCATTCGCCAGCTCTTGCATGTGCTGATAGTTGTGGAACTCTTCATTGGTGGAAACTAAGAGTACCAAAGAACACACTGATACAAACAACACAGAAATATGCCGCTAAAATAATTTTAGACTCCAAGGTCAGTTTTAGCTGAGCAGAGGATACTCTATCTATTCAGTGGATAAATAAATACTAATGTCCTTTTCTTCTTGATCCTCTGCAACTAGATATCAAGCAGGGCCGGTCTGTCTTCTGCTGGGGTGAAGTCAAAAATATAAACTCTGAATACCCTCAGTATTTTCAAAGGTACCTTGTAGGAAAAGCATGAAAGAGCTTTACACTCCTAGTAAGTAAATACTTGTTGTATGCTTATAATCAGAAATAGATGTTTTTCTAATTAAAATAGTTTAAAAACAAAATTGTTGAATTTCTCAAAGGGAAAGAAGTGCAAGACCACAGAATGCACAGTTGTTTCCATACTGTCAAATGAACGGCTTCCCCAGCAATGCTCACGGATTTTTTGCTGCATGAGGTCAGTGGAAAGAGCAGTGGCATTTATTTGGTGAAGAGAGATTAAGGACATTATGCAGGAGATACGATGTAAGCCCCTTACTGCAAGAGCCCCCAATGCCCTGAGATCTGTGTGACCTGCCAGACTGGACTGAAGGCAAAATGGACCTGACTAACCCTTGCTGACCTTGCAAGATATCCACCAGGGAAAAAGATGTCCAGCAGTCTTTGCTGTTAAAGAGTAGGAGTTTGCTTTGTTCTAGGCCCTCTTAACATGATTAACAGGAGGATTGTAGAGTATAGACATACCACCCTGAGGAACTGAGGAAGGCAGAAAAGAGCCCCTAAGCTGCCTTCAAATATCATTACTATAATTTCATTAGATATTTTCATATGTTATCATTAGCTGTAGTACTGCAGCTGTATTATTATCACAATTAATCTTTCTTACCCAGAATAAGAAATTCCAGAAACCCACACATTCCGGCCTCAAAATAAAAAAATCCCTTTCATGCCCTTCTTTTTAGTCATTGTTATCTGAGCTCTGTATTAAATTCCAGCTACAAGCATTTCTACACTAAAATCATTATTGATTAAACCCGTTGGATCTAAAGTTTCTCCTTCTGTATTTTTGCAAAATTATAACAAAACAGGTTTGACGGAAAAAGACACAGGAAGCAAATGTTGGGGGGGATGCTCATTCAAGTGCATTCAGGCAGAAAACCCTCTCAAATCCAGTCTAATGAAATTTCAAGCACAAAAATCTGTGGCAAGGCTGGGTAAGACTAGTAAAGCTCATTATTTTGTATTAAGCCATGGTACAATCAAGTTTACTTCCTTGCAAAAGACAGAACATGTCATGATCCTGAACTGGCACAGAAAAATGGGCGAAAGCTACTGATATACTAGAAAGCAAAGTTAAGGAATGTGCACATTGCCAGAAAATTGCAGTTATCAATTTTGCCACCAGCCTCAATGACAATGGTTAAAAGCTTTCCTGGGTCTGCTGGGGAAGAGGTTGAAATTTTAAAAAATGTTCAGTCTTGAAGCACCACTGTGCGTTACAGTCAAATGGCAGAATTGCCTTTGGGTATTAAACAGATTGAGAGGTTTTAAAGGTGGCATTTTTGGACAACCTGCATGTCACACTTATTGCCTTTTGTATTTGAGTGGCAACCAGGAGCTGAGGATGAAAATGCTTTAGTTTTGAGATAATCTATTTCAGCTTTATGGCTCCCAAGGAGAAGCATTATCCTCCGTAGAAACGAAAGGGATCTATGCTATACATTTATTTCTGAGGGAAAAAAATTTCCTTTGTGCTTGGTGAACACTAAATAAGGATTGTAAGTCTCCAGCAGATCTCCCTCATACACACCTTACTGTCAGAACAGGGCTGGGAAAGAGATGTGTGAAGTTAGGGGGAAACCTTTTCATAGCAGAACAGGCAGGATGGGTGCCCTGCTGGCAGGGCCTCCAGGACATAGCTGGGACATGAGCAGGACAACTGGAGGAAATTCGTTTGGGATGTAGAGGGTATTCAGCCTCCATCAGTCCCAACAAGCCAGTGTTTTGGGGAAAATGATCAGAACAAAGTAAATTTAGTCCTTCTGCCTACATCAAAAAACCTTCCCAGAAGTACTAAAGTTTTCATTAAATTGCTGTTTTCAGGCATTCGGTTTTAAAGACCAACTTGTCTTCTGGGAACTTCGTCTTTTAGCAACCCTAGTGTATCAGAGCAACATACTTTATATAACTAAACCAACCTCACAGCAAATTCCAGACTGGCTTTGCAGCAGTCCCTGGGCAATCAGCACCTTATTTAAAAGCTGCTCTTTGCTTAGATTATTCTTGGTGATGGTGCTTTGAGCCAGAGAAAGGACAGAAACCTGTAAAATGCATCCTTTCCTGACCATCTCTCCCCTGCCAGTGAGGCAGCCTTGAGTCCAAAGGCTACAGGGTAAATATCATTCCCTCACTGGGGATGCATGAGCGTGCTTTACTGAAAATCATACCCAAACACAAGAACATGCAGGTGAGATGGCCCAGTGCTTCTGGGACTCCTGCACAACACAGCTGGAATGAATCAAAACAACAGCTTGAAATGAGCTAGAAGTACATCTATGTAGACCCTAACAAGGGATTTGCTCCCCCTGACTTGAACACATTTCAGTTTATTTCCTTACTTCAAATTCAGAGAGACACTATTTAAATCAAATACTACACTTCCAATCATATCCCTTCTTGAGACTAAAGAAAACAAATCCCCAGCTGTTATTTACTTCACAGTTCTTTTGCAGGTGCTACAATTATTCAAAGTCCTCATTATTCAAACATAATCCAAGGGGAAAAAAACCCTAAAGTTTTTCATGTAACTGTATTTCAAATATTTAACTTTCAGGCCATTAAGTCTCTGGTGTCTTCATCCCACTCTCCAAGCACCCCTTTATGTTGTTGCTCTTAATGGCTGCTGTTTGTGTGACCAGCCTTCCCAGCCAAGGAGCCACTAATACTACAAATATTGCTATACTTCCATTAATGGAACACAGTAAGGTGCCCAAAAAGCTGAAATTACTTCTTCAAAACTGTAATCTCTTGAATTTATTGGCTATGAGCTTGAAACAACACTTGCTGTTGTGTTGCCTGTTCATTGCTCCCAAGAAAGACCACCCCAGTTAGACTTTTTTTCCCTATAACATCTTGTCAGGAAATTCTTTTTTTCTTTTTTTTTTTAAATCTTTCACCATTCCACTGCTCCTTTCTTCCTCTCTCCTAATATTCATGAGTAATGAATTAATATCGAGGTCGTTGCCTCAAGGAAAGGCCAGCTCTGTGGTGAATGGGCAGTGCAGAAATCTGATGCCTGTCACTGCCCTATGGCAAGGAATTACAGTGAGTCAGCACAAATCACCTGAATTCTTCCATAAAATGAGGGAAAACTGTTCCATACTCTGACCCCAGAGGTCTTCTGGGAATCCCCCCAAGAAAGTTTCAGTTCTAGAACATGAACTTTTTTTTAAAAAAAGCAGTTTTTCAGAAGTAACTCCCAAAACATGACCATGGATAGAGATCAGGATGATTAGAATTATCAGGATTAAAACACCTCTACTTCTGGGTTATTTTGCCAAAGAGTATAGATGTTCTTGTCCTGAGCTTTCATGGGAATCTTCCCCTGTGGTGCTGATGGAGGACAACACGGAATTCCTCACAAGCACAGCGTGACAAGGGCAGCTCCAAGAACTGAGTGACACTTGGTCCGTGCAGAGCTGTGTAAAAGGGAGTCCTTCAAACAGTACAATGGACACACACAGAATAAAGGAGTAAAGGTGACTATTAAGATTTTAAGGTGCTGATCCTGCAGCTCTGAGGTGGCTTGTAAAACAAGGTGATTTCAAAGTGCCTGAATCCAGAGTAACCTATCAAAAAAGGGTTTGGTTTGAAGGAGATTGGGATAATATTCATGCAAGAGCAAACCTCCTGCCTGTTTGAGAGTACTATGGATTCTGGAGGAATTGCACTGGCTTCACTCTGGTAATCCAGCTGTCTTTTTGTCTAAGTAAACATGCATTCAGCCCAAAAAATAATGTTTCCTTCCAAAAGTTGCTAAACATCATCACAAAGAGGATCAGTCAGCAGTTTTCCCTGCCTGTTGATAAAACACCAAATTTTGAGAGAGTGGTCAGCAGTTAAAGCACTGCGTCATGTTTGTGTGTGAAATTTGTGAAACTGGGGAGTACAGAAACAAAGCCTTCAAAAATCAGGATTGTTTCGGCTTTTGTTGATGAACGATGGTGCTCAGAAGGATTTGTGCAGCCCCCCCAGGAGCAGCTCTGATGTGCTGGCTCTCCGAGAGTCAGCTCATTACAGCCACAACAGTGAATGTCACTGATTTCCTTTCTTCAAAATTAAGGATCGACAAATGGGAAGGAAATGAGCTGAAATTCTGTCTGAAAGATGACAAAAACCAAACAAAAGTCCATGAAAATAATTGTTCTGGACAACGTGAATTGTTTTTTAAAAAAAATTGAGTACTTATAAAACACTCTGGCCAGCTGTTGTTATTAGACATAAAGTGGTTATCACTGTTATCACGGTGAAAATGATAACAAGCTCCCTGACATCAACACAATGCTCAAAACAATGTCTTCTGAAGTATACAAAAAGCCTTGAATAAATATTTCATTCTTTAAAAATGCCACTGTATATGAATAGATTAAAAAAAGGATATTATAAACTGACCTGTATCTTAGCCGTGCAAAATGCAAGATTATTTTGAAAATGCAAAGGTTTAGAGATTTTAATTCATAGAAAATATTAACAGAGGTGTTTCTGGTGCAACTATCAGAAGTGGAAGTATGTTTAATATCAGCATGAAAGATTGTTTAGGAAATAGAAGTCAAATGCATAAAATTACTGGAAAAATGAAAAACAAATATTGCCTCAACTTTGTTGGTTTTACTTCACTCTCTATATCTGCTATACTGAGTGTTGACTGTTCATGCCATTAAATTCAAGACAAAAAGAGGAATTCAACTCCTTTACAAGTATCTCAGTAAATGTGCTTTATTCTCTCAGAGCAGGTATGTGGGAAATTAGTAAAACAGTATTGCTGGGCTTTGGATTTCTGGGGTTATCTTTGTTCAGGGAGGTGATCAGTGATTAGCACTCTGCATTGCTCTGCAATTAAGTGTATCTCAATATACATTAAAAAATAAAAAAAAACAAATTTGCAAATTTTGAGTGTGGGGACTACCTAGCAGCAGTCAAGCTGCCACAGCAGAAAGCAAGGAAGTGATATCCAAGGAAAAGCACTAATCAGGAAAATAAGGAAATAACTACAGTACTTGTAAGTTGTTACCATTAAAAATAAAGGTTGATTTCAACCATGTGGAGAAGCACTTTCCACAGACATTCAAAGGTTCATGTAACTACCAACAACCAGCTGATAACAACATTTTTTTTGCCTTATTTCCAATCCAGTTTCCAATCCTTGGTCTGTTTGCCGGGGTGGAAACTTCATCCAAATGGAAATAAACCTCAGCTGGTTTGCTTTTTCATCCCATATTTTGCCAGCTAGTCTGAAGGATTCCCCCACTTAAACCCTTTAGCTTTGCAGCAGCCACTCAGTATCATCCCACTGGCTCTAACCACAGCCAACAGAGCACAGGGTTAGGAAGGAATTCTGCAACACACAAAAGCCAGTCTGCAACACTCAAAGCCATTTCTGAGTAGTAATTGGTACCAGCACTGCAAACACTTTCCTATCCTCTCTGCAGGACAAGGCATACTCAGTTATGAACAGAGACTTTGGATACCTAGAGAGCAGGGATGGCCACACTGAGTTTCCCAAACTTGATCCTACTATTTTCCAATTCTCTCTGCTAGAAAATTATTCTTTCCAAAGAACAGCAAAAGGCACAGGACTCCAGGATCTGGGCTGCTATGGTAGAGGCTGTGAGAATCCATTCTCAGAAGTAAAAAAAAAAAAAAACAAAACACAAACAAACCAAAACATTTGCTAATGACTACACAAATTTGAAGATAAGATTCTCTTCCGTTTATTGTGTCTTAATTCCTGCTAACAGCAGAACAAAATTGATTCACCTTTATAGCCAAACCTTTCTATCAAAATGAGGTAGTAATTTATGAAGGACCCTTATAATACTGTAGTAGCAGAGAGTCCCCAGGGCCTGAGAATCAGATGTCATACACACACAAATAAGCACAAAATCCCCTCAAGTGCCAACATTTATTTTTGTCATCCAAGTATACAAAGAGGTAGGAGGGCTGAATAAAAATAAAACCATGGACAGCCTACAGCTGTCCATCCAACTCATGATTTGCTCAGAAAAGCAACTGAGGTGCCTGAATATTTGTAAGAACTGCTGCATAATCTTGATCTATATGCAAGAGTTGAGAGCAGAATTGGAGAAAACTTGATTTTGGCAAGGGGATGTGTTCAACAATGGAAAATGTAATATTTATGAACTTAATTGTCGTGGGACTGTCTTCAGACTAAAGTATGCTATGGCCCTACAAACTGTGTTTTTTGAGAATGAAATTCATCATTGAAGTAGTATTCTCAGAGAAGCTTTTTGAAGAGGGATAATGAATATATTTTCTTAAATTATTAATCATATAAAATAATTTATTATTTATGTGATTAATATTATTAAGTAAAGGATTAAATGGCATGGTTCCACCTGAGTTTTAGCTGGCTTTCAGAACTCCTCCCACGTCCAGTGAGCAGTCAGACAAAGCCATAGTACTGAAAAGAGCAACGTAGTGTCAACACTTGACAAAAGAATCTACCAGTGGTAGGTTCAGAGCAAATTATCTACTGGCCATGCCTTATTCCAAAGGGAAAACGCTAGGGCAGAAAACTCTACACATCACCCAAACTCTGCTAAGCCTGCAGGGGGTCAGAGCTGGCCCTGTGGAAGAAAGGGTAATTATGAAACACCACATATTTTATAATTGGGTTTTCTCCCAAGTGATGTACACAGAGCAGCACAGACAACTCGGTAATTTTTTTTTTCCTTTTCTCTTATATAAATCAGAATTACGCCGTCCTTTGATTTATGTTGTTGGTGGTGGTTTTTTTTGGTTTTGATTGAGTTTTGGTGTCTTGTGAGGTTTTCCTTTTGAAAGGAAGGAAACAAGAAAACAAAAACAAGCTTGTCTTGTTGGGGTTTTTGGTTTATTTTGCTTTTTTTTTTAAACAAGAATGCAGAAGACTGAGAAGGAATATGAAGAACTTGCTTCCATGCAACGATATTCTCTAATCAGAGGAATGAAAGGAAAGCCAGAGCAAATAAACAATTTAGTGATTTCTTATTAAGGTCACAGGAATTCTCTTAATGTAGCATGATACTGACTGCCAGGAAATCTCATGGGGACCCAATAAATTCAGTATCATTACAGCGCTGCCATCCAACTATGCTAATACAGAGTCTATCTGGCATTAAGGAGGGTGACTAGAACAGGGGGAGGAAGTGAACTCTTAGCCCTGAGAAGCAAGTGGAAAAGCACTGGCAATCTGCATTTTGACAGTCTTTTGAGTGGTATAGAACTTATACTTGAAGTATAAGTACATAACATATACTGGAAGTATATATTTTATATATACAGAAGAGAAATATCAACCTGGTGAGCTGTACTGCTGCCACTCAGACTGTGGAGGTGGTAGTGAGAAAAACAGTGCCAGCAATTAATGTTTACAGTGGAAAAAAAGCACATCAAATTGACTTGTAATGGCCTGCTGTAGCATTGTTTCTAATTGGCATCTCACTAATTAGGTGATCACATGGCATACTTGAGCAATAATGCAGAACTAGATGATTTATGGGAGAAAAAATACTGGACTGGGTAATCAACACTGTGCAATACATATGGTCTGCACTGAAGTTTGCCACATCCCATTTATCTTTTTAAAAATTCCTGAAATGTGCACACCATTACTGCCCCATTATGGGGGTGCCCCCCAGAAACCACCAGCCCTTTCTACCTCTACATTTGAACAGCTCCTGCCCTGAGGGGCTTTTCGTAGCAGCTATTCAATGAAAGAAAAATCCCAAACAAATAAAACCCCGTGTTCACACGTGTACTTCTGCCACAATAAGAACTCCACCAAGGTTTGTCCCTCTTCAGCACAGCCCTCTCTAACTGTTCTCTCACAAAGGAGCTGCAATGGCAGCTGAAGACATCAAAAACAGGACTTGCTCATGACTTTTTTATACAGAACTTATCCACATATGGATGGGGCTTTTTACCACGTATGGATGGCACAGCAAGACTTTATTAGAAGAGTGGGATTCCCTGGCTGTGCTTTACAGTAACAGGTTTGTCAAGCTATAATTAGGACTCCTCCTCTGCAAAGAACTCCATGCTGTCAAAATCCCCCAAGTGTTGTCAATAAAAGCATCTGCTGAGAAAGGAAACTGCTTTGAACCTGTATATTTTCTCCCTGAGTTTCTACTTTCTCTCTGCTTCCCACCATCCTCCTGCATCTATTACCCAGCTTGAGTCTAAAAATGAGCAGAGGGGATAAGGTGTCTTCATCTAAATGCAGGAGGCAACTGCTCCTGCAGTTCAGGTGTGTTTCACAGTCATGAACTGCAGAGGAGACAAAAACTTCAATAAAATAACCTGAAATCTTCTCAGCATCATCCTGTGGTAACTCTTTGTCTTGATGATAAAGGGACATTAATTACACAGTCCAATAACTGCATTATATCATTTGCAATAAAAAGACATTAAGACAGAAATTCTTGGAAATACCATGACATCTACAATGAAGCTCATGCATCATTAAAACATTATTCATTCCAAATTGTAAGAGCGTCAGATGAGGGTGGTTCAGTGTGTGGGATGCAAGCACCCTATAAATCCAGACAAATGCTGGATTAACTTTCCAGTCTATCCTCACTATTGACAACACAAGGCAGGGACTGAAGAGAAAAACTACTGTGGGAATATCTTTTTTTAAAAAAATTGTCTATAACAGCAAAAATTACTCAGTTTTAAAATCAAAACCTTGCTAACAATTAGAAAATCACCAAGAGTTATGTTGTGCCACTGAATTTTCTTAGTACAGGAAAGGCACTCCTAGGAAGAAGAGTTTCCTCAGGGCTGAGAATATTTTCTTTGCTCTCATCCTAACTAAGGAAAAAGAAAATTTATTTTAAGATCAAATGTGCAGCATGGCAGACTGTGCTGCTTAGAAAACCCTCATGTCTGAACTTCCAGTGGGCGAGACCTAAAATGTCTTCTTTTTTTGGCAAAGTCAGGATCCATGGAGTGTTCTGTGCTCTGCAGAAGAGGCTGACCAGTGCACAGGATCTGACTGACAGCAATCTGTGAGGCAGAATGACATCCCAGCAACTTGGAGCTTTCCAGCAGGTGTATTTCTAGTTTTTTTCCAGGGAAAGCTACCCATATGACCCCTGCAACACCCATGACAGGGTCCTAAACACAAGTATGAAAGCTCAACATTTCAGTTGTTTAAGGGTATATTTGAAAAGTTGACTAATATAAAGCCTTCCCCTAAGCAGAAGAGAATCCACATTCCAATTCCCCCCAGTCTCCCTCATTAAACACCTCCTCCTCAGAGTGTTTGCATCCACAGCATATACAAATCTCAGAAGACAAATGCCAATTAGTCTGGCACAGACGTAACTTCAAGGCTCTCTGCTTCTGAATATCAGATTACGTGAAAATTAAAGCATCTGTTCTCGCCTCAGAGAGAAACAGATGTTTTTTTCCCAAATGCACAGGTTACAGTTATTCATCTCTGTTCCCTTTGTGACAATCAGAAGTAATAGCAGCAATCAGATCATTACAAGAGAGTGGGGCTGGATGAGTAGAAGTGCTGAGATTCAGCCTTCCTGGGAAAAACAAAGACACATTACCACCCAGTTTGGGTGTTTTCTGTAAGAAAACAAATTATTCACCACCAATATACAACATGTGTCTGATTAAAGAGTAAACACTGGATACTAACTTGCCCTTTCTGCACAATTCTTTGGAGAGAAGGGTGGCAAATAAACTCTTAGAGTATCTACTAAATAATGCATCTTCATATAATTAAGTATATTCTAGTCAGAAGCTCTTAGACTTTTTAGGCAGTTTTCAGGATAATTATCTGAAAAGTCCAATTTGGACCATGCAGCCAGCACAGATTTTGTTTCTTTTAAACTTATGACTGAATAACTGAATTTTTATCTGATCAGGGTAAAATTATTTCTGAAACTTAAGAGTACTAAGCTATCATGGTTTTCACTGCTGTACATATTCCTTCACTGACTACAACCTCACATTACTACGGCCACAGGATTGTTTATTTTTACCCGGAAACAGACCCTAGAAATTCATTTTCCACAAGTTTCGCAGCGCATACACTTGGCAGCGGTTGGAAACGCCATCCAGTTAAAAATGCCAAAACAGAGGCCAGCTCCTGGGAGCTTTGACAGCAAGGGAAAAACAGGAGAAACCTTTGACGCAATGCCTGTGAGGCAGGTGTTCTGCTACTCCAGCGCCACTCATGCACCCACAATTATAATAGATAATTATAATATCTATTATCCAGGCACAGGTGGATGCCGCCTTGCCCTTCTCCTAACACTACTGCTGCTCCCTCAAACAGATTTCTCCTCACACCTTGCAATCCCATCAGCAGTTAACTGAATGTAACAGTGAATATAAGAGCCATATATCAGTGAATATTACAGCCAGAGAAACCAAGCGTGGAAAAGATGTTATTAAGAAAGTTATTTACGGATTGAATTACCGCCTCTTTCTGCCATATCCCAGTTAAATTCACAGAGTCTAGCAGAAAAGTGGGAATACTGGTGAATCACATCTGCCCCAGGATTAACTGTCTTAGGCTGCATGAGCCAGTTTTAATAAATTTATTACCCTTGCAGTTTCAAAGCCGGGTAATAATTTGCAGGGCTTCCAAGCAATCCAGATCAGTGGGCTTCAAAGAACATCTTTATTATAAAACAGCAGAACAAATTAACAGCAAAAATACATTTTCTTGCAACCAGACAAATGCACAGTAGGCGAGAGAACAAATTTCAACTTGTTTTCATGATTCTTATCACAAAACTGGTGCCTTGGAGCACGAGATGTTTGCTTGCCCTGCTCAGCCAAGTGGAAATGGGCTGGGAGAGGCTCCCAGAGCCTGTGCTGATGCCACTCCACAAGTGCCCATGTGGTTGCCAGGCCAGGATGCAGGGATTCCCCCCATCCCTACTGCAGGGCTTGTCAGCCAAAGCTGCAGCTGTGCCCTGCCCACGGACACAGGAGCTATCCTGCAGGCTGCACAGATGCCAGAAATGCTAACAGAGCGTGCTCTGCTTACACCCAGCTGCAAAAAGGTCCCAGCTGCACATCCTTTGCAATTTTCCACGTCAGAAGAAAAGCAGATTCTAAAGTATTATCAAAGCTGTTCGTATAAATAACCATTCTAACATGCAGCCTGCCTGCAGTTTTATTTCCCCTCTAGCTTGTACCTTAGGCATTACCATAGACAGAGAACTTCTTTCTTGCTATTTTGATGACTGAGAGAGTCACTGGCAGGACAAGTGATGTTCTGCAACTCACCTGCATTACCAATAAACCCCAAAATCTTCTTAAGTAACTGCAGAATAATGAAGGATTTGTGCCTTTTGTGTCTAAAGATCTGGCTGGGCTCCAATATTTTCTTTTATATCGCAGTTAAATCTGTTTTCCAAAGAAAACGAGAAGGCTCAGAAAACTCAAGCCTGCCCTGAGAGCAGGTGCCCAACAATCAATTGAACAATACCCATGATTTCTTAAGAAGATATAAATGAAACAACACACACTTCCAAGATAATATTAGTATAGGAGGTAATATAAAGGTTGATATCTTTTGGAGGCCTCCAGGGCTAGGTATGCAAAACATTCACAAAAGCCCACCCCCCTGGGGGTAAATACAGTTTTATAGGTTTAGCAAATTAGTATATTTGACAAAAATCACCAATTAAGAGCACAAGTGGTGATGTAATTTCCCCCCCTAGTCCAACCCCCTTCTAAATCCTCCCACCTCAGACAGGCCTAAATGTTGTGGATGAAAATGTGTCTCCAAGAGTTGTTTCCTGGCCTTGGTTTCTAAGACAAAAAAAGACAGAATAGGGGTTTTGGAATGTGTTTTGTCTTTCTGCCTATCAGGGCAGGGGAAAGTACTGGGAAAACTAGCTACAAATGCAGTAATAGGCTACAAAGCTACAAATATATGGGTGACAAATACAGAGAATTTAAAAAAGAAAAAAAAACCCCAACAAGAATCATTAGGCATCTCCCCAAGCTGTCACTGTCTCTGTGCTGAATTCAACCCCTCCGAGGCAGGTTTCCAGACACAAGGGCTGCAGAGGGAGAAGTGCTGAAGTTAATTCAGTTTTCTGCACTGCAGCACAAATCTCCATCTAAGGCTACTTCTTTGGTAGAAATGGTGCCAACTGCAAGGCAGATAGAGAAGAGCAAAAAACTTGGGGATATATAGATTTACAGCTACTAACCAGTGAGATCACGAGCACCAAGCTATTAAAATACAGATAACGGCCAGTCACCCTTGGGAAAGATGTGTTGGAGAATGGATAAGGAGAGCTTAGGTACAAAGACCTTGTTTCAGAGCCAGTTAAAAAGTAGCGCAGCTATGTTTCCAGCAGTGTTGAGATGAGGCTGGTGTACCAGAAATCCTTTGCCTTCCTGCCAGACAGCCTCTGAGAGACCCTAGCTAAGAGAATTGAGGAGTTAGAAATGTGTGTCAGCGGGACTCTTCTGTGGTCATGCAGGAAACTGAGGGATGCACTTCTCCTCAATGACCTTCCAGCAACAGACTCACAAATACAAGCCCTCCTTAAAATTTGGGGGCAAAAATCATAATCCAACTTCCCAGCTATTCTGTTCCTGCCCCTCCCTACATCCTATAGGAGTGAGCAGGCAGAGAATTTCAGCCCTGCTGCATCTATTTGGTGGTGGAACCCCAAATTTCAAACCTAACCAGCAACTTCAGGCTCCTCTTGCCAAGGAATCTGCTATGCAGAAGGGAATGGAAACTGCAATGAGAGCTTGTCTGAAGTGCAGTCAGTAACTCGAATGACAGAAAATAAACCCATTACAGGCTTGATTTGTCATTTTATTTTCAGAAATAATTTTTATTTTAATGATACTATAATAACATGAATATAATATAAAATTTTGTTTCAATAATGATACAATAATATAATTTTTAGATAATTTTATTTTCAGAAATTCTATTTTCGTGGAACAATACGCAAAGCTAAACTCCAAACATGCTACTTTGTCCTTTCAATTTGAGCAAGGCTATAAAACCTGTATTATAAGTTTAGGATGTAAGAGCAGAACACTAAATCTATCACTGGTTATTTATTTTAATGAAGATTGTATCTCTAATTGTTTCCTACCATTTTAAAGTAATTGGCCCCTCACTGAACTTCAACAAACGAGAGCTTTGAAAATACAGCTATTAAGAGAGATTAATAACAGCTTCTCATCTCTTGTCCCAGGAGCCCTAGGTATTCTCCCATTATTGCTATTCCTTTCAACATGCAGAATTAAAGAAAAGGGCATGAGGACATGGAAGTCGTTAGCAGTTTCCAATTGAAAAGATATGGCAAGGCAGGCAATAGCATTTTGCTTCAAAGCATAGCCCATTTAGTCCAGTGAAATTATTTTATCCTCGACAATTGTAAATCCATTTAAAACTGGAGGTCACTGAGCATCCGAGCTGCCATGCAGCACCAGTACAGGCAGGTGCCTTCTGACACTTGCAAAGCTCAGGGTTAACAGATCTGCCGTCTAGTGCTCATGTCTGGTCTCAATGCTCTCTTTCATGAACATTTATGACTTACAAATATAATCCCCCTGATTTTATACTGTTTGTGTAGCTACAGTATTCCAGGTGATCAAGGAGCTAGAATTTCCAAGTAAGATTTCTTCAGAGCCAGGTCAAAACAGTGCTAGCACAACACAATTGCCCTGAATATATACAACTGCTTTCTGAATCTGTACAGCTTCCTTTTATTGAGGAAAAGAAACAGTGAGCAGTTATCAAACACCTGCATCAGATATCAGATGTGAGATAAATACTGAGACTTCAATAGAGCCAACTATCTGTTTTGAAGGCTCCTTGATGTATACACAGAAATCCTGATAATTTTCCTATGAGAAGTACAGCAGCTAATGTGATACAGTACATCTCTAAAGGATAATGTTCAAAGCAAATTATCTCTTTGGCAACATAACTGCCTGTTATAAATCAAGACAAAGTTGTCACCTCTTTTGGATCAAGGTTAAGCTATTCATCGCCATTAAATTCACACACATGCATTATCAAGGATCTATTTTACAGCTTCTCACTCTAATAATTTGAAGCGTTACCAGCTGAGTGTGACATTTTCTGTCACAAATGCAGAAAAGCCAGAAAGGATCTGTACTGTTATGTCTAGCTTTCAGGCTATGCATTAAGCTGTACAGGAACAAGACCAGTAAGAAATTTTTGTAATACAGCAAGGCAAAGCAACAAAAACATGGGAAACCAAGGCAGATTGTCACACTATTGGGTTGTTTGTTTTTTTTTCCCAGCAGATGATGGAGAATATTTCTACACAGCAACAGAAGTGTTAATCTCCAAAAGCCTTGGTAAAAGGTGACCAAGCTAAGCCTCACCACTTCAAAAGGCTGGAAATAAGTGCATGATGAAGCCCAGCCCATACTCTCCTTGCTAACAAGCTGAAGTTCTATTCCATTTAATAGACACTGCTGCACTAAGTGACACATCTCTAACTAAAAGATACCACGTTTGAGTGTGAAAAATCCTGAACCACAGGGGAAAACCAGAACCCTACTCCACTGTTCACATTTCCAGGAATCCCCTACAAAAACCTAGCAGCCGTAAAAGCCACACGTTTTGGTAAGAGTGGACAGATTACTGTTCAGCTTTGCAAGCTGAACAAATCAACAGCAGTTTTACACCACTTGATTTATCCCTCTTTCTCCACCTTGCACGCTGCAAACAGCTGGGCAGTTTGAGCTCTCAGAGATTTGCAGTGCTCTCACAAGCATCTGAGCAAGAGCAATGACAAACACAAAGGTAAAAGCAAAATTGAAAACTGTTTCCTCCACAATCAAAGAGGACTACTTTCAGGCATGTGAAAGCCAGGTTAAGATCATTTAGTGACTCACTAGCATTTTCTGCCAAAACCAGCTGGATTTGAAACGCTAGCCTCAGCTTTGATTAACTACCTAGTAATCTCTGAGACCATCTGCTTTAAGACACTAACCAGTTGTATCTCCAAGAGGAAATAGAAAATGTTTCCTCTGATAAAGTTTTGAAAAAAATTTGACATACTTGCAAACAGTTGAGAGGTAGCAAATACAGATCAGACATAGAGATGAGGCACCATCTTCTTTTTTACAGCAGGAGTAAACACTAAATTTTAGACCAATCATCCTGCTTTAATGTTACCAGAGGTATTACTGATGCCCAACTAAACTCAAAGCAGTGGCATGCTTAGTATATGCAGTGCATTACTGAACGGAAAGCCAAAGCCAGAGGCTGAGCAGTTTATTTTACATGTAACAAAACTCACAAGATCCTCCAAGGTCCATGCTGCCTGAAATGGCTGTACTGACTACATGAACATCCCCTGGGGGCACTCATGTGGCTGCAGAATGAGCAGACAGGCAACAGATTCACAGCCCCAGGCCCTTGGAAACCGAAATGCATCATTCACAAACAATCCATGAAATCAGGTTTAAAATAGGTTATAAAAAGAGATTCCAAAGAATCAGAAGTTCCATAAGTTCATCCATTGCCATGCACTTTCCAAAGTGGCATTTTCACAGATTAAAACAGTATCACCCACAGTACATTACAAAAGGTATAATAATAAAATAAGAATAAAATACAATAAAATAACCTGACAGCAAATTACACATATTTGCTAAGGAAGATGAACTGAGGCTTTTTATGAAGACCAGCATAGGCACCACACGGGGCCAAAGGTTGAGTTTCTTAGATTCACGGTGAAAAACAAAAGCACATGCAAGCATCCCACATAATGCCTCATCTCACGCAGCCAAAGGACCCAGATTTTCCTCACGGGGATCTTGTGAGCACAGACCCTCAGGAGAGATGAGGGAAGGCAAGTGTTGACCCTGGGAAAGCACGTGGGAGAACACGTGGCCTCAGCATAGCCAGGAGCTCCAGAAAGGCTCCTGCTCCCAAG
Organism: Donacobius atricapilla; assembly: GCA_013397315.1. Classification (NCBI taxonomy): domain Eukaryota; kingdom Metazoa; phylum Chordata; class Aves; order Passeriformes; family Mimidae; genus Donacobius; species Donacobius atricapilla. Next base: position 17,851 of record WBMY01004599.1, read on the forward strand.
GAGGTTCTGCCCCTACTTCTTTCCCTTCTGGCAGAAGACAGTAAATGGAGATGATTTGGAACTGCACTTTCAGCCAGACTCCCAACACATTACAGCCCATGTGAAAGAACTGAAATTACACGGAAATATGTAACCCACATACCTGGCTTCCTTTTTGTAGTAGCTTTCCTGGCATAGTGGACACTTCCCTGATAAGAAGTCCTGCTGTTTTCAAACAAAGAAGATTTGCATTGGTTTCAAAAGACTCCCTAGGGCAATTTTCCCATAATTTCCCTATGCAAAATTCCCCCTGCACACTTCCTCTGCCAGCTGTGTGCTCAGGGCACAGTCTTAACCTGCTCATACTTTGATGAAAGGACAAATGCAACAAAAAATATCCATCATTTAATGCAAAAATGCAGAGGTGACCAAGGCCATCAGATCTGCCCAGGTGCGGTGGCAATGTCTGTTCTTGTACAGCCTGAACCTCAAAAAATTGGTGGTGCTTCCACTCCCAGCTCTGCTGAGTGACTAATTAGGCTAAGCAGACTGCTGGGCTATGGGAGTAAATGCCAAATTTGAAGGAGGTTCATGGAGCTTTCCCTTCCAGTGGCATTTGTCTTAAAAATGAAGGGAATAGCTACTCGAATTGGACTCCCAGGCCAAAAAAGAAGCAGTTTCTAAATGCAAATACAGGTGAAGACACCTGGTACAGCCATCTGGAACTATTTCAGCATTGAGTCAGTCATGACAGAGCTCTTCCTGTCTGACAATGTGGCAAGAACAACCATATTCTGTCAAGATTTACCTTTAAATGGAGCCAAGTGTAGCCTGAAGTGAACTGCAGCACAACTGCACTGATGAAGCTGAGGCAGGGGTAAGAGCAGCAAGTGTTCAGCCAGAAGGAAAGGACACAGCTGCACAGCCAGCTGCCAGTGAGAACACCAGTCACAATCAGGACACGTGGTCATCACAGGCCAGCCAGATGCCTAAACAGTATGGAAAGCACTTCATGAAAATAATCATGCTAAAAAGAGGGCAAACCTTATTTTCTGTTTATCCCCATGTACTGGTTTGACAGCAGACCAGCAAGAGGAATTAACTCCACACAAATACATTGTGAGAGATGCCAAGCAAGAACTAAAATTTAACAGGGAAATTACAGTAAAGGCAGTAGCACAGAAACAGTGGCTCATGACAACAAAATCAGAATCTGACACCCTGTTGGTCAAGGTGGTGGCAGCAATCTGACTGGAGTGATGGATTGTGGTCCTGTTGAAGTGGTGAAAGGTCTGGTCCTTCTCTGGAGAGCCAGGGGTGGTCATTGAAAGCTCTTCTCCTCAGGGAAAACAGTGGTGGTATTGTGGTGTTCCATGACCCAGATTATACACATGTAGGAATGTCCAGCTCCTCCACCAGGGTGGGACATCTCACAAGGGGATGATGGAATTTTATGAGAAATTCTGGGAGACTGATGGCTGGGATTTCCCCCCCCTCCCAGGGTGGCTGGTGCTTCCCCAGAGGGAGTTATCAAGGCTGAGTCATGGAGAAGACCAAGAACACTGCTCCACCCCTTTTAACAGCTCATGCAGACAGTAGCAGAACACATACTTTTGGTTATACCTTACATTCTAACCCAGGGCACCTCATTTCCTTTGATCTTCATGAAGCTTTCTGAGCTGGCATTTATGCGTACCCTAACCTCTTCTAGTAACTGTGAGAAATGAACCTCACTCTCTAAAACTTTCAGAAGTTTCATAAGGGATAAATCAATAGAAGTGCTGGGTGCTCGGCAATGGCCAGAGGCACCCTCTGCTAACCATGGCAACTTTTCTGATGCACTTTTCCCATTGTATTGGTCAAATACATACTCATGAAGATTATACTTATTCAAACATTTCTTTGAACTCATTTATACGTCCCAGGAATTTTTTAGCTTGGTTTGACCCCTGACCAGCCTCTTTTTGGTACATGCAGTAATTGTGGATTGTTGTTTGAGAGCTGGGTGTCACTTCCTCACAGCCCCCTGTTCTGTGGTTTCAGCAGGTGACAGTGATTGATAGCTGAAGGGTCAGTGGCAGGTATTATAAACACATATTATATCATCAGCTTTTCGCAAATATTAAGATGAATGCTATCTGTATAGTGTTAAAATAACTTGGCTGTCAGGAGGTCTTTTTATTTCTGCTATTAACAAAACTTAGACATGGTGGTAGGATAGCTGATACATAGTTATGCTTGTAACTGAACAACAGTTATGTTTGGTTGGGATAACATCCAGTGAACATATGATGAGGACCCTGCTACTGATATGCCAGCTATCAGTACCTGGGAGGCAAAGAAAGCATGGACCAAGACCCAAGCTGGAGGTGATAAAAAGAACTGACTAAAACCACAGCCAAGAAACACACATGCTCTAAAAAAGGCAGACTCAAGGAGGGGCCGTGCTAAACAGTCCCTGGAATATGGGAACTAGTTTGTGGAAAATGTTGAATATGCATAACAGTTTATGAATATGCAATAGGCTGATGCACTAGAACAGGTATTTAAAGAGTGTCTCTGAAGTAGCAGGTGTGCTCTTGGCTGAATGCCAGCACCCGGCTGTTAACCCTTTGCTTTGTTATCTCAGTCTCCTATTGTCCTTTATTAAGCTCTTAAATTTTACCAGGAAAGTGAACCTCATTTTTCACAGCAGGAGTCCTCATCACATCTGTTCCTCAAATGTTATCTGACCATGCAGACAGTTTTAGTTATTTCCATTATTATAAGTCAACCACAAGTACTTGAAATCAACATCAACTGTTTCACAAATATATCTGAGTTATTTTTATTATTGCCAGTTAGTTACAAAAATAAAAGCATTAGTTATTAAGTCACAACTCTAGGTACTTCCACAAAAGTTAACGTTATAATGCACAACACATAGCATCCACTTTAATATTTTACCAAAGCCAAAACTGTAATATATGTTTATCACACTGTCCACAAACTAAAATATCATCCATAAAGGATGTGATGAGGATATGAGCTACACGGGGGCCAGGGCATTAGACACAAAAAGCTGACAAATCATACTATACCAAAAGCAGTTGAAAGTGATAGCAAACTGCACTACATGAAAATTGTTGTGGTTAATAAAAATATGCAAAACCCAACAACTACAGAGTTATTTATAACAGTAAATAAGAGCATTTTAACCCTTATTTTCTGAACTAGGCAAAGGAAGGTCAGATCTTCAGCACAGTGAATGCTCCCCTTATTTTCACACCTCTGTGCCAACTATTTCAATCAACCAGGCCCTCCTACAACATTTGTAATCACTGCTGCACATTCAGAGTCAAAGCCTATTAATCTCAGACTGTGCAGTTCTTTAGGTAATATAGGTTGGAGAGAAGTAAAGTACTTAAAAAGACTAAAATAATGATGAGGCGTTAAATACCATTACCTATCAGTATTAACTTAATTTTACATAGCGCACATATAGGCACTGTAAGAATCCCTTTGCCCTTGGAAAGGATTGTGACTTGCTTTAACATTACAGGGATTTTCTTAATACTTCCTCAAAGCAGTGGAACAACCATAAACATTTCCTGACTTATCTTACAAATTAATTCCACAAATACAACCCTAGAGGCTGGTTCTCCCTAAGCTAGCACTCTGGTAATTTTACTCAAGGAACAGCAGCAGCAGCTGAGGATAGAATGCTGCTGTTCTCAGCCAGGGAAGTGTTCAGCATCCCTGCCAGCAGCAGTAAATGCACTGAGTGTGCCAAGACAAATGGGATCCAGCTGTTTTAACACACACCCACAAACCAGCTGGATAGGGCACTGCAAGTGGAGGGGCAGGTCCGGATACTTTTGCTCACTAGATTTTTTAAATCTCAGAACAACTCATGGAGAGGAGGCAAACATCCTTAGGTGCCCCAAACAATTTGTCTGACATTTTGGAGCTTGGCAGAAACCCACATGACTAAAAGCCACAATCAGCAGCTTGGCATTGGACCATTCAGTCACTACATTTGGTCCCACCAGACATCATCCCTGTGACAGAGCTATGGGCACTGCAGGAGCAAAGCATCTTTTACAATACAAGTTTGAAAGTCACCAGGGGTTTTAATTTTAAAAAACCTTCTGTTGCAGGTCATCTGCCTCAATGGGCTTCCAGGTCATCAGCCTGGTTTGTAGTCTATCTCATTTTGTTGCAGCAGCCCTCTTGTTAGAGGGCAGAAATGAGCAGAGACACAGACTTCTTGTTCATCACAGCATGAAAAGGGCCCTGGTTTATTCCTCTGTACAGCTCAGCCACCCTGACCCAAACCATTCACTGACCCTGCCTGCAGCAGCTCCTGCTGGAGGTTTCCCTGCAGCCTCTGACTGCAGGGATCAGTTTGCAGTCTCTGAGTGCAAGCTTTTACCCAGCCAGGCTGTGACTGCAGGTTCCAACGACAGGCTCTGACCCCATCAGACCCAGACTGACCTCACAGCAGTGATTTTCTCTTCTCAGGATGCTGCCTCCTCATGACCCTCTCCTTCCCACTTCCTCAGGTTCCTCCCACTCCATGATTCCCCCTCCCCAGCTCGCCCACTCCCTTTATCACACTGATCTTTATTGGATACAGCTGGGACTCATTAGGGGTGAGGCTGTGTTGGGTAATTAACACAGGTGTTACTGATCAGAGGCCAGCTCACCTGGATTCCCTTCTCCTACAGCATTTCCTTCACACACAAAAGTTTCAGCTGTCCGCTGTCCACTGTCCAGTTGATCTCCTGTGCAATTCACCCTCTGACAAATCACCCTTTCATGGTAGTGATGGTTAAACAACTTTCTCTCTACCTGCTCCCAACAAAAGCAGATGACTGATTTTCTTCCATGTGTTCAGGCCTCTTGGCTGCCTGGCTCCAACGAAGCCTTTTACAGTCACATAAAATTTTGCTTGTTTGGCAGCCCAGACGGCACAGACTAATGAGAGGAAAGACGTGTGCTAATGTCTTTACAAATAATCTGATGGGTGAAGCTATGGGTGTTGACATCTTTGAAACTGGTTTTAATGTCTCTACTGACTTTGGGCAGCAGGTTCGTTGCAGAGCCCAGACAGCTTGGCTCCTGAAACACACAAGGGGGTCTGTACAAGGCTAAGCTTTGGGATAAAACAGTAGGTTCAGGGGGGGATCTGTGGTGGGCAGGAAGGCTGTACCTTTCTAGTACCTCAGCCAATGGGGAAAGGAAGAGGGAGTTAAGATAAAAGGAGGCTGCACCCCAAAATCCCAAGAGAGAAAAGCCTGTGCGCGTCTGCCCCAGTGGACTCTCTCCCTTTATTAGAATAAAGTTGAAGGACTCCTCTGTCTCCTTTTTAGTCATATATCTCTGGCGTTTGTGGATTTTCCTGACACTAACAGTAGGTGCTATTCTGCTTTGGGGTTTTTAAACTGACTGAATGGTTGCTGCAAATGTTTTTAGCTTAAGTTCTTCGCCTGCTAAAAAGCATGAGATGAAACACTGAAGTGCACAGCTTGCCTTTTCTTCCCCCCCTCTAAATATAAATAATTTGCTGTCAGTACTCTTTGCCCAAAGGAAAAGAAAGCCCAATGAAGAATTAAGGTCTGAAATGTGAAAGCACAGCAACACATCTAGGAAAGGCATTTTTCTTATAGTGAGTAAATTATTATGAAGTGTTGTCTCGGAGTGAGTGTGTTCCATTCTTGGATAGTGTATTCCATGATCCTCTGCCTTGCGCCCAAAAAATGATTATTGTATCTTTAAGGCCAGGGACCAGAGTGTGTGGGGCCAGGGAGGTTTCTCCTTTGCTGTGAGGGCATTTTGAAGCATCACTGCCCAGGTTTTCCATGGCTCTGGGCAATGTGGTTTTTTGCTTGACTGAAAAGCATTTTTGGCCCGGGCAAAAAAAGCTTTTCCCTTTCTTGGTGTGGAGAGGCTGCAGTGGGGAGCCTCAGACTGCCCTGAGGTGAACTGAGCAGCTGCTTTGTCCATCTTGTACTCTGTCCCCTGAGTGGGTATTTCTCTGGCCTTTTGGGTCTTTTGTCCCAGTATGCGCACCTGGGGTAAGGTCTGACAGCTTAATATCTAACAGTTATTTACCTTTTTTTCCCTCCCTGGGCTTGTGGGAATTTTATTTATTAATAAACCGTTTTTTTCACTTTCATTTATTGGTATTCCTTTCCTACTGGTGGAAAGGGATTACTGGGACCCTGTAGAGGGGACAACACTCATTCCAGTCCTCTTTTAAATTGCCTCTCAAACTCAGACAAGTGTAAAATTCGGAACAGAATCTGCCCCCAGCCACTAGCTCCTGTTAGCTCAGTTTTCTCCTGGGGCCAGTTGAAGCTCTCCTGTCAGCCAAATTCCTACAGCTCTTTTGCAGACAAGTAATTTAATTTCTATAGTACTTTAAAGAGCTCCATGTGAATACTCTTGTCACAAAAAATAATTGGGGTGTGGGTGGGTGGTGCATGGGGGAAGATTATCTTACGTATGGACAATACAGTTGAAAAATATTCCTCTAGATCAGTATGTCCTTGTGCCACATTTTCAGCCCTGCCTTTTAATTCATGTAGTTGCTGTCTTCTGCAATAATTGTTCAAGGATTTTGCTGTCAAATCATTGGCATTTACATCAGAGAATCTCAGCAACTTGTCGTGCTACCGGGGGTTGAACAATGTTTCTTCTACAAGCATCCTGTCATTGCTTCACAATTCATTTAGGCTGATTGCAGCGGCCACTCATCATTTGCTTAAGAAATTTCTTTCAAGGCCTATTTCAATAGAAAAATATAATTTGAAGCTTTGAAAGGCCATGAAGAACTTCAAGAAAACAGCTTCTGCAGATTTCCTTCCACAGTCTTTCAAAAGAAAAAGCAGTTGCTTCTGCATATTGTGGGAACTGAACTCAATCTCAAGGACAGAATACTGTGTGTTATTATCCCAGGCAAAATCATTTTAGAGGGAAAAGTGCCTGAAACATTTAGAATCATACAATCACAGAATATCCTGAGTTGGAAAGGACCCACAAGGATTATCATTATCAAAGTCCCAGATCCTGGCTCTGCACATGTCAGCCCCAACAATCACACCATGTGCCTGAGGTTGTTGTCCAAATGCTCCTTGAACTCTGCCAAGCTTGGTGCTGTGACCACTTCCATGTGGAGCCTCTTCCAATGCCCAGCCACCCTCTGAGTGAAAAATCTATTCCTGATATCCAATCTAAACCCCTCCTGACGCAGCTTCAGGCTACTCCCTGGGGCCCTGTCACTGGACACCACAGAGAAGCCATCAGTGTATTCCTCTCACTAGGAAGTTGTAACTGCAGTGAGGGTTCCCCTCAGTCTCCTCCAGGCTGAACAGACCTAGTGACCTCAGCTGCTCCTCACATGGCTTCCCCTCCAGACCCTTCACCACCCTCTGAGGTGCCAAACTATTGGAAAATAAATGTAAAATCCATTTCAGTGCTTGCTCCTGGTACAATCCAGGAATTGCCAAGCTAAGACTTTACTGACAGATTGCTGTGTTGATCAGTGTTGGTCTGGCTCAGCATCTCATCCAACAACTGACACCTGAGACAGTCCAGATTCAAAACTGTGATGTTCCAATCCAAAAACTTCATTTGAATGTTGGTCTCTCCTTGGCATTGCAAAATTTGACCTTGCTTCACTTAAGTCACTGCTTCCCAGCTCGCCCCTTGTGTCCTGTGGGTAACAGAAGTCAAGCATTTACCATTTGCACTCACGACAGACCAGGGGTTGTTCAGACCTCCCTTATTTTTCTCCACCAGCCACTGACTGGTAATGCAATTACCACATTATTGTGTCTACTGCTGCAAACTGGTCAGGCTCAGTTGCTCTCTAAACCCCGAACCTGTAAACCTCTCAGTCTTAAATATTACCACCACTGGAATGATCCTTGCATTTCAAAGTGAGAAAGCAGCCAAGTAAGTTAACCACAATTACCCACTAAGTCAATGGCTAAGACTTCTTTTAATTCCAGTCCCAAACTTTACATATGAGAACTCAGAGATTATTGAAAATACAATTTCTGCAACATTTAAATTCTAATACTAACAGCAGAACTAACAGCATGGACATCTGAGTCTCTGTTCCGTGCCCTTGACCAGATACTGGTCAAGACACAAGAGTAGCATCACCAAGACACAGAGTAGCAGATTTTCCTAAACTTCTCCTTCCTTGTTGCGCATACTTTGAAATTGATTTGGGAGGAATTTTTGCCTCATAGCAAAATTACATGCCAGGTTACAAAAACATCAAGTAGTTGTGCATTACTGAGCTTCCTTTAAGATTTAATCATGTTTTTTCTTATATCTATCTTGAGAGTAACTATTATCTTGCAAGCATCACAGTTCTTCCATCAGAGTTTTGTTACCTGATATTTTAAAACCATTCCTAAATCCAGCACATGTATATGACTTCACATTTGCTTATCATCGTAGACATCAGACCAGAAAGCATAAGAAACTGCTTAGAAACTAAGAAGTACCTGAAATTTTCTTGAGTCCAAATAAAATCCAACTTTTTTAAAGTTCAATTCTCAAAGCAAATGTTTTAGTGAGGGTGGTTTGCTAGACAAAAACTCAGGTCCATCCAGAGGAAGAGAGAGATCCTAAAGCAGGGTTGGAAATTTGTATTTAATTTATAGTGGTAGTTTGGAATTTTTCAGTCATCTTTGTGCAGTTCCATCCAATTCACTGAAATGATCTATCAGGAACTAAGTGGTATTATCACATAAGAAATTAAATTTAACCTTTAGGAAATAGATTTAAATCATTGATCTAGTGCTCAACTTGCAAAAACTTACAGGAAATTCAAGGGTTTGGAGTTTTTTTACCCTTTATACATTTGGTCACATGTAGAACATTTGAGTCACTCCTGAAATCCATTGCTTGACATTTACTGGAAAAGAGTAGAAATTGATTTTCTCTACATCCTAAAACATCAATGTTTTTTGAAGACAGATCTTGTCTCTTCCTGTGGATGGGCACTGTGTGAAGCTGTCATTGACAGACAGTGAGAGCTTCAACGTGGTTTCAAATACATCATTCCACAATATAAACTTAACCATGACAGACATCATGAGTGCTTCGAACAGAAGAACTTCCCTCTACCCCACCCATCTTAACAGTGACTCTGCCAGTGTGAATTCCAGAGAGGTTTATAATCCCTGAGTGATCCCAGGCCATCCAATCAGTGTGATTAATTTTTAATCTTTTCCAATAGTTCACCTTTACCAAGCAAAAAACATCAGTTTTAATGGCTGGCAATTTCCGCTGCCTGCCATTTTAATTGCAGATTTTGTTTCAAACTCTTGCCTGTTAGCATCAAGACTCAAGCCTTAGACCACTCCACCAGCACCAGGAGATGTTCTTTTAAAACCAGAAGGCCAACATTATCTTAGGGTGGCTTTGCTCTGAACAGACCTAAAGAATAAGTGGCACTGGTTTTAGGACCTGTTATTGGTAGAGCTCAATATTTTCTTGTCATCTCCTGCTGACTTGCCAGTCATTTCTGTAGACTTTCCTGTGGCTGGTACAAAAACAGCTGAGGAGGATTGTGTTCCAGGGAGCAGACTTGGCACACTTCCATCTGCCTGGTGTTAAAAACTCCTGACTTAAATCTGTTTAGTCAGGTGTACAGGGGCTGGAGGATGCTCAGTCTTACTGTAAAAATAATGCACACCCTGAAGATAATAGACACTTGAAGTCTTCTGGGTGGCACTGGTTCTTTGACTTTCAGAGCATGTTTTGGAATTGCCCTTTCTTAGCAAGGGACACAAGCAGGCTCCTTGTATCCCAAAGATCTCCTTCACACAGCCTTTCACTCCATCATATTGGTGCCTTTCTCATTAAGTGGGCTGAAATAAATTTACACCTGTGCTAATTTTCTGTGGGCTTTTGCAAATGACCTCTTAATCCGCCAAACAGAACAAAAACACAAGCAAAAAATGTTCCTTTGCCCAAGAAACCAATGCAGAAAGCTCAGGAAAATCCATTTGCTCTGGCAGAAAGAGCATTGCATAATGTCCCTGTGTTCTAGGGAGTGGGTGACTTTTTATCATCTTTATCTTTCTTTAAAGGCTGTCTCAGGTTCAACAGGGGGCTACAGATCTGGGAGATGCAGTTGGCTCCAAAACCAAGCAAAAGAAAATAGTACGGTAAAAACCTCCAGTGGTTAAGTAATGGATCAGGTACTGGATAGAAAAGAATCTGACATGATTTCAGACAGCATTTGCAAAAGAAATGAGCCTTTAAAAAACCTTCTGAATAGTACTCAAATATCCGGTCTGTCATCCTTTTCTCTTACTAATTTACTTTGGGATCAGTAGTCAAAAGGTACAAATGACCTCTGAACAGCTAAATTTCTTTCCAAAAAATTCTGGAGATTGTATTCTAGCTGATTCATCCATTGTCCTGGTTTTGGCTGGGATAGAGCTCATTTTCATCTTAGCAGCTTGTACACGGCTGTGTTTTGGATTGGGATGAGAATAAAGTTGGATAACACTCTATTTTGGTTGTTGCTGAGCAGCGCTTGCCCTAAGTCAAGGACTCCTCAGTGTCTCCTGCTCAGCCAGCCAGGAGCAGCACAAAGTGAGGGAGCATGGCCAGGACAGCTGACCAGAACTGGCCAAAGGGATATTCCATACCACAGAGCATCATGCCCAGTGCATGAACTGGGGAATTTGGCTGAGAGGGGCTGATCACTGCCTGGGCTTTGGTCAGTGGGTGGTGAGTAGCTGTATTTCTTGGGATTTAGTTATCTATTCTTGTTATTGTTATTATTATATTAAAGCTTGCTTCCATTATTAAACTGTTCTTATGTCGACCCAATAGGGTTTTTTATTTTCTTCCTGATTCTTCTCCCCACCCCTCTGGGAGGGGGGAGGCAGTAAGCAAATGTCCTCATGGGGCTTTGTTGCCAGCTGGGGCTAAACCATGACATCCCCAATGCTGAGAGATGCCAGTTTGGGGTGAACAGCTTCTTCCTCCTGAGCTAGTTTTGTGGCACTGTGTCATAGCCCCTGTACAGGGGGTCTTTACGGAAGATCACAATTAATGGGGTCTGATTTCCAAAGGACAATTCCCTGCCAATTTTGGTCTCGACCAAATAGAAAAAATTTATTAGTAGGTTCCTCAGAAAGGGCTGGGACTTAGCACGCATTTTATTCCTCAAGAACTTGCAATTCTGGAATTGAGGGACACCCATTCCCACACAGCTGTAGCCATGCCACATTCTCCTATTGCCTCTAATTTGTCCACAGCATTTCTAAATATTCCAGGAACAGCAATGGTAAAGAGGCTCCTTTTGCAGTGGCAGGGGGTTTTGTCATTCCTGCCCCGGAGTATTTAGCTCAGTCTGTGTATCACACCAGAAGGGAGATGCTGAGCCTTTGGCTCTGACATCCATTCCCCTGAGCTGTCCTTCTCAGGCAAAGCAGCATCTGTCTCCTTTTGGCCTTAAATACCGGCTATTCCAGAGCTGTGAAAAGGAGCCCGTTCCACCACTCTGCCACATGGTCAGCAGTCAGCCCTGGAGTGCCTGGGGGACACAGACTCCACCTCAAAACATGGATGGACATCTTCTGGCATGGATTTGCTTCATCTCCACCCAGTTTGGGGAGCATGGACATGTGCCTTTCATCTCCTGTCCCTTCTACAATGCTACTTTCAAACCTCAAAAATAGGAGAAGGAAGCTGGTGAAGCCCTTCACTTTTGACACCTTATCAGAAGTACCACAAGGCCTTTTTAATGTTAGAAATAAGGTGACACCAGCTTTTCATGACTCATCCTGACACCAGGATTGTATTTTCATGCTCTGAGCGGCTTCAAATGAAACCACTATTCTTCTGACTTAGAATTATTCTGCTGAATTAGAATGCAAGAAAATCTTGGAACCATGCTGCCTGCCACGGTGAAACACCAAATTGTCAATGGCAAATAGCAATGGCAAACCCACCACAACATTCCAAAGGGGAGAAGTGAAGGAGCAGGATTCTGTCCGCAGCAGATGAACAGAAAGCAATGATTCCTGAATACAAAGAACAGAATAAAGAAGGTGCTGAAGTGATAATACAAATCACATGGCTTCGCTAACAGAGAACAGCAGTGGCAAAGGAAAGTGCTGGCCATTGAGCTTAAATTCAAGACTGTAGCTGGAATGAATAACACTTAATTTTTTTAATTAATGCAGCATCCAGTTTTTCCTACTTAGCCAAAGAAGTCAGCAGGTTTTTTGGAAGGATGTATCTCCTACCGAGACACTTTAATTAAAAAGCTGCTTCATTTCCAAAAGCATTCCACAGCTCATAGCACCCACTGAAAGAGAAGGTGAACCAAGTGTTTCTCTGGGTAAAATCCACCGTCAACAAGACTGTCTCTGAAAGTCCAAAGGAGTGACAAGCCTGAATGAGATTTAGGATATATTAAGCATCTTTTGGATGTTTCTAAATTCAAAGGCTTTTGAACATGGGACCTTTATAAACCTGTATAAACCTTGAGGAAGAAGCCAAGTGCAGACAAGTGAAAACAAAGGAGCTTCTACTTGGAAAAGAGCTGCTGATTGCCTCTGTGCCACCTTGCACATGCAGTGAGCTCTGAGCAGCTCAGCTAAATCTTGTGTCATTCGACTGTGAGAGCCCCCTGAATGGCCTTGTCCACAGAAACCTGTGCTGCTCTGAAAGGAAAAGGCCTTTTGGATGAAAGTGCCACATCTGCTGTTCCAGCAGTGCTGCAAACCATCTTGTCAGAGCGTCACCGTGGCTGTTCAGCCTGCTCTATGATTCCTTCACATGCTTTGAGCCTTTTTCCGAGCCAGAAAGTGATGCCACACTCAGCAAAGAAGCCGAAGAAGGTGATAAGAGGAAACTAACATGGTGCCACAATCCAGTAATAAAGTCAAATTCTTCTCTACTCACTCCTTTCCAGGACATTTCCACATCCCAGGTTACCATTGGAACAGCTGAGTAGGGTGGCATTCCTTCTGTGCGCCAAATACTTTTCCAAACTCTATCCAGGAGTCACTTTCCTTTTGTGCCACGAGGCACATATCCGTGTATTAAAAAGATACATACCTAACTTCCTGCAGGCAAATGTAGTGCTCATTAACATCAGTTACAGACTTTCAGATTGAGTAAAGCCCCTGAGCCAAATGGTGGGAATACTGAGCAAAAATACACATGGTTGTAATCCATGTGTGCCTACACCATCTGCTTGCTTGTTTTCCCAGAAAAATCACAAGTCTGATGCGTTGTCTCACTTCATTGCCTGATTTATATTAGCAACCTTTGGAAAAACCCAGCTATAATTTATGCAAAGTTTAGGTAAGGCTAATTACCTCACTCAGAGTCCAATTTATTCAGCAATTAGCAAAAATTAGACATTAGCTAGTGAGTTTGCTGTTTTGAAACGAAGGGCCAGAGTCCTCAGGTCTGTTCCCAGGCTAAATGCTGGGTTTAGAACTTCATGATTTCAAAGTCTCCAAACAAGTACTTTACACTGTAATTGTTTCTGCATCATTCAGACTCCAAATAACTTCCCTATTCAACCTGTAAGCATACTAATGATCAAAACAAATAAACAGAATGGAAATCTTTGTCGTGGTTTGATGCTGGCCAAATGCCAAGCACCACGAAAGTCCTCACACTCCCCTGCCTCAGGTGGGCAGAGGAAAGAGAAAAATTTAATGGAGGCTTCATGAGTTGAGATAAAGACTGGGAAGAAACACTGCAATGGCAAAACAGAGTCAGCCTAAAGGTACAAAGTGAATTCATTGCCAACAAAATCAGAGGAAGATAATGAGAAGGGAAATAAGCCCTTAAAAACACCTTTTCTTCCCCCAACCCCTCCCTCATTCCCACTGACAATGCAAGGAGACAAGAGCATGGGGGTTTTGGTCAGTTTGTCAGCCAAGATTTGCTTCTGCTGCTCCAGGAGAGGAGTCCATCCCCTGTGAGACTGTGGGGTCCCTCCCATGGGAGACAGCTCTCCATGAACATCTCTGACATGGGCCCAATCTCACCAGCAGCAGTCCTCCCAAAACTGCTGCGACGTGAGTCCCTCCCACAGGCACACAGCCCTCCCAAAACTGCTGCGACATGGCTCTCTGCATCCCCCATGGATCCCCATGGGCTGTGCGTGGGTCTCTGCATCCCCCATGGATCCCCATGAGCTGTGGGTGGATCTCTCTGCATCCCCTGTGGATCCCCATGGGCTTTGGGTGGATCTCTGCATCCCCATGGATCCCCATGGGCTGCAGGGGCACAGCTGCTTCACCANTGGGGATCCCTGGGGGCTGCAGGGGCACAGCTGCTTCACCATGGCCTCACCACAGCCTGCAGAGGAATCTCAGCTCTGGCACCTGGAGCACCTCCTGCCCCTCCTCCTGCACAGACCTTGGTGTCTCCACGTTGTTTCCCTCACATGCTCTCACCTCCTTCTCCTCTCTGGCTAGAAAAAAACTGTATGCCCCTTGTTTTGATTTTCTTCTTAAATGTGTTATGACAGAGGTGTTACCATCATCTCTAATGGGCCCATCCTTGGCCAGCACCATGTCCATCTTCAGAGCCATCAGGGATTGGCTCTGCCAGACGTGGTGGAAGCTTCCAGCAGCTCCTCACAGGACCCAACTCTGTGGCCCCCAGCTACCAAAAACCAGGCCGCACCAAACCAACAGAGTGTTTTCCATGACAGTTTTCAGCAGCAACTTTTCTTTCTCAGCCTGAATTTGTCACGCTGGTAGCAGTGGTCAGGAAATGCCTTGTGCTGCTGTGCTGAATGATGTGACAACGTTAGGGAATCACCAATTAATGTCATTAAGGAGAAACGCTGTCCTCTGCAGAAATCGTACACCCGAATCATGTGCATACACTTGCTGCATTTAGAGCCCTTGGACTGCCACACTAGCCCTTGCTGCAGTGGGGCAGGGCACTGGGACAGTCACTGAGGCTCCAGACCCACCCCCGGACTTCCACTGTGCCCTAGGACAGTTCCCAGCACCACTGGTGGTGTTCTCTGTTCAGTGACTCCCAGCTGACAGCTGCACAGCCCTGCCTTGCACACGTAAATCACACGTAAATCACACTGTTTCACAGCGCTGCCGGTGTTTTCTGAGAAACAGCCTGACACACACAGCACAATTCCTTGGAGCACAGGGGGATGAAGTGCTGCTGTGCAGAAGCTCTCACTGAGCACGCAGTGCGCATCTGGAGTTATCAAGGTTCTGATGCCAGCTTGCCTTGAGTCAATGGGGAGAGACAGTTCTGCAGCAGATGAGGTTTTGGCCTAAAGGAATATAAATATCTGGATATCGTAATGCTTGATTAGCTCACTAGATAACTTCAAGTGAGACAGCTGAACAAAGTCTTAAAGAGATCATGAACATTCTGGATGCAAAGCTCCCTTTAGTGCATCAGCTTTTCATCGGGGCATTTAAGGTTTATGTGGCCCATTTTAGGGATCATTTTAACATGGCTCTGATGTACACAGTTTCCTTCACCTCTCTCTCCATACCTACTATATTTACATTTTTTGTGACAGAATTTAACAGGTGGACTGGATCTGTTTTCCTCATTGTTCATCTGGTTGCACCCTTTCAGGACATTAAAAACTCCTAGTGCACTTTCAAATATTACACTGGCTGTTCGAAACAAAGCCAAGCAAAGTCTTTGTTGTGAAATTCTTATTGCTCTCTGCTGTCTGCAGACATTGGGGACTTTCCTGTCTTCACGTTTTCTGGAAGGAATGCCACAGCAGTGGCTCTTTTACTGCAGACATATTTTACGTTCACAGGTTTCTTTCCTTACCTTCTCTTTTCAGAGCTAAGTGCCCACTAGCTCACTAGAGCCCAGCCTTGTTAATGTACACTGGGGACACACAGTCTAAGTTTTCTGCAAATGTCCTACACTCTTCATGATCCTTGACAGCCTCTGATGGTCTCATCTGCTGGGGACTATGTAATGTGTCCCACTATGCACCTTGGAAAATGTCAGCTAAGTGATTAAGTCTGGAGGTGAAGAAGACAGGTGATGTGCCACACATCTCCTTTCCTTCTGGAGAACTGGAAAGCAAAAGAATTGCTCTCTCAACTGTGAGCGTTTCAGAGCAGTGAGGAGGCAGCATTATTAGCAAAGGACACCAAGTGTTTAAGGATTTACTGCCACTTTTCCGCTCTGAGCAGTTCCCTGAGAGGGCAAGGAGAGCTGTCAGGGGTCCTCTGATTTATGGCTATTCACTGTGTGTCCCTCCTGCCGGAGCGACTGCAGCTGCAGTCCTAAAGACAATAGCCAGAGAGAGACACACGGAGAAAGGTTCCTGGGAAAACACATCACCCTCCTTCCTCCCCCTCCTTTCCACTGGGAGGTTTGTATTTTGCTTCTGTGCCACGTCAGGTGCAGGCTGCTGCTGCCCTGCACAGGCAAACCCCAAAGAGCGAGGGCAGACCGGGGTTTAAATGTTCCATGCTCAGCCCTGCTACAAAGCCACTCTGCCATTAAGGCAGAGGAACCCCGAAAGGGCTGTGCTCTATTGTCTCCAGATCGTGCTGCCTCTTTAAAATCAGAAATGCACGGACAGCTTCAAGGTGCCTCCCACTGAGCAGAGGCTTTAGATGCAGGCACAGAGGCAGAGGAGGCATCCTCCCCTGAGCACGGGGCTAACATGAATGGGAGAGAAAGGGCATTCAGCGGAGTCCTTGGGCTACTTCCAGTGATCCTTTCTCACCTCCAGTAACAGCAGCACCTGCAGAGGAGAAACCTGGCAACTCTCCACGGGGTGCCTGAGACCACCAAGAAGATGAGTGCAACTGCAGGTACCCTTAGCTGATAGTGTCATGTCAGTTTGTGGATGGTTGTGTTGTCTGTATTTATTTTATAGCTCTTTTGGTATTTAGCAGTGAAATTTAACAGATACTCCCTCTTGCTTTGGCCGACAAATTTTGCATCCAAGTGTTTATTTAGCACTTGTCTTGAATGAATGTTTACCTTTCCAGGCAGCTGTGGAGATGTCTCCTAAAGCAGATCCTTGTCAGAACTGTTTCGTTTCAGGCTTTGGCTTCGTGTTATTCTGCTCTGCAGTGCTCAGTTTGAAATACAGCGCGGTGACCAAAGTTGTAAAAGAGAGTTTCTGACAGATATTTGTTAGCTGTGGGTACATCAGGGTCTGAGGGGTGGTTCCAGGGAAAGAAGGGAGAAACAGCTCCACTATGCAGACTGTCTTTTGTAGCTACGACTGCTTTGGTTCAGTAGCATTTGACACCCTGAGGATTTACTGCTTGAGAGCAGAAAAAGCAGTAATGCTCCCTGATCCTCTGCTGGGATGAGGTGAGACTGTCCTGACAGCCAGGAGTCTGGTTTGAAGGTTTCTAGATGGACCATGGGAAGATGCAAGAAGATGCCCTCTCAGCATTTTGATACAGAGAGGCAAAAATAAGGAGTAGATGAGATTTCTTTTCCCCTCTGTGTGGGAAAAATATTAATAATTTTTTAATATTTGGTACAACTGGCAGTACAAAGAGGGGAGCCCCTGCTCCTCCCCAGCATCAAAAATGCAAGGCACTCCGTCTTGCTTACAGATGAGTTTCCCTTTCACTCTCTGTGGAAACACTTTCCCTGTGAATGGCAGATCTGCCTTCACAGCTAAGCTCTACAAGCTGGTTCACGGGACAAAATTCTTGTCTCTGCCAATTGGCAGACCTTCACCTGTTTGATAGAAGTGATAATGGATTATGCTGGCAGAAAATTTTGTCCTGTACTCAATTAATGGCTGCCAAAGGGGAAGTGCTGGATTTAGTATTTTCTTGGGTCGTTGCAACTCTTACTTCATTAAGAAATGTATTTAGAAGCACGGGCACCAGTCCTCTGTTCATTCTCCTCTATCACATCACTCTGACACAACCAGAATAAAGCATAAACTTTGTCCAAAAGGCACATCAAATGCTTTACAGCACACTGAGTTGTCATTTTAGTGTTTTTTACCTTGCACAATGATGACAGTGGGCCGGTGGAGGTTTAAACCAGATTTTACATTCCTCCTATATTGTCATTTCACTGCCTGATAAAAATTTCATTGTTGGCAAATAAAACTGCTGCTGTAACAAACAGTGCATGAAGCAACTCAAAGCATTTATTTTGTTAGAACAGAAGCATCCCTTCACAGGGTATTTCTTCCTTCTCTGCACATGCAGCAACAGATCTGTGGGGCAATAAGGGGGCTATTGCTTTCCTTCAAGATCAATGTGGGCTTGATATTTCCGAGCCTGAGAGAATTTCAGCTTGCTAACCATTGCTAGCTCCTTTCCCAAGGGAAAGCTGTCAACAGTTTCCTTTTTTCAAAACATCTCCCTCTGTTTCTCAAAACAAGTTAAGTAAACAGTGTTCCCTTTCCCATAACAACTGTCCCCAGGGGTTGTTTCCTATTCCTGAACCAATGGAGAGCAGTGTCAGTGCCATGGACCAATAACAGACCTTTTTACACAGCATGTTCTAAAAGAAACTGTTGGGATTGTAAATAAAGCCTTCTTTCTCTTCTGACAACTGTATGGAGTCAGTCTATTTCGTGTCCTACCGTGACAGATCAGTAATTTTGCTGTCATTTCCTTTCAGGAAACATTTTCCTCTTTTTGTTCCCACAGGAGGAGATAAGTGAGGCTGTTGTTCTACAGTCTTCTGGGGACAAAGACAAGGTTACTCCCTGCTCAAAAGGAAGCTTTTGAGGGTGAGGTGTCTCGCCTGCCACTCTTGGCTAGCACAACCCCGAGGGCCAGCCAAGCTGTAGGTGCCAAAAGAAGACAGACATGGCCACGGAGCAAACTGAACACAACCTAAGCGCCACCGCCCGCCTCGGCTTTGCTGCAATCTACAGCATCCACGACGGGGATTTCACCTCCTTGCGGAACTTCTCCTTCCCTTTCAACTTCACTTACGGCGATTACGACCTGCCGCTGGACAGCGAAGACGACCTGACCAAGACCCGCACCTTCTTCACAGCCAAGATCGTGATCGGGGTCGCCCTGGTCGGCATCATGCTGGTCTGCGGCGTCGGCAACTTCATCTTCATCGCTGCTCTGGCCCGCTACAAGAAGCTGCGAAACCTCACCAACCTGCTGATCGCCAACCTGGCCATCTCAGACTTCATCGTGGCCATCGTGTGCTGCCCCTTCGAGATGGACTACTACGTGGTGCAGCAGCTGTCCTGGGAGCACGGCCACGTCCTCTGCGCCTCAGTTAACTACCTACGGACTGTCTCCCTCTACGTCTCAACCAATGCCCTCCTGGCTATAGCTGTGGACAGGTAAGTGGGATGCTACGGCTGCACAAAGATGTGGCCAACAGCTTCCGAGGTTCTAAACCACGTCCTCGAGTGCCGCACCCACACTTTTTGTGAACTGCTCCCCAGGCAGCTTGTTTTGATGGCTGACCGCTCTTTCAGGGAAGAATTTTTTTCCAGTTGTGCTGCAGTCCTGGGAGACTGCCTGCCTTTCATGCCAGGAATTTTAGCAATTATATTGAACTGTATCCTTTCTCAAGACTCTTCTCTCAGCCTCGTGCACCACGGACCCTGACAGACCGAGGCACCGAGGATCAGCCTCGTGCTGACATAAGCCTGACATGACTGACTCACAGAAAGCCAGAGACCCGCTTAGTAAACTCTTTACAGAAAGGCCATCCTCACAAGACCTCTCTCATGTATAAACACAATACACATCTCTGTAGACCCTTTCTACATACATATGTGAATCCCACCCCTCCTTCCTCTTCTCTCTTTCAATTTCTCTCACGTGCCATTTCAAACCTCAGTATAGCGTTGCACAATTTTCAGTCCCTGACGCAAAAGTCAGCTCAGGAGTGGTTAACCCTGCTGAAGGCTGTACAGATGCAGCTTGTGTATGGCTGATTCAGCTGTTCCTGACGTCAGCTGACGTCTGTGAAAAGACTCTGGAGAACTTCAGAGATGTTTTGCCAGATGTGGGCAAGGGGACGATCAGCCCCTACAAAAAACAAATCCTTGACAAGCATCTTCCAAAATATCCTTTCAACAGCAGCTGAGGACTCGGGGTAAAGCTTCTAAACACTACCATGTATGCATTACCATTTTCTATCAGTTTTTCTGCTTCTACAAGGTTTTCTTGGAAAGCCCTGCGAGTGCATCCCCGGTTGATGAAGTAACATGGGTCATGGTGCCCTTATGTCTGCTAAGAAAGCAGATTTATGGCATATCTTCCCACACATCTTTAAAAACAAGCTTGGCAAAGATTAATCAGCGAAGCTTGTTGTGAGAACACACTGTTTTGGTTTCATTGCTTTTCTTTTTCCTTCTTCTTTTTTTTTTTTTGCAAGCTTTTGACTTGGTAAACAGAGAGAAACCTCATTGTTTAACAATCACGTATTCCACGTTAGTTATGCCATGTGGATTGCTGACTTTTGTCTCTAAAAAGAACAGGCTCCTAACAAAAGTCTTCCCATGTTTAGATCATTTAAAAGGAATCAGCCATGTAAAGCAAGTAAGTTTGTCCCACTGAGGATTTCCTCTAGGGAGGGTTCTCTTTCTTCTTCCTCCATGTCTATTCACATGAAAAAATAGAAAATTCACATTTTTAAGGCCACGCCTACACTAGAAAAATACAAAAAATCTGAAGAGGAAAAGCACATGATAAGGGTCCAGTGTCCGCACTGCAAATATGCAGCTGGGTCCCCTGGACCAAACACCCACGGGCACTTGGTGTGTTTTATGTACACTTTTGGAGCACATCTTCCAGGACAGTTTCATCTGAATTCAGTTCATGAACTGCAGGACCACTCCAGGGTAACAGCCCCAGTGTGGTAAGCAGTGACAGTCAGGAAATCTGCCACCAAAGCTCCCTCCTGACTCTGTTGGACAGATTGATCCCATCCAGCCAGCTGTTCTGCTGAGCAGATCTGCATATTTATGAATACATACACATACATCATGCTATAACATACTTCCCCAGGACCTGACCTAAAAATGTTAACTTATATGCTCCACAATGAGGCGGACTCATTCTGCTGTCCCCTGACATTTACCCTGCAATATTAAGAGCCATGGACAATTTATCTGCTTCCAAGATCTGGCTGAGGAAATGTGCTGCTGACTTTCCACTTTACTTTAGAATGAATATATCTCATGGATGCTATTCTATGTATTGAATATACACAGATGGAACTGACTTCAAAGGAATGAGAAATTCCACTTTTTGAAACAATATTTTGGGTTAAATACGCTTGTACTGGGACCTCTAATAAAAATCTCCTCCTAGCAGGAATACCACAGCCTTGCAGCTTTACAGTCCTAAGCAGTACAAATACCTAACTCAAGTTTTCTGCTTTGCCATATTACTTAATACTGTATATTTAAGATGAACAAGCAATAGTCACCTCCAGAACACACACAAAAAAAAGTTTGCATGGGCAGAAAATAGATACACGCTCCTCTAGAGTGTGCATCTATAAAATAGATACACAATCTGTTGGTGGCTTAAAATCATGTTCACCTCTAACCATACATTAGCATCGCCTTCAGATTTTTTCACCCCATGGAATAACCACAGAAATAAGAAAAACACTATGATGTATATTTCACCTCTTTGTAAAAAGAGCTATTTAAGCAGCTCTCTGCCTAGGGAAAACACTTTCCTGATTCTTCATTTGTCTTTTCTTCCCTGGACCTGACTAGATGCGTAATACTGCATTTTTCAAACTCTTGCTCCTGTTTAAAAGGAAAAGTTGTGATAGAAAATTCTAACTCTGCTCCAGGCTGCTATTTCACAAAATGTTCTTACAGATGATTATGTCCTAACAGACAAATATGTTCAGGCTCTCCCCTCAGGAATGACAGCAATTTCCTCCTGCCCAACTCTGTTTGCTTGTATTTTGAAGTGTGTTCTAACCAACACTGTTTTCAGACTTCATTTTGAATATATTTTTCTGTTCTAGGTATCTGGCCATTGTTCACCCACTGAAACCACGCATGAATTACCAAACAGCAACCTGCCTCATTGCCCTGGTCTGGATTGTCTCCATACTTGTAGCTATTCCATCTGCATACTTTGCTACCGAAACTGTGTTGTTTATAGTGAAAAACCAGGAGAAAATTTTCTGCGGCCAGATTTGGTCAGTCGACCAGCAGATGTACTACAAATCATACTTCCTCTTCATCTTTGGCATTGAATTTGTGGCACCTGTGATTACAATGACCTTGTGTTACGCCAGGATCTCTCAGGAGCTTTGGTTTAAAACCGTCCCAGGATTTCAGACGGAACAAATCAGGAAGAGGCTTCGGTGCAGAAGGAAAACTGTTATGGTACTAATGTGCATCCTGACTGCCTATGTTCTCTGCTGGGCACCTTTCTATGGCTTCTCGATTGTCCGGGACTTCTTCCCCACCATCTTTGTGAAAGAGAAGCATTACCTTACCGCCTTTTACATAGTCGAATGCATCGCCATGAGTAACAGCATGATCAACACCATGTGCTTCGTCACCATGAAAAACAACACCATGAAGTACTTCAAGAAGATCATGCTGCTCAGATGGAGGTCAACGTATAAGGGAAGCAAATCTAGCACGGATTTGGACCTGAGAACAAGTGCAATGCCAATCACAGAGGAAGTGGACTGCATAAAACTACAATAAGCGTCCTGAGGTTCTAATTGCACCTTTTTTGGAGAGGGGGTAAAGAGGAAATAATACCTTCTCAGAAGCTTCTTCCCTGTCTGTGGGAATACCCACCACTGGTGAGAGCCCTCAGACAAGCAGCCTACTTTGCATTCCCACTGGGCTGCCGGATAATCCTTAAGCTCAAACAGATGCTGTGCTTCACTTCACACATCTGTCAATCTGGGAGGTAGACACTCATTTTAGAGCTGTTTAATAAGAACAAAGAAGTCTATGAATGCATTAGAGCATATTACAATGATGGAAAAACTGAGTGCTGATCTTAGCAGAGATGCTTCCTTGTTTCTTAAGAGAAACCTCTTAACTTCTTTGAGCTTATGACTTGTACCTTTAAGCTATTTGGTGTCCTTTTCTTTCTGCTCAGAAGAGAAAGGATGCCAAAAAAACCCATTTTGCTTCCTGTCACTCTTTAACCTCTCAGTTTACCCTTCTGATGAAACTTCTTGAAGTCTACAGATCACCAGCTTTCTTTTGTCATTGGACAACATGCACAGCATGCTCTTATGAAAGGCACATGCTCTGAAAGCTAAAATCTTCACAGACAGGTGGAAACCTCAAGTCTCTTCCTGTTACACCTTGTTTAAGAATGCTTTATCAAAATTCCACTCTTCTGTTACTCTGTCTGTGTTTGGAAGTGCCACAGATACAGATGAAAAGAATCTCTTCCCTCACATCCAGGCACCCTATGCCCAGCTTCTGCTGCCTTGAGATGCTGAGCTCATCACAGAATCAGTCACAAAATTGTAGGAATTGGGAATAACGCCTTCACATTGTCGAGCCCCCACCCCCTCAGCACACACTGGCCAGGATTGTGTCCAGCTAGGCTTTGACTGACTCCAGAGAATGCTGACAGTCTCCCTGGATCACCAGTGTCAGTGTTCAACAGGTCTCACACTGTGAAAAAGCGGTTTCTTATGTTCAAATGTGTTTTACCTTGCTTGTCAGAGGGGTCCGTGTAAAACTACAGCATGGTGGTGGGAAAAACCCAGCCAGGCATCTTACCAAATCTGCGTGCACCTTCATGATAAAGGATAAGCAAAGCCAAAATACCAAGGAGATCTGGAGATGATCCATCTTTCTGGGAGCAAGACAGGCATAGGCTTCAGCGAGCCAGCCTCTGGTTGAGTTGAGTAGTTTATTGTCTGCTGAGATAAGAGGCAACAACTCTCAAACGCAGATGAATTCTGCATTTCCTTCCGCAGTGCTTCTTTCACTGTTCTGATTTAGTGCAGCTCCAGTTTGGATGTTTCTTAACTGATAATTGTGACAAAGCAGGTGACAGTAACACCAATACCTTCTCATTTCAACTACACATAAGATATCATGGACTTCTGTGTACGGAAATAAAATCTTTTTTGTTGTGATGACAAATGCTTCCTGTTTTAGAGTATGTGGTTGTGCCTACTTTTAGAGTAAATGGTTTAGGTAAATAACTTGTCTATTTGTGAATTTAAAGCGAGCAGCAAATCCTGCAAATAAAACATGGCCTCAGTATCAGCATTCTGATTTTTTTTTTGTCTTTTTCCCTTAGCCATCACTTTCTTACCCAACTGAATAATGTGGATGATCCCATTCCTGCTGAAGAAAAATTGATCAATTAAATTTAAGGGCATAAGGATATTCAAAGCCATTAAAATGCTCAAAGTCTCTCATCATTGGCTGCTCTTAAATATATGTTGGAGAGTATTTCATCATTTGCTGTTAGGAAAAAAGTGACTGAAATCATCCTTCAAAATGTCAGCTTTGAACAGGGATAAGTACTAAATCCATTTGTTTTCCAGGCTGCCACGGAAAGTTAAAGGACCAGAGAGCTGAAGTATTTCACTATCAAAAGGCTTAATCTTGTATTCTCACCTAAAATCTCATGATTCCTTCTGACACTCTGCTCCCGTATTTATCTCCTGAAACCTGCCCCAGTGGCTGGGGATTAGCTAGCATTACTACCTGTTATTAGAGTGCACTGATACTCCTTCCACCTGTTTTCCCTACATGGTTTTGGTGCAACAACGTCAACTGACAATTTCCGCACTAGGGAAATCCATCTAAGGCTGAGTTAATAAAAAAACCTTCAACTCCCACCAAGAAACATAGTACTGAACGAAATCAGGGGCAAAGAATGGCTTTAAAACTCTGGAAATCACTCTGAGAGCTCCAAGAGAGCTCTTGTGGTCTGCCCTAACCTCTGTTCTCATCCCTCTGTCTGCCAAGGGTATCAAAGCAGCATACTCCACAGCCCCCACGGGGGGTTTAGGTTTTGGGACCGCTGTATTTTTGACATTTTGAGGTCGTCTCAGCTGCAAAGCAGTGTTGCTGCCCGAACCTCTGGATAGGGCAGGAGAAGCCATGCTTTGCCCTCAACTGCATTTGTTGTGAGCAGCATCCACAGAGAGAGGGGGATTCCCACTGAGGAAGGGTGACAGTTCTGTTCCCTGACCCAAGCACGAAGAAGTCACATCAGCCTGTGTCTGCACCAACTCCAAACAGCCCAAACGGGGCACTTTCAGAGACAGTATTTGATCCCACACTGAGCTCCAGCAAGCAGAGGCTTGGGGCCTTGCATGGGGACCAAAAGTCACTCAAAAACTACTGTGAATACTCCTGAGGTGTGCAGGCAGTGGGAACACACTGTGACCCGAGTGGCTCCCTCAGGCAGGGCAGGGTCTGAGGGAGAGGAGCAGACCGCACATCCCCTAGGGCTTAGGTGAGCCTGCAGGGAAGGAAAGGACAAAAAGGCCTCTTTGTACCCACACAACTTTCTAAAGGACAACATTTAGAGAGGGAGTTGAACATGGACTGCACTTACCTGGAGCTCTGCTTGTAAGAGCCACGTGTAAACAGAGAAGGACAAGCACGAGCTGGGAAGAAGACAGCACCTGTCTCAGAGGAGAAGCAGGATTTTCCAGCACATCTCCTGCCTACTGGAAGGCAGGAACAACTCCAGAAAGACCGCTGTGGCCACCAGCTGCCCACTCTAAGCTCTAGAGGAACAGCTGCAATAAGGGCTCCATCATGCAAGAATTGTGGGATGTGTCATGGATGAGGAGTGGGTGGGAGTGAGGCATCCTCCTGAGAGCCTTTGGCAGTGTTTAGATAACCATGAAGTGAATCAACCAGATGCCACCATGTCTCAGCTGTGGCTAGCTCCAATTTTTACTGCCAAATGCAAAACTCAGGTGCTGCCACGCCAGATCACTGTTCAGCTGTCCCCCTGCAGCACAGCTCCAAAACCACAGGCTCACTTCCTTTCACAGCAGCTTCTCCAGGGATGACTTGAGGGTAAAATCCAATCTCTGCTCCTTCACACTGAAAAACATAAACTCAGGTGTACCTGGAAGCTAAAACGGTGACCTGAAATGGCTCAGAGAGCATTAGAAGAAAAAACAGCTAGTCTCAGCAACAGGCGCTGAGAAAACAAAAGCTGTGTCATTAAAGCAACAGTCCCTCTACAAAAGGGGGATAACCTGCAAGATCCCAGGCCGGCATACTTCAAAGCAGCTAGCACAGAAAATTTCCCTGAAGACTGACTCATTCGGGAGCCAAGAATTTGCTATGATCCTTCTTCTTCTGTGGCAACAGCACCCTCCAGCTGCTGCCTCTGCAGCACAGCGTCACCACAAACTGCATCAGCTCGCATCAAACACCTTGGGAATGGCATAATCCAGGTATTCCCAGGATTCTCATGACTGCAACCAGTAGCAGCAGATGCTTCAGCTTTTGACAGCTCGGTACCCAGGCACTTATCCAAAGCTTGTATTGTCTGCATTCTCCCTCTCCCTGTGTTGGCTCGGGCTGTTCCTTTTCCAAATACCACCTGTGTGGGGAAACACACACCATTGAGCAGAAAAAAGCAGAACTGAGGCAAGACAGACACTTGTCCCTCAGACTCACAGAGTTCTTGCTCTCTCATACACTCTGTTAGAATCCTGTCCTACAGGCTGCACCGTAACACACACTGCCAGGAAAAGCCCTAAATCATAGACTCAATTATGTTGGAAAAGACCTGTGAGATCCCCGAGTCCAGCCTTTGGCCAAACACCACCATATCAAATAGACCATGGCACTGAATGCCAGTCCTTCCTTAAACACCTCCAGAGACAGTGACTCCACCACTGTTGCCCTGATTTTTCAGCCTTCTCTTTGTGTCTCACAGTTTTCATAGTTCTTAAGTTGTTTCTCACACATGGGTGTTATAAATAGCGGCAATGTTTTCCTTAATTCAAGGTAGTTTACATTCTTTGTCTTAGAAATATGGACAGCTGATGGACAGTTGTCTTGGCCAGTGGGATGGGGAGAGGTGTCGACCTTCTCCCCTAATCCCTGGCCTTTGTAGAAATACTATAAAAGTGGACTCAGATCTGTTAATAAACAGTTCATGCCTTCTCACCAAAGTGAGAGTGTGTATGTCTGTGCGTTGAACAGTGGACACACCACCCCCATCCCAATGTCTAACCACCCTTTCGGTGAAGGAAATTCCTCCTAATGTCCAACCTGAACTTCCCCTGGTGCAGCTTAAGACTACGTCCTCTTGTCCTGTTCCCTGGGAGAAGAGACTAACCCCCGCCTGGCTACAACCTCCTTTCAGGTAGTTGTAGAGAGTGATAACATCACCCCTGAGCCCCATCTGCTCCAGGCGAAACACCCCCAGCTCCCTCAGCTGTTCCTCAAAACAACTCAAGATGAGGCAGGAATTCCTGCAGCTTCAAAAGTGACCTTCGTAACACCAACCAGAGCAAAAGAATGTGGAACAAATCCCAGGATAAAAACCACCAAATAATCACAGATAGTAAGAAACATCACTGAGCCACCAAGTTGCTCAAAGTGTAAAGTCACCTTCTTCAAAACCAAGATTAAGTGACAGGAAACACTAAGATGGTAACACTTCCTGGAAAAAGGCACCTCTGAGCTAAAAAGGAACATCAAAACTCCATGAAAACACTACCTGCTCATCTGCTGATACCTTCCACATGTAAAGCAATCACAGGAAGAAGGCTGAGGCAAAGCAATAGGATCAGGGCACATAGCACTCTGAAAGAGCCAGGGATGGCTCTGTAAAGTGCTCCAGTATATGCCAGGCACTGTAGAAATCAAGAAAAAAGCCACAGGGTGAAATGCCCCCAAGGTAGGTGGAAGCTTCTGAAAAAGCCAAACGAGAAAACACTCCAAAAACCAACAAAAAGGTGTGAAGAACCCCTCCAGAGCCATGTGGTGACACTCTCCAGAAAATACCAGGTGAGGAGGAAACTTCTAGAAGAGTCAGTAAGCAATATGCAGTCAAGGACTCCTGTGAGGCTGGGATTAGCAACTCCGACGAGTCAGGCGGCAGCGCGGTGAAGGAATCCAAGGTAATTCAGTGTAAGATTCCAAAAAGAGCTAGGCCTCATGGCACAGGGATCCTGACGGTCAACACCATGAAGGGCTCCTGAGGGTCGACAAGGGAAAGAGGCTCCTAGGGGGTGGCATGGGGAGGTCCTTCTGCAGAGCAGAACATTGAAGGGATCCTGTGGCGTGGCACAGAACTGTCTCCTCTGGGGTATAACGAACACAAGACAATAAACACAAAACCCTACAATGCACACAATGCAAAATACAATACTGTACCATGTGCTACAATAGCTACACAAGAAACCACGATATAATGCAGTGCATACCCTGCAACAGATTTACAATGTGTAAGCTACAATAAACATGAGTGACAGCACACGACACGTAGCACCGCAATGAGAGGAATGAGAGGGACGTGTCTTTACAAACTGTGGGCCTGCTTGTAGATGAGGCCAGACACTGACAGGTGAAAGAAGCAATGGAAGGAACAATAAATTCCAGAGGAATTCCACTAATTGACACAGACTGTTGTTCACCCAAGCCCTTATTAAATTCCTGGACTAAGAGAAAAAGAACAGAACTTCCCGACTTTGACCAAAAAAGATGCCAAATTCACAGGGCTCCAGTCATCTGTCCCAAAATACAGTAAAACCCTTTAACTTGCTTTCCAGTAAGCTCTGGGGAGTGATGAACACCTGAAGGCAAGATGTTCCAACGTCTTGAGAAATCACAGACACAGCTGGCACACTTTTCCCGTTGTATGTTACAAGTTTAATTGTGCAAAAATACAGTCAGTCAAGACTTTGATGAGAATTGGACACAGTTCCAGTGATGTACACAGAAAGAAGTTCTGTTGTAATTGGAGCAAATAACATTATAATTGTTGTTGAGCCAGTCAAGTGGTTCAATACACTGAGATTCTGTAATCAAGTGATTCAGAGAACCTGTATTTAACTACTACCTGAAGAGAACCAACAAAACAACGCCTGGGAAAAGATAGGAGTAGAATTATGAAGTTTTAAAACTGCACTAACTCAACAACAGAAATTGCTTAGGCTTTCCTACTGCCAATACTTCTTTCAAGCACAGGAAGATGAAGTTTTAGCAATCTTTAAATTGTATTTCAAAATATGAGATCCAAATGGCGTTGGAAAAAAAAAAAAAAGAAAAAAAAAACAACCAAAAATTTTCAGGGCTCTATCCTCTGGGTCCATGACTTAATAAAACAAACACCACACCAGCCCCGAAATAATACATATGGACAAGAAAGACACTGCAGAATCCCCTCACCCCCATTATTATCTTCCTGTAGTATCTACATCACAGAGAAAAAAAATTTCAAACAATTCCTCTCCTTTGTGCAACCGCGTTTTAACACAACCATACTGGACATTCCTAAGGCTGTTCTGAGCAGCTATTTTTTGACCCTAACAGATCTATTCGTTTCTTGCACAAGTGTCTCAACATCTTCGCTATCCTTTTCTTCTGAACTTGGTTCCCAGTCTGAGTCTTCATCAGTAGGTTCACACTCCTCCTCCTCCTCCTCCTCATCGTCTATAAAGCTGTCACTGAGATCACATTCCTTGGCTGCACCACCACTGACATGCTCTTTCTTCACAGCCCTTTTTCCTGTGGGGACAAAAATGTCATGTATTCATGAATAATAAATGTAGAGCTCAAGGTCCCTCCCAAAGCCCATATAGTTAAGCTTCTCTCCTCAAGAGAGAGAATCACCTAAACAACACATCTATCTTCCAGTTAAGCCTCTAGCTATTGCTAGATGGCTACTCTGACCCTAGATTTTCTGCCTCCATCCACCTATCCATCCATCGTTTGTATTCTTAGTCTTTGGAAGCTGATAGGACTTTTAATTCCTACTCACTTCTTTCCTGACCTTCACATGAGAGAAGGAAATCTTCTAGATCACTCACCTCCTATGTTCCCCACTTGCCTTCATGCTGGATAGTCTTTGTTTCCCTTCTGAAGGTAATTTCCTTCAGAAATGCACTTTGGCAGATGGGTTTAAGCCTTGCTCTCAACATCTGCAACACCTCTTCTCTTAAACATCTAAAATTCCTAACAAGCCATGGCCTGTTAATATTCCAGTCATGCCTTATTCTGTCCTTAAGTCACATCTCTGAGAAAAATCATGTTCATTCTCCTCCTCTCACCCTCCCATTTTTGCATTCTTATCTAGAAATAACCACTCAATGATACCAGTTTAGCTAACTTATCTGTTGAGCAGTTGTCACCAGCTTTCATATGAAACTACGAGTATGTATTTTTTCTTGAGCTATAGACCACAGCCCAAATCCTAACTCTTTAAATTAATTATAAGCACTTCTCAGCACACTCTTGAAACCTCAGGTCAGAGCTCCAGGCACAAACACCGGCAACAGTACCTCAGGTAGCCAGACTACAGCCTCTACCAGTCGCACTTTTCATGAGTGGGGACGCTCCTGTTCCAGAATTACCTTCCTTTTTATGCTTGCTGGCTTATTGTTTAATAGACTTCAGAGGTAAATTAATCATGCCACAATTGGGAGGACACGTTCGTTTCAGGATGTTTCCTCCCAGTTTGTCTCAAACCCAGACACTGTGTTAGCCCATAGCCAGCAGAATTTCTTAGCAGAATCACAGACTATAGTCCTTGCAGAATTAATTGTACCTTGGAGGGGAGGGGTCAAAATTAAGATGCTGAATAAAATAATAACAAAATCCCCCTTCTCAGACTACGGTTATGAGAATAATAAGCCCAAGAGCTGCTGATCAAAGAAAAGCCCTTTGTCCCTTTCATAGCACTGTGAGTGGTATTTTACAACAGAAGCAGGAATTCTGGCAAAATACTGATGACTTTCATATTCTTCCTACAAAGGTAGGAAGTGCATACTCTATTCTCTCTCCCCATACATCAATGCTTTGATTTTAGCAGTGAGTGATGCAATTCCTTTAATGCCTTTCCTCTCCACTTCTTTTCACTGTAGTTTAATTAAGCCCTGCAGCCCCTAAAGCTGACAATTAAGCTCAATTTTGCCTTTTCTGTAGTAGCATATCTATAAAGATGACCTTGAAACTTTCTATGAAAGTGTGTCCTTGATGTGGGGGAAAAAAACTTGCTGATTGCTCCTTCCAAAATGTTCTATTTTGAAGCAAGCTGATCAGCTTGCTAGAAAACCCAACACAAAAGCGTGTAGGAGAATCCTGCATATTCCATGGTTACGGGGAATTCACCTCAGTTGCAACAACCTAGACAAATTATTTAGTAGTGACAATTTAAGGACACTGTAACTGACTTTTTTTTTTTCAGTTCCTTCCCCAGAAACTTGCCTCAGATCATTTTTCAGAGCACTCTCTACAGGCAATTCTGGCAGCAATCAGATTTAAAAGCTGAACATGTTTGTTAACTGTCACATGGAGGGCTCCCCTCTTCTCTTGGGTGGTGCAATTTAAATAAGCGTGTAGGGAATTTAATCCTGCTGTGTCTAATGGTGTAGTTGTGCCAAATATGACAAAACAAAGGTTAATGGAGCCCTTACTGTGTGCCTGACCCGGCAGGACATGGTATGATGGCTTCAGGTGTGAACTTGCTGAGCACCACCCTTTATAAGCTTTGCCCTCCACAGAGCTAAGTAAGCCAAGACATTAGAAAAAAAAATTGAAAATAGTAAATATAAACAGAATTTAATAAATTAATTTCCTTCTTCCCCTTGTGTGCAGAATATCAATTCTTCCCCTGTTCAATCTTAGTAAGAGGAGTTGAATTTGACAGACTGAATTTGACTTCTGTGTGCAAGTTTTACATGCTGCAAGAGCAGCCCTTCTTCCTTCAGAGTCACCCCTGCCTGACCATCAGCTGCACGCACAGGACCCGCTATTTGGGTAAGGAAGGTGCTCTTATGAGAGGCCCAGCTACAATTCAAAACCTTCAAGAATAGATTTAGACTTTCAGATCTGCACACAGCCCAGCCTGCTTCTCTCTAAAATCTTCACGTCTCAGTGCATGCCTCAGCACTGTAACACAAATTTCTGCCATGGACCTCTGATCAAGATGGGGCTGGTACTTTTATCACAGGATGCACTAAAGCACACAGGGAACAAACGCCCCAGAACATGCTGCTGCATAGATATAAGCACAGCAAATATTTGGTGACAGGCAAAGTGCGCACAAAACCTCGTAAGGAAATGGTATGGCAAAGAAATTTCTCAGTGGGAAGTTTAAAACAACCTCCTGCATTCACCCGCAACAGAAACGGAGGCCGAAACACTTTGCCTAGAAATCTAACTACAGCTATTTACACTTTTATTTATCTTCTGTAGAAAGCAAATTTATTTTGAAGATTTCTTGAGGAAATTCCACTCCTTGGTGATCTCAAAGAAGGCAAGCCAGTTCCCACTGCCACTCAAAATGCAGCAGTTCCACAACCTTGGCCACTGAAAGTGAAGACTGCACAGCATCAGACTTTTCAGACTGTTCTTTAAAGCTCACTTTTCATTTTAAAAAGCAGAGGAAACTTAACATTTGGAAGATGAGACACAAAAGAACCCTGGAAGCAGACCCAAGCACGTTTAAAACTTGAGTACTTACAGGTATAAAAGTTACTCTGCTGCCCCAAAAAGACTGTTTTTGTCTTGAATCATTCCCAAGAGATTACCTAGATAAACTCTTCTTAAAATTATTACCCCTGCCGTGTGTAGACAAATGTCATCAATTCTGATGGGTTTTTTTAAGCAGGAAATTGGAATATTTTAGGGCATTTAAATATTTTACACCACTGTTTCCATAAATGCTATTCTTTCTTAATAATGTCATAGCCCTAAATCTTCAAAGTAAAATGCATTACCATGACATTTTCATAAGTGTTCTGCTCTAAACTACTGTTTATTGCATTGGGATTTCATGTGGAAAAACTCCAATCCAATAATCAAGACAAAGCATCCACAACAAATAAAACCAAGAAGAATCTCTTCCGATTCTTTAAGAGCAGAATGTAACTAGCACATTCTCCTGTGTTTTTTCACCAAATCAAGTTACTGGAATAAAAAAAGACCACCAAGTGTTAGATTAGGAACTCAAATTCAGTTTTAGTTATATTCCCTCCAGGCCTCAAGAGAACACATATGCAAAAATTAGTTCTCACAGTAAGAAAATCACTGGTTAAAAAAAACCCATCACAAAAAGATGACTGATATTGTTGAAATATTTTGTTTAGAGCATCAGAATACTTTAAAATTGTATCTTTCCTGAGAATTTCTTATTAAAAAAAATCCCAGAAAAAAAAATCCTAATAGAGAGGGAGCTATAAATGCAACTTTATTCCCTAAAGGGAGCTAAAAGCATTTTACTGAGATGGACTTGATGGTCCTGGTGGGTCCCTTCCAATTCAGAATATTCTGTGATTCTGTAATATTGAACAAACTGGCCCACCTGGAGGTGCACTGTGCTTGTATTCCAGCTTGTGCTGGGGGTTCTTCCTGCAAAGAAGAAAACAGTAAAAGCTTGATTCAATTACCTTATTCCACATTTAAAAAGTGCAAATTTCCTTGGTATTTTATGGATAATTACCAAGGCACAGCGTTTAGAGTAGTCAAGTAATGGCCAACAGATAAGGACAAAAACCTAACACAAACCCCCTTCAAATTAAATCTGTTGTTTCATCAACAGAATGATCAGTTTTTTGTGGGTGGCTCCATTCCTCTATCCCCAAAGAATGGGACACAGATGAAGAAACTATCAACTAACGCAACACAGAGTTTGTCTTATCTGCAAGGAGAGGCAGTTTGGGGTTTGGATAAAGCATCTGCTCATTCCTGAGAAGTATGTTGGCAATTTCATTACAGATATAAGCCTATATTGGTCAGCCTGAGATGGGAAACTCATCTCATCGGTGTTTTTAAGAGAACCACTTTTCCTGTATTAGCTGAGTATCACCAAGGCTTTTTCCTAAGAGCTGTCCTCATTTTGTTACATTTCACATGCTTTTTAAGGAAAACCACACCTTCCAGGAGAAAATGTTTCTGTGTGGAAACAATCTTTAACTGCAGCCACCAGTTTCAGTATGCTCCCATAGAAATGCCAGTGCCTCAAAATATACCTTCTTGTCCCTTGAGATCATTGTACAGTCTGCTAAATATGTAAAATATAGATACTGAAAAACAGTATTTTGAAGAAAATCAACAGTGCCTAAAATAAACAGCCATAAACTGGATTTTATTGCTCTTACCTCAATTATGCTTTGTAACAAATCAAGTACTGATTAAAACAATTTTTTGCACAAAATCCCAACAAATGCATTATCAAAATTTAAACTAATAAAAGTTACAGATCAAGAACAACATGTAACAATAAATTGTTTCTATAAAAGAACAATTTACTGAATGTTGAAAAGAGATAGAGCGTTGATCTCTGAATCGGCTCTTTGAATTGTCAAGTTTTCTCCTCCAACAGCTGATATCACTACCAAAACAGTGATTTTTACTGTGTCAATGTCAAAAATATGCAGAGACTTGGGTGCTTTAGGGGCGGCAGTCTGACTGCAGTAGATTTCGGAAGGCTACAGTCAAAGCGAACATCAAGAATTGGGCATTATTCCGCTGTCATCCTGCAACTGCAGGGGAGAAGGTTGCTAACTAGCCAAGAAAAGCCACTTTGCGCAGTGTTTCCCACCTGTAACAAGCTGTTCCATAAGGACACTCTGGCCGGGTGTCATTGTCATCCTGGGCCACCACCTCCTCGTCATAATAGTCCTCGTCATTCGGATGACTGAACTGCTGGAAGTGAATGGGATTCTTCCTGCAGAAGACAAATACACACCCAGACTGACTGGTTCCATTTCAACGCAAGAGGAGGACATACAAAACCTGTTGCTGAATCGTTGACAGCTCATTTTTCTGTGGCTACATGAAGAGGAGCTTTTAATGTTTAACTTGATGCAGAATGTACGACCTACTTTCAGGACAGCAGAAGAAATTTTCTCTGAGCACCTGCTGCAACTGAGGTTAAACCAGGAATTCTCCTATTTCCCATCAGCTTTAATTTTCAGACCTCCCACACATACACAGGTTTTGTTTGAATTACAAACGAGCATGCTGACATCAAGTTGTACCATAAGGCATTAACAACTCCATGTGTAGCTCAGTCACACCAATGAGGAAAGCACAAGACCATCATCCACAACTTCTTGCTCTGCAACACTTCAATCCGAGGTGAACAAGTAGCAAACACAAATTTATACATCACTGAAAGAACATTTCCACCACTTCCAGGCAAGAGCTTTGTACACACACCACTCAAGACTAGGCAGTCATGAACATCACTTAAAGAAGAGTTTTCTTCCTTCTAGAGTTGTTGTAAATGGAGTTAAAAAGAATACAGAAAAACAAGTTCTGACTTCAGGAGAAATTCATGTGACAGATCAAAACATGCTACAAAAAGACCCCATCAAAATTAACACACTAGCAGCAAAAGCAAATCTACTTTTTCCCTATAATTTCTTAGAGACTTTTTTCCAAGCATAATCTTGAGAAGAAATGTGAGATTTTTAAATGCATTATTTTCCAAAAGACATCTACAAAATACTTTAGTGATTACCTCAATTACCCCCAGAGTACATAACCTCTAGTGTGCTTGTGCAAATTTCAAAAGTGAGTTGCCTGCCTCAAGCAGAAGGAATAACGACTTTTAGAGAGTACTCACTGCTTTGACTCACTACAGCTGCATTTAAAAGCAAGTATAGAACATGTCAAGCACACGTGTGCAGCCACCTCCATGCACAGCAACTTCCTCACTGATCAGAGAAACTCCTTTAAATTCACAAGTACCTCTTCTGAACTTCACAGTGGAGAGTCAATATTCATTTAGCATTTCAACTCCCACTATAACCAAAGAGCATTTGTTACAGCTTTTACAAAATGATGTCTTAAACATTGTGAGCTCTGCTGGCCATTCAGGCCTCCTTTTGGAATTTGAAAAATACCAGATACTTAGTATTAATTCTTTAAACCTCCATTTGAGAGATAGCTTTCACTCAGGAAAATCCACAAGCAAGCTACAGATAAACTCTTCTATAAGAAGGTGACAGGCTTCTTGTCCTGGTCTTTTGTTGCTTCTGCAAACTGTAGGATAATTGAATAATGTTTCACTAGAAACTATTGCAAGGTTGCTGTCTTTTATTCCATAACAAATTCTCATGAAACATCACTTCTTGTGACAAATTCAGACTGGCTGCCTGCTTCTTTCTCCATTAAAAATAAATGGGATGAAACCAAATCATTTAGAGGCCATTTGCTTTGTTTTCCTAACGCAGAAGGCTAACATAGTTGCAGTAATAGCAAAAATTCTCAGTCACATGAAATACAATTTATCTTCTGAAAGGGATACAGCAGCCACTGATGTTCTTTGAAGTCACTTTAATCCTTATTCCTACATCAAGATACATATAGCATCATAGCTGACAAGGAAAGAAGGACTAATAGCTGCCAATTCACAGATTTATTGTATTTTAGGAGATATCCATTTCCTTCTTAAAACATTGCTTCAAAACCTACTTGGACAACACCAAGCAGCCGTTACTGAAGGAGAGGGGGAAGAAAAAGAAAAAGAAGTATGGGAGAAAGGAGAAAGAGCAACAGAAGAGTTGTGATGTACAAGTCCTTGTCACTAGGATTCAGGAGTCTTTTGGCCAGTAGGTGATGCTCCTCAAATTACACATTACCTGTGGAGCACCTCAAACATGTCCTACCTCTTGAACATGTCCTACCTCAGGCGCTCAGTAGAAACATCCTATTTTATCTTAGTTTTATCTGGCTAATTCATACTTACTCTATGTGTAGTGCAACAATACCCCACAAAATAAAAGGAAGCAGAGAAGAGCAGAGCTAATAAGCAAAAATCTTCCCGTTTTTCAGAGAAACCCTAAGGCTTCTTCCTTAAAGGTTTTTCTAGGGGTTTTTTAATGTTTATTTGCAGACATTTGTATTTGTTTATTTATAAGATATTTAAGTTACAGGAGCACATCTATCACACCGGAAGTTGCACTCCAAAGTTAACTGTTTCACAGCAAAGCCTCAGTGCACAGCAATGTGTTAATTCATTCAATCAAAAGAAAATCATTAGGCTTTACTTGCATGAAAAGTAACCAAATAAAAGCCTATTTTAATTAGGAAGTTTTATGACCCGTGCCTTCATATGAACATACTGACACAGTTACCACAGCTTTGCTTTCACAGAAGCTCTAAATTTGTGTACTCACACTTCATGATGCAGGAAACTATGAGAATAAAAACTGTGCAAATAAAACTTTAAAACCTCTTCAGAATCAATGCAAACATCCTCGAGCAGAAGTTGAGTATTGTTCAGTGAAATATTTAAGACAGTTATTCATCTGTGTAGCTATCAAAAGCAACCTTAAAAACTTCTTCTGAAGCAAATATAACTGACCAGTTCAGAATCCCTGACTCCTCACAATCCCATGCAGAAGACCCCTCGCCATCTCATGGGCTTTCTTCTTCAGCTACTGAAAGAACCTCCTAGTGAAAATGTAATGAATTTCCAGCACTGCTCATAAAGCCATAGAATTCAAGCCTGAAGTTATGTCATGACTGCACATAACATGTTTCTAAGTCCTGTATTTTGATTCTTACTAGGAGACAGGACTCCAAAAAAAGACAGGTGCAAGTCTTTAGCTGCCTGATTTGCAAGCTTAAGAGTGAAAGGAAAAATTTTCATAAATAAACAAACAGCCAAGTATTCAGAAGAACCCACAAAATAATCCAAACGTTGGTTGAGCATCTCCTGCTCTGACAGCTCTGGGAGAGATTTACACACCCCCAGTCAGCAGAGAAGTGCACTCCAGGCATGGCAAAAGGATTGAATTGTGGAAGAAAGACTGTGAGTTCCAGTTTCACAGATGACAGTTCAGGTCTATTATACCCCTTCCATGGCGGCCCTTAAAAAGGGTGGTGGTGGTAGATTTATTTTAATTCCCTATTCTGCTAACTTCAGAAAAGCAAGCAGCAGACAAGAACACATGACAATACTCAGAGTTCCAAAACAACAAATATAGGCAGCTACAACATACACAGAGCGCTTTATCTCCTAATGGTAACAGCAGCTCCTTTGGATTTGGCCACTTCAGAAAGAGACACTGAACGAAGGTGATGAGAAGACTCCTTGGGGCAAGAGATGTGCATCGAGTTTGATTCTTTCAAAAGCAGTGCTTTCGCATTCATAGATGAAGAAACTGAACTATGGGATACAAATTTACTTCCTAAATGTTTACGACAGACTAAAAGAAATGTAGTCAAATAACTAGAACTAACATTTAATCTTTGCTCTAACACACTTTTGCCACCATGCAGAAACAACTACGTAGGAGCCTTGAATTAAAAGCAAATACAAAGACAGCCTACAAAGCACATTTCTTTTGCTGCAAGCAAGCAGGTTGAGTTTCGTAATATTTCCTGAAGATCAAAGCTGCCATTTTTGCTTCTCCCTATTTACAAATTTCTCTGACAAAGTAAGACTGCTATTTGTTATTCCAGAGCATACTTTATTTTTTATAAAGCAATACTTTCCGAAAGTATTGCTACCATATGTTTCACAATCAAGAGACCCAGGAAGAGATGTGCACATACAGACTCCTACTTCTGTTTACTGGCATCTGAGATTTGCCTTCCTAAAGATAAGGAATATTTCACCGTACCAGAGCATTACATCTCCTTAATACCCATACAGGGCAAAACTTGTCTCAGCAAAATCCAAAGTAGCTGGAGCAAACCAGAGGTTGCATTTGTACCACTGGATGGACAGAACTGTCTGATAAGTCATAATCATTAAGGGGAAAAAATGAGATATGCCAAAGTTACATGAAAACCGATGTGTGATGTGCTCATGGATACAACAGCTTTACAATTCTGATGTACACAGTTAGCTCAGCATCAGGCCCACCAAACATACAGGAACCCAGTCATTTGTGCTTGTTTGGCTCCCAGTCAAACTCCCTGCTTTTATTATTGCTGAAGCCCGTTGGGGGAAGATAAAAAAAAGTCACAGGATCTGCTGTTTCCGGGATTAGCCTCGTCTTTTGTATTTACAAGGTACATGGAATTATCTAGAGCTCAAAACCTGCTCCTAAATGCAGTTCATAGGTGACTGAGCATTTTCTAGAGCCAAGAGCACCTCAGGACTTCAACCTTCCCTTCAATGTAACACCACAGATCTTTTCTGGGCAGAAAGAACTAGCAGGAGGCCAGGCACCCAGCACTGGTATTTTGGAACTTCTCTGGAACATTTTTATGACAAATCTTCATAACCCATCTTATAAAGATATGAGTGGGTGAAAAAGAAGAGGAAAGACCCCAGTTATTCCTCACTTGCAGAGAGGCTTGCAGACTGTCCAGATAAGGGTTAACCTCGAGTTCTAAGTGTGCTTTGTTGTGGTTGTAGAGTTGACTGAAAGCTTAAAAGAAACGGCATAAACACAAAGTTATAATAAAAGCAATTCTTGATCATTTACAGATGACAAATAATAAATATTTTAAACATTCAGATCACAAAGCAGGCAGTCACTTCAATAAACACAATGACCTTTCATGTAAGTCTCACCTGCCAATAAAACAAACCTACAGGGTTTGTGTAGGGCATTTGAACCTTTTACATCTCTTCTCCCTGCTAATACCTCATACCGTACACACAGGTCTTTTATATCTTTTCCTTTTACAATGGACCTTTATCTTTTATTTCCTGCAACACTTGACCTTTTAATTTGCTCAAGTTCTTCATCCCTTGTTTGGGTTGTAGAAGTTAGGAAGACATCCCAGCTCCTCCTTTTATCCTTCTAAATTTAGTGTCCTGCTATTTGTTTCTCATCAGTCCCCCGTTCTCCAAAAGATTTTTTTCCCAAATCAAAGCTTGTAACAACTCTACAGTTTTCTCTTCCACAGCTAATACATTACTTCTAAATAACAAGCTAGGCCAAGCTAGTTTTAATTTTGCTTTACCTGTAACAGCCACTTCCATACATGCAAGGTGTCCTCTTATGCTGCATCTGTTTGGAGCTCCCTGAAGCATCTGCACTTCTGGCTGAATCAGAAATCTCAGTGTTGAAGTCCAGATGTGCATCAGGCTCAAGAATCCCTTCCTGGGCACCAAAATACTGGGAAGTCCTGCCCCAGCGAGCTTGTCGGCTTGTAGAACCAGTAATCTGCTCTTTGTTTTCTGTTTCCTCAATTCTATTGTCTTTACTGGAGATCTGACCTACTCTTTTAGACCATTTGCTATGCAGCTGCCTACCATTTTTTTCCAGAGAACTTCCGGGGTTTTTTGTTCCAGTCTTGCCACTTCCTTCCATATCTCTCAAGGTAGTCTCAAGAGGAAATCCAGATGTACTCTGTGGAACAAGGTTACATTTTGAAGAACCTGAAAATTTACACTCCTCAGAATTAAAAGCTTTGAAGTAGAACTGCCTCATCATTCCTGCTTTCAAAATCAGTCACAGAACAGCCCGAGTTAGAACGGACCTTGAAAGATTGCCTGGTCCAGGCTTTAAAAATCTTCTACTCCACTTCCCAAACTCAAGTTCACTGCTAAACACAGCTGCTGAACGAAATCCTCAAGCTCAGAAAACACACAGAGCACAAAGTCTTCAAGAAAAACTTATCCAACAGCTTCCTTCCTCAGCTTCAGTGCCCTCATAACATGACCTCTTCTCTCACCGCCTCTGTTTGTGAACAGTCCAAGAACTAGTTTAAATTAACTTACAATTAAAAGTACTGCTCCTGAAAAATTAATGGGGATTTTACAGGTGAAGATGTAGTAGAACTGTAAAAGAATGCAGACTCTTACCCAAGAATCAATTTAAATGATTAATGAATTATTTACTAATTTAATTAATTTCTTAATAATTTAAGCACCAAGATATATGGAGTATATACGTATTTATCTACATAGAAGATACATGGGAACTCAGGATACATACCCTGACCTTAATCCCAAATTGATATATCTTAAATGTTTCAGCTCATAACTAAATCATAACAGTCTGTCACAGACAGATTACAGTTTTGACACAAACTGCATTTTAAATTTTGGAAAAAATGCACATTTAAAATAAAATACGTGTTCTTTAGGAAAAGAATATGAGATACACAACTGAGGAAAGAATACTGTCCTGACAATTGAGATATTACCTGGAAGCATATCTACATTCAAGGCCAAGATACTTTGATACGTCATAGAACTATTCAAAGGTCTCTGCTTTCTAAAGATTATTATCTATGTTTCCCTTCCGGTAAATTTATACTCAGTTTGCACAGGTGTGTTTGGTAGAGCTTGAAAATCAGCCAGCGATTTCCTATTTGATTTTGTTCCTTTCAATGCATGTCTCATGAAATGTTATCCTAAATCAGGGACAATTACATTTGAGCAGCAAGGTGATTAAGGGAGGGCAAAGTCAGCATTAATATCAGACGATCCTGAGAGAAGCATATTTAGTGACTCTACGAGGAGACACAGACAACCGCCAAAATACGGCTCAGCAATCAACTCCAACTTAAGAAAAAAGCCTTCCTTTGTAAAAGAAAGCATAAATTACTGCTGTTTTCCACTACCACTTGTGAGCTCTCTACCACGTGTTTTAACCCGCTATAGTTCTGAATTCATGCTTGACACGTTTTGGTCTTTGGAAATTCTTTTCCTAGGTGATTTTCTGTAAACAAGAGTAATGTTTTTCTAACTGTACCTATGTTATTTTATTCTTTTTTCACAGGAGGGATTTCTTGATCTCCCTCTCGTCTGACCAATGTGATTAAAGAAGTTTGCCTTCGTTTCACCAATGAAATTGGTCTGTGTGAAACAGTATAAAAGAGAGATCACCTCAAAAGAAAGGATTAAATTTCTAACCTTTTAAAAAAAGTGAGTCTATGTCGTTCTTAGGAACTACCATGAGGAGACAGGAGGCTGCCATGGGTTGGGACCAGCGACAGGCCAGGCTGCGATCCCGGGAATCCCAAAGGCAGGGACAGCACACGCGGGGCCTCGGCGCCCTCCGGCGGCTGCTGCTCAGACATTCCTGCTTCCTTCCCTGCAGAACGTTTTCTCAGCGGCAGGACCGTGATTTAGGCTCTGATCTCCAAATCACAGTCTTTCCCAGGTCTCTGTGGTTATTACTCTGCTTGCCCTAATGCATCACTTTTTCCCGCAAAGTCCTGAAGGCAATTTCTTAAACTGTACTTAAAAATGGTTTATGAAATTGCTAGGTGAAAAGAAGTAAGGCTTCCTACTTACAAATTGCAAAATGGAGTAATTTATTATGTAGTCGCTCATTTTATAACCTGGCAAAGAGAAAACGGCTCAGCAGCTGTTATTAATGCACCTAGTGGAACACTGTTATACCAAAACTACTGCTACTGCTTGCTCTCCATGCACGGTTTGTTTCGATTAACCTTAAAACCAAAACCCCAATAACTTTCAGTATCAGAAGCATTTTAAGTATTTTATCAGATCCTAGAACACACCCAGGCCATTTTAATGTCAGACATTAATAACACCTCCCCAAGTGGTTCACTTAAAGGAAACAAGTGAAACCCTCAGTTTGCTCTCACCAGAATATGTTTTGTCTTTAGCAATAATCCTTATTTTTTCACCACCTGCAAGATGTTGTTAGCAAGGATTTAACTGCCTGTAAATGCAGCTGTACTGTGAGGTCACAGAGGCACTGGACCAGCTGGACCAAAGGCTCTGTTCACTCATTGCCACAAATCGTTTTGGGTTTCAGGTAACTTTCTTTTCTCCTTTCCTTTTTTTGACTCAGCTTTTGAGATGGTGGCATAAGCACACTCCATGCTACCTTCCTTTGAAGCACAGCAGTTGCTGAGCCACACACCATCCTTATCCGACCATAAACCTTCACCAACTAGAATGGCTATAGCTTGGGCAAAGCCCAGTGTGGCTCTACATCAGTATCACACCATCACCAATTCCCCAAAGGGTCTCAGAAAAAGAAACCACACACACCAGCCACTCCTAGGAGCAGTGCTTTGGCCCATGTGCTCCTGCCTCTTGCTGCAAAGCTCGAAGTCTGGTACTTCTGTGGGACATTTGGGGCCCAAGTCCCAGATCTTTTGAAGGAAATGCAGAAAACCAAATCTTTGAGGCTTCCATGATCCTTGCTACAGAGCTATCCAACAGACTGGTATTTCAAAACAACAAACCATGAGCAGAACACATAGAACAAAAAGTTACGTTGTAGACCCAACCTTCAACATGACATTGCCAATTACATTCTCATTTTTCGCGATATGGTGGTTCTGCCCTGAGCCAAAAAGTTACCTGAGATGAAGGAACAGGGATGGAAAGGCAGCTCCTTTTCCCTTGATCTTGCTCTCCACCTTCAAAATCCTCTATAGTTTCTTCAGAAGCTAATCTTTTTTTCTGCTGTATATGTACTTCTGATTTTAAT
Source organism: Donacobius atricapilla (assembly GCA_013397315.1). NCBI lineage: Eukaryota > Metazoa > Chordata > Aves > Passeriformes > Mimidae > Donacobius > Donacobius atricapilla. The sequence goes on from WBMY01004599.1 coordinate 61,309, forward strand.
GACTCGCTATGACCTTCTCCCCCTCCTGGGCCTTTTTTCTTTCTATTACCTTAAAAAAAAAAAAAAANAACAAAAAAAAAAAAAAAAAAAAGAAAAAGGGTACTTTTGGAATGCAACTTTTTCAGTGAAATCCTGACACTAGAAATCACTAAAGCAGAACACTGAGCACGTGGCATGAGAAACAGCAGCAGTTGTGAAAAAGACTTTTTAAACAGTTCCAATAATGTTTGCATGTACCCTCCAGTTGCCTCAAGGTCAGGCCTTCAGATACATCTCACCCACACAGCTCCTAATCTCGACACTGGCACAATCAAAGCTTTCAGTCTTTGAAATAAACATTATTTTCACATATAAAAAACATATATAACATACATAAACACATATAACAAACGTTAAAGTACCGGTAGAGAAACAAACAAATACACAAACAAACCCCACTCCTCCAAACACACCCCAGTCCCCCCAAAAATACAAAACAAAAGCACAAACGTAAGAAAACTATCACAGCAGTAGAGGACTCAATACAGCCAGTTGCATTTTTTTTATATAAATAAGGCAGGAGGGAATAGTCGAGATTTAGAAGGAGGATGAAAGAAAAAAAATATCAAAACACAGATTTTCTTTAGCGTCTTATAATTTTTTCCAAACTAGCTTTTGAGGAAAAGAAAAGGCAGCGTGGTGAATGGCACATAACTGAGGTGTTTAAAGCCACAGCTGCCCTCATCAGTGCACACAGACACCTGTATTCACAACAGGAGAGAAGAAGTTATGCAATGTCTGGCCAGAAGAAGTGTCTGGACTGATCAGCAAAGGAAACTCCACAGTTTTCACCCAAACTACTTCACACCTCCCCACAGAAAGGCAAACAGGGTGGGGCGTGCTGCCTTCAGCAGAGTTTCCTCCTCTCACCTCTTCAGGCCGCCTGTTCCAACAATAAAAGTCACAAGGCCCAGTAAATGTCATTAGAAAGTTTGTCCAATGGCAGTTTTAGAAGCTCCCAGGACCAAAGTCAGACAGGTTAGAAAATCTCCTTGAGCTTGTGCCAATGCATAGGCACCTCATGTGTCCCACTGACAGTGACTGAACACAGCCCTCTGCTGCTGTCACTGCTGGTATGCAGCAGCAGCACACCACACATCCAGCAATTTCTTTTCCCACAAGAACAGGAGGGAATGTAACACTATTTTAGCCTCATGTTGGTAAGAAACTATCAGACTGTAATGAACTGCTCCTCCTAGGAATCAACTTCGGATTAAATAACCAAGTTTGATTCACTTGTGATTGAAAAACTAAAATGCAACACCGCCCAAACCCTTCTGCCTTTAAAACCTGTGAAATTAAGAATCTAATTTTAGAAGGGCAAAACATCAGTGACTTAAGTGTGGAGAAGGATAGGAATTAAAGAGACAGAAACTACCTGGAATTTACATAGTAAATAGGCAAGTTTATAGGAAAGGGCTCCAGAACATCCAATGCTCAGCTGTACAAACAGAGTTTATTATCTGGCATGAAAAACAGAAAGAATAGAAAGAAAATTAACTGATGAAAAAGAGCTCTATCACACCCATAGGACTGATGACAGAGGAGACAACAGAAGTCAGTCTTTGTCAGAGCATGGAAAGAGAAGTAGCAAATTAATACTTCCTACCACTGGGATTATAATTTTAAAGATTACATCAAAGCCCAGAAATGCATAATGGAATGCAATCGTTACCACACTGCAAACCTACCTCCTGCCATTACAGGCCTGGAAACCCTCTGCACCAGGAGATCTCTTTCCAGCATCCAAGATGGAAGCACTCTCTTCCTTTGAATAGATTTTAACTGTTTGCTTTCATTATCATCAGAAAGAGGAACCTGAAACAACATCTATTGTTTAGTATCTTCAGTAACCTCCAGCTACAGAAGAGCAGGGGGGGAAACTAGACCACAGTTTCCACTCAGTTATGCCCTTCAAAGGCAGTCTAGGTAACCACCTACTTTTTGTATGGGCATCATTGCTCAAGTATTTTACTTTTTTTGTGCAGTTTCCACCCACTCAGAAAAATAACATCCAATGGAACCTCCATACAGTAAAAACAAAACAAAGGAAAACAAAGCAAAACGAAACGAAACAAAACAAAGCAAAACAAAGCAAAGCAAAACTTCTTAGATCTTTGGAATAAATATCTAAAAGGCTACAAAAAAGATTCATAGAAGAGCTTTACCATCATCTTGCTCCAGGATTTCCATATATAGATATAACAGAAAGAGCAAGTTTAACAAAAGCCTATTTGTACAAGGAAAAAAAAAACAACCCACAAACAGAAAAGTCTTTCTTGCACTCCTACAATTTATTTCTCCAGAAAGTAACCAGGCTCTAAATCTTTATAAAAACAATGCAAATACACCAATGTCACGTCCATTATTTACTGAAAACAGCACCATCATTTAGCCAGTCCACCCCAGGGATCTCAACTACAGCAAAGGCTGACACTTCATTTGTACAGAAAACACACCACCTCCTTAACTTTCAACACATGATTACAAATATTAAACTTCATTAAAAACTTAAGCACCTACCGAAAGTCTGGAGGCAGCATCATTATTCCTCATTTTTGTGGCTCCCTGTACCTCAGAGCTGGAGCATGCTGGTTCCATTAACAGTGGAGTACAGGACATCTCAACAGCATGAATAGTCGGTGCTCCTTCTGCATCAGCCTCCTGATATTTTTTCTGACAAAACAAAATCAATTTCAGCTACTCACACACGACAAATATAAACACGCACTTTTTGACTCCAACACAAAAGCTGGTCTGAATGTTTGCTATTAACAAATGCAGTTTGGAAGTGACTGTCAGCATCCTCATGTCAACTTACAGAGGAAATAAATGCACCTTATTTTACCTCACACCTACAGGGTTTTGAACAAAATAACTGCTGAGCACGACTGTGGTGTTTGGGGTTTAAGTATGTAATTTACACTGATTGCTGCCTTGACAAAACTTCGAGAAAGCTGAAATTACATCTCAGAATTTGCTTTATGGTAAATCTGCACAACTCCCCTAAATCGGATCCAATCCTGAAAGTCAGGCAATGATTTTAAGATGCAGTTTCCAGGATCAGAAGCCAAATGAATCACGCACTTCACAGCAAGTCCTCGCTACAGGCTAGAAGTCTGCAGCACTGAGGTGACACTAAATACTCTGATGATAGTTTCAAACGCCTCAGTTCAGAGCCACTACATCTGAAAAGCATTTTAGGCTATGAAAACAAACCCAAACTGTACCTGCTTTTTCCTTCAACACATTGCCTTTCCACTGCTCAGTTCACCAGCACAAATAACTAGGGAAAACCAAGTCTAATTGCTGCAGCACTCCCTGCACAGCAGCACTGGGGGGTCTCTGCCAACCCTTCCGGCACTTTCTGCCCTGCAGAGCCGGCACACTGACCAGCTGAACTTTCTCTTTGTCGCCCTATGAAGAGAAACACCAAAGACTAAGCTCTGCCCTCACCCCTTCAGCTCTGCAGGGGCTGACAAAACCCCAGGATGGATGAGGTTCAATGGGACCACGGTGGCACATCTGGTCCTAGCTCCCTGCTCAGGCAGGGTCATGCCAGAACACGCGGCACGGGATTGTGTCCAGATGGTTTTGGAGTATCTCCACCGAGGGAGACTCCACACCCTCTCTGGGCAATCTGTTCCATGTGCAACCACATGAAGAAGTTCCCCCTTACATCCAGGCGGAACTCCTGCGCATCAGTTTCTGCCCACTGCCTCCAGCGGGCGTAGCCCGGTCCATCCTCTCGACACCCAGATATTGACACCCATGGGCGAGGTCCCCTCTCAGCCGTCTCCTCTCGAAGCTGAGCAGCCCCAGCTCCCTCAACCCTCCCTCCTACCAGAGATGCTGCACTCCCCCAACCATCCCCGCTGC
>WBMY01004599.1:65251-95495 GCA_013397315.1 Donacobius atricapilla
GCCCGCGCACGGGGAGGCCGCGGTGACGCCGCCGCGCCCCGAGGCCGCGGGGATGGACGCGCAGCGGGCAGGAAGAGGAGCGCCGGGGGACTTCGTGTCTGCCCTTCCTCCCGAGGTCAGCTCCCGCATTTTCGGCGGGCTGGACGTGGAGAGCTTGTGCCGCGCGTCCGCGACGTGCAAGGGCTGGCACCGCGTCATCGAGAGCAGCGAGCGGCTGTGGCGGCGCCACTGCCTGGCCGTGCGCGCCGTCTGCCAGCGGGAGATCGACTGCGACCGCGGGCACGGCTACTCCTGGAAGGTAAATAAATGCTCCTGCGGCGGCAGAGCCCCGGCAGCGACGCGGAGGGCTCGGGGGGGGCCGCTGGAAATGTGTAAGGAAATGACAATAGCGCGTCCCGCCCCTCCCGGGGCTGTGCGGGGAGCGGCTGCGGTGGCTCGGAGCGCGGCTCGGTACACGGACATCTGGTAAAATACACGGAGAGATAAGGAAAGGCTGCCCCTTTTTCCTAGCCAGGACACAACCTGCCCTGCTCGGCAGTAGTCCTGCTGCTGCTGCCCCGCACAGCCTCGGTGTCGCCCTGATTTTTTTCAGCCTTCTCTTCTGTTTCACAGTTTCATGCTTTGGGTTCTTTCTCACGCTCTGGACTGTAAACACAGCCAATGTTATTGTAGTTTCAAGAAAAGTTTTCATTCCTGATCTTAGAGCTATGGACAGCTGATGGACAGTTGTCTTGACCAGCGGGATGGGGAGAGGTGTCAACTTTCTCCCCCAATCCCTGGCCTTTGTAGAAATACTATGTAATGGAGTCAGACTTGTAAATAAATGTAGTTCTTACTTCATGCCTTCTGATCAAAGCGTGAGTGTGTGTTTGTGTGTGTGTGACGAACTGTGTCGCCTCAGCGCTGACCTTCGTCACACACAAGCCCTGACCTGGGACAAAGCCCACGTTCCCGCAGAGGCGGCTGGCAGGGAGAGGATAACAGGACCCCGATAAGGCAGTGTGTGCTCCCTGGTTCTATTCTGTGAAAATAGATCTGCTGCCTAGGAATAACTTCCTGAAAAATCATCCTGATAGCACTGTCTCAGTACACCTCAAGTGACACGCATTCGGGAGGAAAAAAAAAAATGGGGAATAGAAAAGGAAATGAGCAGGAGCTTTTATAAGCTGTTTAGAAATTCTCCCCACACACAGACTGCTCTGAGGAGTTAGCAGCAGGTTCAGCTCCAGAAGAGCTGAATGGTCTCCCACTGTTGAATCCAGCCTGGAAGCTGAGGTGGATGAGCACCTGATCAGGTAGACCAGCTAGCTGGTTCCACAGGTGACTCTGGGCCAGCTGGAGGGTAATCCCCCACCTTATTTTAGCTGGTGTGTTTGAGAGCGGGGGGACACCGGAGGGGTGAAAAGAGAGAAGCAGCAGCAAAAGAAACAAAAGCAGCCTCTTGACGCAGTTCGTCACAGACACACAGACACACACTCACACTTTGATTGGAAGGCATGAACTAAAACTCTATTTAAAAGTCTTAACTCAAATATATAGTATCTCTACAAAGGCCAGGGATTGGGGGAGAAGGTTAACACCTCTCCCCATTCCGTTGGTCAAGACAGCTGTCCATCAGCTGTCCATATCTCTAAGACAAAGAACATAAACTACCTTGAAGTTATGATAAACCTTTGCCGGTGTTTACAGACCAGAGCGTGAGAAAGAACCCAAAACATAAAACTGAAACAAAAGAGAAGGCTGAAAAAATCAGGGCGACAGCCACTGGACTCTGGCATTTCAGTAAAGTTACTGCAGTGTGAGGCACAGCCACGAGCAGATAGTGGTTACCCTTTCGGTGTACAGATCTGGCTACCCTTGCACAGCAATTTCCAGAACTCACTGCAGTGATTGTCTCTTTTATCTGGAGGGGATTTGAAATAGAAGCTACAAACACACCAGGTTTACATTTTCTTTCCTTAAAAGGCTGGCAGAAGAGAAAAATTCAGCCAGCTGCCAAACAAAAGATAAAGGTCACAACCTAAACAGAAAGTGAAACATGCCTCTTCTAAGGAGCAAGATGAATTCCTGGTTTGGGTTTTTCATTTTGACCACCAAAGAATTGAGGCAGAAGCAGGAAAGTTGGAAGTGGAGCATGTTCTACTTCTTGGCAGCATTGCACCTTCCTCGGCTTAATGTCTAGATATCCAAAGGCACATCCCAAATCCTTTATCTAGCACTGTTCTTCTAGTGCTAAACTTAACTTATATTGAATGCAGTTTAAATTTGTTCCTTTCTGAGATCTGACTGTTACGTTTTTCCACCAGATTACATTGTTGAGAAACTACTGGAAGAGCAAAGTGAAGCAAGAATGGCTTAGTGGGAAATACAGCAACATTCCTTCACGATTCAGCTTGCCAGAGAAAAGCATGTATCCAATGGACGTTGACACGTGGGGAGAAATCTTGGAAGCAGAACTTGAGAGATGAGAAACCAGTGCTGATTCTTGCAGCTCAAACAACTTCTGCCAATAGCACACACACTGTTCGGTGGCTGCAAAACCGGTTTTGAATGAGTTTTGGACTGATTATGAATCTGTGATGAAAGCTTCTAAAAAAAAAGATTATGGGTGTCTTTTTTTAATTTGCAGTTTACTGTATTAATTTTATGTAAAATTCTAAAGACAACTAAATATTCAATTGTAATTTATATTTATAAATTTTAGTGTTCTACTGCACTGTCAAAAATACGCTGGTTATCGTTTCAGTTTGCACTTTTTGTTTTGGAAGAGATGATTTTTCTATTAAAAAAAAAAAAACCCAAAACCCCCAAGGTGTGCTTGGCTTTTTGATATGAGTGTATCGTATCAGCAGCACATGAGAGCCCACGAAGGAAGGCTGGGGAAGGGACAAATCCAGACCCTGGAAAGAAGAGGATAAGGGGGCTACCTCAGGATCAGCTGAACATTCCCAGTACCCATTTCAAGGGACAGAATCCTCACAAGGATCTCTGAACTTGAACTCACAGAAGTGTCAGTGCTTGGCAGTGCTGAATTTCTACTGCAAAAAATCTACTACTGAGAAAAAAAAAATGAAGTACAAATGCTCATAAAAACAAAGTTTTCTTCCTCTCCCCACTCTTACTCCTTCCTTTAAGGGTTTTAATTCCCCCTGGAGATTTCATTACATCAGTTCTGGTTATCTCTTCTCTCTGCCTCTGCACCATCTACTCAGCCTCCCGTCTCTGCTGCAGCATGGATGTGTTCTCTTCCCTTTAGAGACACCCCAGCAGCACCCAGGGGTGCACTCCTTGCACCACCTGGTTTAGGCTCATCTCTTGCTCCTTCGACCTGCCAACGGAAGCCCAGTGCTTGCCTCTTACCCTTACACTTTTGCTGAAGTGCAAAATTCTACTTCTGCAAGCCCCACTGACCTTCCCACTGCATTCCCATGCCATTTTTTATGCCCCTGACACTTGGAAGGTGTCAGCTGCAGAAGGGTGCCTGGGGCCTTCATCGCCCAGGCTTCCCATTCAGCCACCTGGCCTTCCTGCCATTCACTTCCTACCCGTTGCCCTGATTTTTCAGCCTTCTGTGTGTCTCACAGTTTATGGTTTTTAGGTTTTTTCTTGCATATGGGTGTTATAAATAGAAGCAATGTTTTTCTTAATTCAAGGTAGTTTACATTCTTGTTTTGGAGATATGGACAGCTGATGGACAGTTGTCTTGACCAATGGGATGGGGAGAGGTGTCAACCTTCTCCCCCAGTCCCTGGCCTTTGTGGAAATACTTTATAAAAAGTGGAGTCAGATTTTGTAACAAACAGTTCATGCCTTCTCACCAAAGTGAGTGTGTCTGTGTGTCCAACAACAACACCTACCCACCTGTCTCTCCCAGGATACAGAGCCCTTGGGAGAAAGCACATGAGGTTTGTGTGTGCAGAGCTGTTTGCAAATGCTTTCTGCCTGCACAATTTAACTGTGCAACGAGGTCTTAAACCAGCCAGGCTTCTGTGAGGACAGAAGGCTTCCCTCCTGCACAAAACCCTGTGAGCTGCTGCACTGCTGGATATCAAAAAGACCAGTGCTGAAGCTCAGCTGGAGGGCCCCCCAGGTCAGAATTTTACTTCTGCCTCTCCAAAACTACCTGCGGTATTTTTAATAACGCCTCTTGGTGTTCGAACTTTCCTTGCAAGTACTCACCATTGCAGCGCTCCATTTTTGAAGCAACTAGCTGCCAGTGTGGCTTTATTTCATCATGGTGCAGGATGTGGCTTTGGGCCATTGCCATTAACAGACTAAATGAAAAAGCATGCATGAGATATTTAATCACCACAGACTCTTAATCAGACCACTCGAATTTCAAGGCTCCTTTTGTCAAGTGTTTCTGCCAATAGGCAGAAACATGCAGATAGTCACGTCTTTATCCTGATCATCTTTAGAAGGTGCCAAGTGACAAAGTTATCCCAACTGAAGATAGAGCAGTCCAGCACAGGACTGGGATCAGCTGTTTCAGCCCACCAGTGCTGACCTGAAGACAATAAAAGCATACAGCTGGGAGGACTTAGGTAGTAGTGGGGTTTTTTTTTTTTTTTATTTTCCCTCCAAATGAACTTGGGATGAGGTATACTGGGTTCCCAAGAGCATGTTGACACTCGGCAGTTGTTTTTCACCATATTGCTCGTCCAGAAAAGTCCATCTCCAAAAGCACAGAAGAAGTCACCTGCTGCACTTAGCACCTTAAGTCAGCGGCAGCTTCTGATCAGCACAACACTGAGTGTTGGGGATTCGGAGGGGTTCAGGCCTCAGTGCTTAGGGCTGGACCCACTTCTGCTATTCTGGTAAACCAAAAAACCCAAGCTACAATTGTGGGTTGAAAGGGAAGAAGGAGGGAGGTGATGGACTGCAAACTCAGAGATCCTGGAGGGTCTACCGAGAAGAAATCCACAAGAATAATTTTATGTACTGGCACAGTTTGCTGCAGTCTCCCCCAACTCCTTTAGAATAACCTTGTCCAGCACTGCCAACCCATGCCCAGCAACTATGGCTTTACAAAGACAGAGGATAATAAAACCCAGCCTGCTAGAGCATGCAAATTAGGTACAACATCAGCTGGTTTTGACTCATGTTTAAAAATGTTGTTAAAACTACAAATGTTGGTTTTAATGCACAGTCCTTAAAAGCATTAAGTGGCAAAGGAGCTGCTGTTTGCCATTCCAGGGCTGCTGTCTGCATGGACTGTTTTGTTGCTGAGGTACCAGACACTTCAAGCTATACACAAAGGCTTCTTCTCCAGATGCCACAGGACACCAGTGGCCCTGAGATAATGTATCAGTCACAGCACCAAATATTGCTTTTAAACATTTCCGTGGTCTCAGAATGCCAAAACCAAACGATGCTGCCAGCTGCCTATTGGAAGGTTCAGCTTGAAGGCTTGAACCAAAGGTTCAAGGCTGAGCAAGCTGGGAACAGAGAGAAAACTTCAATCAAACAAATCAGCCACCTTAAACCTTTAATCCTTGTACGGGAAAAATGAAAGGTTGAGAAAGACAAAGTATTTTTTTTGCAGCAGCAGCAGCAGTATCTAGCAATGAAATATTACAATACCCCATAAGAGCTTTACTTGTTTCCACAACTTTTGCATCACGTTGCTAAGGAACAAGAGCACTGAACAAATACATCTGGGATATCCTAACACCTAGGTTTCACCAGGTACACTATATAGCCATTTAACAGCATAGCCAATGACAAAAACGTGCCTAAAGTCACCTGGTGTGGCTGACCAAACTAAATTGGCTTTTCTAACGCACCTTTATTTTTGTCGCTGGTCTGTAGACAATTTATTTCACTAAGTTATACTGCTCTACAAAGTAATTTTAGCGTGCAGCTCATCAATGTGCGTACTTAAAGATAACAACACAGGGGACCTGCTCAAACAGGGGCATTATAACCGCACCCTGCACTCATAGAGCACCTACACGTCTATGTGCAGCTCACAAGTATGAGGAGAGGAGAGGAAGTTTTTACTCTTCTAAGGGGGTAACTAAAGAACACATGGTGTGTTGTACCAATTCTAAGACGACACTCGGCAATTATGTTTTCTCCGCCGAGATCCACTCTGTGATGCCTAAAAGCAGAAACACAAGCTGTCTTTTAGGATGTTTGGGTTAAAATAGTTATAAGAAGAAGGATATGGGGGAGGGCAGGAGAGAAGAAAGGGAAAATTGAAGATGTAATTGGGAAAGAAACCATTCCTTTAAGTAAAAACATTAAGAGAAACTCAAACCAATCTTATTTTACCAACTGTATACCAGAATCATGAAATACTTCCTTTTACCAAAAAAAAAAAACTGCGTAAGAGTGTTAAAAGCCTGATATAAATAACTCTTACTATTATTCAAAAATAGTTCAGACGTGCATTAATTCTGTTACTGTATGTTAACCTTCATATGCTTGGGAAACACAGCAACTTAAGCTTTCAAAAGCAGGATCCCTACATACACATATAGCAGAAGCAATGGAGGATGAAAGAGATGGTTTCTTGGTTTTGTTTTGACATACTTTGGTAATTGAGAAAGGATTTTCAGACTTTTCCTTATGATATGGAAGCAGGTACATGAAAAGGCTGATCGTACACTGATTTACATAACTGATACCCTATTAGTCTGCAGTAGGCTGTTCTAGTATATTTGATAAAGAGAGAGGGGGTAATGGCAACACTCTAAGAAGAGAGTTCTCAATGTCCTTTTTATAGCAGAATTTGAGGATGTAGGAAGATTAGGGTGTCTAGCTGTTTGGGATTTTTAAATTAAACTAGTCAATGCCCAGGTCTCTTTCCTCTCCCTTGATCATTCCAGTTTATTAATAGTGAAAATTTTGGTGAAAGACATGCTGAAGGCAAATTGTAAAAAATACTAACATCATCTCTCTCCCTTTCAAGTGCTGGAAGCAAAATTCCATCAGTTTTATCAGTATTTCCTGTTGATTATTTTTCTCCCTCCTGCTCAGTCATCTTTTAATGAGTTGAAGAAAAGGAGGGAAAGACACTGCCATGTTAAAAGAAAGGCAGAGTCCATGCAGGAAAGTGAAGAGTTTTACTGTAGCTCATTACATTTAACGTGATAGGTCAATGAAGCCTGAAAAGCAAGCATTTTACTCACCTTTCATACACTCTTAAGTCTCCCTTTTACCACACTGGAAAGAAAAAAAAAGTTAAGCAATCTACAAGAGCCAGAAACAAAGTACGAAAAGCCACAGTTTTGGTTCTAAATGCAAAGCAGGAAGTGCTATGTTCTAATCAAAAATCCCCCCAACCTTATTTTGAAGCTAAATAAGAAGTTCTATTTCAAGAAGCCTGATGAGTAACAACAAAAGAAGAATCTTGTTTTCAGTCAGAGTTCACCTTGAGGACAGAAAAATCTCTATACATCACTGAGAAGATCACAGTTCACAAACCAAAACACACTTTTCAAAACACAAACTGAAGGCACCCACAGAAATACCAACAACCTGCAGAGGACTCTTATCTACTCGTTTTGCTTTTTCAAGTTCCTCCTGTAGTCTTCTAAAGTTTTAAAAAGTACAAACTGAAAAAGAAAAACCAAAAAATCCAACCCAGTACCACCCCACTGCCCTCCCCCAAAACCTCCCACCCTACTTAAATGCTTCTGCCTCCCACCAGAAAGATTATTTAAGGAATTTTTTTCTGAATTTCAGTGTTGCCCAAGCTTGAAATCAGAACAAATGGAGGCACACTTCAAACAGTGGAAAGCACTAATCAAGAGCCCTGTGAAGCAAGTAGCTTAAACTTAAAATAACTTCTCAAATATTTGAGAACAAATTAGGGCGGGGGGAAATAGATGCTTAACATTTGTAGTAAAGTGAACTCTAAGCCAAAGACAGAAGAGGAGGTACTACTGCACTGAAGAGTTATGCGTAACATTGTGAGAAGAAATGAAAATGAAAACTTTTCTAAAAGAGAGGTTTGACAGTAAATGATAGATACCTCTGAGGCTTTAATGAGTTTTTCATCTTTATGAGCAAACGTTAATTAAATATTACTAAATAAACTGTTCTCTTAACCTTTCATACTTTCTGTTAACTATTCTTTCAAATAAAAAGCAAAGACAACACACTGCAAAGAAAAGCACCAAACTACACTTACTAAAAAAGTTACATCACTTTACCCTTCAGAAGAAAGCTGTGGGATAGGGAAAGTAAACAGCTCTTTGGAAAAAAATGCTTGAGACATATTAAGTCCAAACTACTTCCATATGTGTTGTCTCTTGGATTAGAAGAAGTACTAGCACCTGTAGCTGAAATCTTGTTGGGCTGAGGTTATTATTTTTCAGCATCTGTGTTTGTGGTTTGCTTCATGCCATTTTTTTTTAAACTTCATTTTAAAATGGAAGAAGAAGTGCTGTGTCTGTGTGGGTGTTTTAATGTGTGCATGGTTAGTCAACATTCCCAAAAATCTGACCCTGACTGTAGCGAGCACGTAGGCAGTGTTCCAGGAGAGGGAAAATTGCTCAGTGCAAATCGTGGCAAGATGAACATGAACTTAAGAGGATATTTATATGAGATTATATTATACAAGTCTTTCAGTAACTGAAGATTATAAGTACAATCCTTATCCACAATGGTTTGTTTACTTTGCTGTCCTTTAGACTAGTTCTTTTTTTATAAATAAAAAAGAAACTTAATGTAGTTAATGTAGTAATTGCTGAGGGCATAGTAGGTGTGTGATTTAAATAGTTAGAAGGTGAAAGTTAGAGGAAGCATGAGACATGTAGGTCTGGTGTTCTGTTTCCTCTCTTTTGTTTAGTAGCTCCTTGCACAAAGCTGCCTCTCTCTTCTTCTCCTTTCTGTGCCTCTTCCATGCCTTCCGAGTCACTGGGCTGGCCTCAGCATCTCTAATAGACAAGTTGTTGCTTTTTAATTTTGAATTAAATGAATTGCTTGGATAAGATCTGGATTCCCTCAGACAAGATCTTCTCACTGCTGCCAAGATGCAGAGGCACCAACAAACCATTGAAATGTGTCTTGTGAAGCACTGCCTATGAGGTTACAGACCCCATCAACAGAGGATGGTACAAACAGAAGAGCTCTTCCATAAATATACTGACTATCATCCTCTGCCTGAGCAAACACCACTCCTAAATGAACAGCCATACCTTGGACTGGGCACAAGTTAAAATGATAAGGACATAGACTGGCAGAACATTTTAGTTTTATTAAATTGTGGCAGTCAACGTCCCTCCTTTGGTAAGGTGGAAAAGTTTCGGCTGTTTGGTTGTGTGGGGTACATTTTTTCTCTCTTCCTGTGCCCTTGGGTATTTTTGGGTTAGTGAGCTCTGAAAGGAAAAATAAGCAGCAATTACCAAGACAGCAGGCTGACCGAACAGTGGGTCTTTTTAACCATGAGTCTTCCTTCCTCAGAATGACACATCAGACTTCAGCGGTCCCGTTAGCTGGCTTGAGAGACAGGAAATGTCTGCCAGAAGCTGATTTCTGCTGGCCAGCTTAAGTGGACGTGACGATGCAGTGTCTCAGCCTGCTGCTCCTGCAAGGTTGTGTTTTCTTCAGGATAAGCAACGCAAGGCAACAGGGCTTCAGGCTCATTAGCTCAGCTACAGGAATAATTAAGCACAACTGAAGAGAAGCTTTGGCTCCGCATTTATTTTTAGATGGAAGAGATCCCAGTAAGAATTGCTAAGGATAAGGTACCTTATTAGATCTATGAACAGAGTTTTAAAGATTTTTGAAGTTTCCTTCACGCAAACATCAGTCTTACAGGACCAGGAACACCCTAGATGTACAATTTGACATTAACTTGATTTTCAGTTCCTCCTTAGAGTTTAAGACTTAGAAGTTTGTTTGATATACAGTCAGACAAAAATGGAAGGATTAATCAGGTGAACTGACCCTATCAAATAAAAACATTTATTTCAGTTACAAGCACAAGGTTTCTCTTATATTACTAAGGCACAGAATCAAGGACTGAGTATGTTGCTGGAGGCTAAAAAAGGAAAACTTCATCGAAACCACTCCAATCAAGAGTTCAAGTAACCAACCCATGCTTCCTTTCCCTTCTCCTGCAAGGTTCTTAATTCAAATAAAGTACAGTACTTGACAACCCAGCATCTGCTTTGTAGACCTAAATAAAGGGAAACAATGGTCCCAGGGTGATTCTTGTGGAGATATTTGGCAAGGTTTAAAACTGAGTGATATGGAGTTTGAAGACTGCTTTTGTGTTTGAAATACTGTGGGAAAAGACTTTTCCTCATAGTGCTGTCATGGAGTTATACTTGGTTCCACATGGCATTTCCATAGTTGTCTGCATTTTTCCTTCCCTTAATGCTGCCAGATTATAAAGTGAGTTGATTTCTTGTCCCTATATCTGTGGCATTATTTGTATAAGTGAACAAGCAGCAACAAGATCTGGTAAAGAAAAAAAGTGTAAAAAGTGTCTGGAGAAGACTGAAATACATGAAAATCCTGAAACACTCCACAGGCTGAAGAGGGTGATTAACTGAAGTCCTCTCTGTCAGTGACATGACTCTGTCCCCTGTTAATGGTGAGATTCCCACTATCAGCTGTGGCAACAGGTACAATCTTCTCAAGGTAGACTGATTACTCTAAGCAACACACACTAACACGGCATGTTCTATGTTATAATTTAGTAAAATATTACCATAATACAACTGGGAAAATGTTAGTTTGTTAGTGCCCACTACAGAATCGAAACTTCCACCCAGTCCTCAACCCCAACACAAACCCTTTGGGATGATACTGTTTTCTCTTGGTGAAATGCTAAATGCTGTTTTGAGTAACTAACTTATCTGTCTTCTTGTTGGATCATCTTCATTTACCAGTCCTAGCAACTGACTGGATTGCTTTGATCCACTCTGTACGCTCTGTGGATGAGGCTGCTTGCAAGTAATAGTGGATTTCATTTGCTGTGATGATTTCAAAGAGGATGTTGTCATCATCACGCTTCTTGGCTACAGGGAAAAAATAAAGTCAGCTATGAGAGAAAAAAGTCTTGTACTTTCAGTATTTCCTCCTTTACACCCTGTAAGGGGATCTCTTTTCTTTCTACAGCTGAGCCTGATCAGGCCTTCACAAAGATTGGGTCCAAGAGATGAGTCTCTCTCTCAGAGAAACCAGTCATGAATTCTACATGTTTCACCTTCAAGAGTCTCTGGTTTTGTTGGTCTCAAATCATAGAAGGATCTGCAATCCTGCAGACAGATCATGTTCCCCAAACCCTCCCATGCCTTGCCAGTTTATGTCACATCCATCTGTTCCTTGAGATGCCAACAAACTTTCTTGCTGGATATGATAGCCAGCCTCTCCTGTGGAGAGGAGAATGCATGAAATAAATGTTTCTTGGTCCTTGCATCAACACCATTTCTGATCCCACAACTTCTAGCTTTGGGAGGGAAGAGAAGCTGGACAGTAACATTTTGTCAGCATAACCATTTCTAACATGAAGCTTCCATCCCAAGTTCATTAACTAAAGAGATCAAACTCAGCTTACTTTGCCTAAAGGCCAGTTATCCTAACCCAGGGTTTGTGTCATCCTTTTGACCACCCTTCCCTAGAGTACTGACAATACACAAGTTTCCCTATTTCTACCTTTAGCACTGTACCCTTCCCCAGTAATTCAGACAGCAAGGGAGAGACCAGTTACCAGAATTCCTGAATCATTGTACATAGGTTGCCTTGGAATAAAAAAACACTTGTGATTTTAGGCAGATTGAAAGGGGAGGGTTGTACCAAAAACTAATTAGAGAGCTCATTCAATATGGTTCCTTACTGTCTGGCATATCTTCCACTGCTGTCACCACGCAGCCTCTCAAGTGAATTGCTCCCAGAGGTTCTTCTCCCTGGGGAGGACATGACATCAAAATGAAATGCAACACTTCTGAAACCAGTAGCATGTTAATATATGGCTACATGTCCAGAATGGAAACAAACCCATTTGATTACTTAGTACATCACACCTGAGGGAACAGGGGGTCTTCAGTCTGTGTGTGACATGGAGGGTTGGGAGTGTGTGAAGAGAAAGGCTTACTAATAAATAGGGAATCTCTTGTGATTTAGAATTCAGGATCTGCAGAGTGTTTAGCATGGGAATGGGCCCATTAGAAATACACAAGAAACAGGATGCCCTGTCTCAGCCTGGCATGGCAAACACCTCAAATATAAACTGCAAAATTACTGTATTGTGTTCATTTACACTTAGGACCTAATTTGTTTTGATCAAGCGAGAGCACACGTTCATTCTAATTAATCACAGATAAGAGGTGAAAATACAGCTCAGTGTTACTGGTTCCCAGATCTGAGTGGCACTTGCCACTCTGACTTGACAGCCCCAGAAACTATCCTTCACTCTGCTTTCCCAGAGGATGGCTAGGCCATGTAAGAACAACCAGTCCCACTGTCCAGCCTGATCTTCCCTGTCACATTCTCATGCAAATATTCTATTCAGGCACTACTACAAGGCCCTGGATTCAAAACAAACAGGGAAATAAACAGAATCTCTCTTACTCCAGCAGGATCATAATAGTGAAGATATGCAGGATCATCTCTTAAAACAAACTTTCTCACTTTCCAGTTCTTCCTCCGATGTCCCTAGGAAAATTCAAAACCAGGAATGTCATGGAGCTGCTTTGCCTGCATGCAGATCTTACCCACACATGAAAGGACAGGCAAATACAAAAAGGAAAAAACCTGAATATTCTGGACAGGAAATACTCACTGGAGTAGGACTTGAATCTGCCTTTTCTACATTACAATCTTTTGTACAAGAACTGGACTGTCAAAATGCTTTCTCTTTTTTTTCTTTTTTCTTTCTTTTTTTTTTAATTTTTTTTGGTGCAAAGCAGAGGAGCTTCAACATGGGAGATTCCCCGAAACAAATCATACAGTCTGGTAGTTAAGACATTCATGGGAGATCTGTGGGAGCTGGGTTTAACTGCTTGCTAGAAAACATGGCTGCAAAGTGCCTTGCAGGAAAGTACCTTGAATTATTGGCAAAGATGAGCTGAAAGTCTTTCTGTCCCTGCAAAGATAACAACAAAAAAAAAAGCTTATCTAGCTTAAACACCCTGGAGGGCTCATGGCTGAGAAGCTCAGGCAGAAATACGGATGTAGGTGCCTCATGACCGGTTTTCATGACTGAAAAGAATGGGTGTGGAAGGTTTAGACCTGCTGAAAGCATCTTCAGCAGAAGCAGTGATCCTTCCAAGCAATGACCCATAACTCACTGAGGGTGACCAAGTGCAGACTAACACTGGCGGAAAATTGTCATGAATCACTTCCTCTGGCATTTCAAAATACAAGTTTCTCAATTAGCTACTGTTTGCACAGAAGCTCTTACTAACTAGGCTGATATGAATGTGACAGAGTAAGAGAGCAGCAAGGCAGGGGTTTATTTCTTCCATTGTTTTTGAGTAAACTGATTCAGCAAGAGAAATACATGTGAGCACTTCCAAAAAGTTCTTAGGCCCTCAAGGACTATTTTAGGAGTCCAGGTTCAGACTCAACATTAGGAAACACTTCTTTAGAGAGGGGGTGGTCAAACACTGCTAGAGGCTACCTAGAGAGGTGGTCAATGCACCATGTCTGTCAATGTGTAAGAAGCTTTTGGACAACAAAACCCTTAACAGTGTGCTTTAACCCTTGGTCAGCCCTGAAGTGGTCAGGCAGTTGGACCAGAGGATTGTTGCAGGTCCCTTCCACCTGACCCATTTTATTTGTTGAAGAATCCTGATTTTGCCTTCAGTTCACTAATATGTGCTTGCAATGGCCTTGGAAACATGACATTCACTGTATTGCTTAAAGTTTTGCTGGAGAGGAAGGTATCCAGTTATCTTCTGTCTTAGACATCAAACATTAGTGACTGAAACAGCTCCTTCGCTCAAGCATGCTGAAAAAGTCCATGAAAACTGGCAACTGAATCCAGCTGTGTGTCCAGAGGGACACAGGAGTGGCAGCTTTTTTACTTGAACTCAGTTTTGCTTTGCACCAATGACTTGTCACATCTCCTGTGTTAGGACTTTTTCCTAATTAAAGCCATCAACTGTTTTATTTCTTGGTAAGAGCAATAAAGCTTGCAATATTTGTCCAGAGTCCTGCTGCCACGCTGCAGCAAGTGTTCCTTTTGCAAAGGCAAGAGGGACAGAGATGAAACCTGCCAAGCGTGGGGATGCCATGGGGTAGTTTCTCTCTTACCCAAAGTTTTTAAGTGTATAAGAGTAATCTTGCACCCATGTAACATCATTCCAGTGACAGGACGGAACACGAGCAATACTGACCTGTTTCAGCAAACATCCTTGCTTGACAATTGTGCCTCGGAATTCTTCTTTTAGGACCACATCATCATCACTGGAATATCCCTCACAGAAAAATCCACTGTCTGGCTGCAAGACCACCAGAGAAATGCTACAGAAGTTACACAGTTGCTTCATGCTTATGTACATGTACCAATCTGGCTTCTTTTGGCTTCCCTCCTCCCTGTTTTTTGCCACCCCAAAGAGAATATTATTATTGTTGTTTTGTTATCATTGTTATGGTAATTGTTAAATAATCTAAGCTTTTCTGGAAAAGTCTCCCAGTTAAGTAGAGGACACATTTCAGCGTGAGGTGACACTACACTTCCATGATACCTGTTCAGACATTGACTTGCTGTGGCCTCCTCACACCACATTGAATCAAACTAGAAATAATCCAAAAAAGCAAGCAGGGTACACAGGGGCTGCTGCAAGAAGCATCCCAGGAGGCCACAAGGCTGCCTTTACCAGCAGTGTCTCCGCTGAACAGGTAAAGTCTCCCAAGCACAAACACATTTAAAAAAACAAATGAGCAGTGAGAAAGTCATTTTGCTGAAGCCAAGTGATTCCATGTGGTAAATATAAACAGAATTGTAATACCAATTTACTTGTTTTCACTTTACAGAGGGCATAGTTTTTTGCTAGCCTAAGTCCATAAACCAAATATCTTTCAAACAGTATCTGACTGTGATATTTCAAAGTTCTTCAAATCAGTCCACAGAATATGAAGTAGTAAATGGAGAAGGCTGCATATGACACCCAGGACAGGTTACTGGGGGATATTAAGAACTTTTACTTCTTTGCTCACAGGCAAACTCTGTGTGTGCACACTCCCACTGAGGCAGATGTGATGGCTCTGCACAAAAATGGGTTTGTAGCTTCCGCCACAGTGTGAAAGCCCCGTGATAGTGAATTACTCTCTTCTCTTCCACTGAATCAACAGGGAAACGGATGGTTAAATTCTGATCGCCAGTACAATTATCAGGAACAAAGTCTAAGTTAAAAAGAACCCAGCTTTGTCTCAGTGCTTAATTTACACTTAGAAGGGTGCCAGAAAAAAAAAAAAAACCCTGTCCTGGTTACAGCTATTGAAGTGAGCAGGCTCATTCTGAGTATCACAGGGAAAAAGACAATTAAGATTGATTTCTCCATTTCTGTACAATCTTTCCCCCAGGATTTAGGAAGCCCAACAGGAAGCATGAGAAAAGCAGAGCACCAGTAAGTCTGAGGCAGTAACAAACCAGAACACAATGCTCACAAAGTAATAGTAGGCATCACTGAGGTCTAGGAAGGGGGTGTCTGACAGCCCCTCAGCAGCTGTCTTGGATGTATCCCCAGCAGGCTGAAGGTAGCCTTCACTCAAGAGGGAAGAAGCAAGCAGGAGACCTTCTCGGCGATTTCGGACAGAGCTGCTGGACACCAGCCAGTCAATCACACAGGTTCCTGGTTAAAAAGGAGCAAAATATCAGCCACAAGCCAAGACAGACATGGAGAAGCCTAAAAGCACACAGGAAACAAGCCTACTCCGTGTATTCATCAGTCTCCTGAAAGATGTTCTTAGCAGGAGCATGAGGAGCTAATCTAGGAAGGTTCCTGGCCATGCAGCGAGGCACAGCCTTTCCAGCTGATGGCAGGGGCCAGGACAGCTCTCAGACACCATTCCTGAGGGAGAAGGGAGCTGGGAGGGGATGCAGGGCTGAGCTGGGAAGCCTCAAAGACAGGGACAGGGATGTATGAAGGACAGCCAAGCCTGGAAAAGGCAGCCTTCCAGGCTGCTATGCTACTGACACAGTGCTTTTGGAAACAGGGCGACTTTCACAGAATCACAGAATCACTAAGGTTGGAAAAGTCCTCCAAGATCATCAGTCCAACCACTAACCCAACACTGCCATGTCCACTAAACAATGTCCTCAAGTGCTACATCTATGTGGTTTTGAGCACAAACACAGATTTGACTTGGAGAGAATTACAATGGCACACTGTTCTATGATGAAAAATTCAGAAGAGAAGAACTCTTAAATTTCATCCTTCTCCTTTGTTTAACATGGCCATCACTGAACACTTTTCCAAGATACATCCTTTGAGCATCTCCTGGGTTAGCAAAAAAACTATCAAACTTCTGTGTGCTCTACAGAGCTTAGAGCTCTTTCATCTCTTTAGTTTTTCGACTCTGTGCTCCCTTTATTGTATGGAATAGAGGGACAGGAGCTCCTTACCTGTAAAGCAGTGATTAAACACTCTTTTATCTTTTTCCAGCTTCAACTCCTTTATTCCCTTTTCAGGATCTTTCATTGAGAGGTACAAGGCACTGTTCATAAAGAGAACCACAGAAACTGCTAGCAAATAAAAAGATTTTCCCAATTTGTACAATAATATCATTGCCATTCATGGGGGGGTTCATGCTTTGTTGGCACACGGCTCTCTGCAGGGCTGTAACACAGCTTAGTTTCATCTCCTGCATCTCCCGAAAAATTCAAGTTGCATAGCCTGGAGGTCTCAGTACCTTAACTCACAGCTGTGGGGGCAGAGGGTGGAGTGCACAAAGGGCTCTCACCACATCTCCCTATTTTAAGAATGCAGCTACTTGTGGTGACTATAGCGTGAAGAGAGGAACACCCACTGCTGAGGCACCTTCATGGGGCCCCACAGCCCCAGCAGGAGGGTTCACTGCTGTGCTCTGTGTTCACCCAAAGGTCCTGGGCTGAGCAGAAAACCTGTCCCTGTCCCAAAGCCTGCATGCTCTCAGATCATCTTGGCCCTGTGCAGTTTTACTGGCTTATAAGAAGACTCCAGGCTCATTTTTATCTTGGTATTTACAGCTCAGAGACAGAAGTCATCCTTGGTTTTTAAAAGTACTAACAGATTGCTTCCCTTTATCTCTTCTTCTCCCTTTGCCAGTTTCATGTTCTGTGGCAGGCACCACTGACCCCTCACCATCCAAAAACTGGCCTAACATCAGCATTTCTTTGGAAAACAAATAAATGGTCTAAAATGTTTTTGCAATAAATGATTTACTCAATAAAATGCTTCTCCTGGAAGAGTCACGCTTTGGCTTGTGTATCCTCTTGCACTGCAGTATGCCCAGAAATCTCTTAATCAGCAAAAACCTTTGATAAATAAGCATGTTTTGGTAAATGACAGTATATTAAAAAAGAGCTGCCCACTTCCGATTGCTAGCTCATTTCTGACACAATGTACAAACTGAAATTTTCAGTCGTGCAGGAAGGGCTGTGAGAGAATCCATGGACAGGCAGGCTCATTGTTCTTCCTGGCCAAGGTCACGTGCCTGACGCACTGACTGCAGATGGAAGTAAATGGGGGAGCAGAGCTATGAGAACAAACCTCAGATTGATTGTTTCAGGCAGCCTGATAGACTTTCTTGTGGATTTTCTGGCGAACCTTTGGCCTCCATCTATGTGATGAATTGCTTTCTTGATATCCCGCACCCAGGCATCTCTCTCCTCCAGGTAGGCAGCTTGAAAGAAGTGGTCCTGCTGCTTGGCCGCAGTGAGCTTGAAGACAAACTGGAATGATAAATTATGGGAGGTTTTGTTTTTTTTTGAAGTTACTTCGGTGTAGCCAGTTGGGCACAATTAAGCTATTACCACCACAACACACAGCCTACCTATGCCTCAGGACTTTGGAAAGTGCCTTAGAGACACAGTAAAATTATAGAAACTCTGAAGAAAGCCATGAACAAGCACTGCACATAACTGAATCCTTTTGTCACTTCACTCTGACTGATCCTGACATCACCAGCACATCCAAGGTGTGTGGCACCAACATAGCTGCTGATGCTGACTTTTGCCGGGAAGTTCAACACAGCTGGAAGGCTGAAGTGATTCCTTGGAGTGACTATCTGGAACAGAGGCTTGACAAGATTAAGAGAATAAAAGTGGGTATTTATTGAAGGCCTTCAATAGGTTCACCTTGGGCAGTCAGAAGCCTCTGAGAGGCTACACCCAAGGTGGACAATGGTCAGGAGTGTTTCAGAAAGATATAAGTTTTGTCCATTTACATATCAGGGGTTAATCTTCCAATTACAGCTTCAGGTAATTGGTAAAATTCCGGTAATTCAGGTAAACCCCCAGTTTGCTTCCCCCTCAACTCACTTTTGTTTATACTCTTGGGGCCTGAGGCAGTAAGGTGTCCTTGAGCTTCAGGCCTGGAGGAATCGTTGTGCCTGACCAAAATGTGCAGACAGTAGCTAACACTCTATACGGAGTTTTAGAGTTATGCACTGAAGCAGTACAGGATTTGAAAAATATAGAAGTTAAAATCCTAATGCATCAGGCTTGGCTGCACCTTAGGATCACCTACTAAACAGACTAGCAACAATGGAAAGACTGTATTTCCCAAAAATGAGAATAGATCATCTAGAGGTAGTTGTAAACAGAAAAAATAACAACAACCTGAAAATAAAACCAAACCAAAACAAAACAAAACAAAAAAAAAAACAACCCCAACCCATCCAACAAAGTTGATTACCTTTGAACTCATTTCCTTCTGGTGATCTTCTGGATAGAAAATCTGGATCTAATTACTCAGGTTTCAACTTCCTCAAAAATATAGTTCCCCATGAGTGACACTAATTTGTTCTGTAGTTGTGTTACAATAAA
The DNA here is from genome assembly GCA_013397315.1 of Donacobius atricapilla. Taxonomy (NCBI): domain Eukaryota; kingdom Metazoa; phylum Chordata; class Aves; order Passeriformes; family Mimidae; genus Donacobius; species Donacobius atricapilla. Next base: position 84,186 of record WBMY01004599.1, read on the forward strand.
TACCACAGGTTCTGACTCAGGAAGTGTCTAAAAATGTGAAGCTAAGCCACAAGCCAACATCATGACTTGATGAGAGCTACTGTCAAAGAGCAGCAAATTAACATCAGTGAAATCAACACAACTGAATGAGTCTGCTGAAGCCCGTGTTTGTAAATGATACATTTCTGAACATCCCTGACAAGCATTTTCCAAACTATTGCAAACAGGAAAAATTCTGACACCAGAAGTCCAACTGAATTTCATGGAAGATACATTCCAAACTTTCCAAGCAACGAGTCCTCAAAAATCCATCTCCGACAGAAAAGTAACCTTTTCTTATCTGATACTGTTCATGTTTCCAGCAATACTTACCTTTTCTGTCATGCCGGAAGCACCTACGTACTGAAAATCAATGTACAGTGCATGAGAAAAGCAATCAGACCGATCTATCCCAGTCCCAATATTCAACAGCCAGATTAACAGAATGAAATACCAAAGCATTGATGAGATTTATTACCAAAGGAAAAAATCAGTCTTCTCAAAGAGCTGAGAAGCAATATACAGTGAAATGCTAAAGAAAAGTTTTCATTTTCAGCCCATGGAGAAGTCTGGCGAAGCCCTTTCTTTTTAGCATTTACAAAGTTAGGCCAGTAAGCTAGATAGACTTCCAGGCTACTTCTGGAATTGGTGAAGAGTCTCCAGTCCTAGATGTGACCAAGCCTCCCTCTGATGATGTATATCTGGTTGTGTTTTTGAGAAAATCTGACCATTAGACTAAACTAAATACCAACATTTTAGATAATTTAAACTGGGAGAGATGAATCTAACTATGAGCAACCAAACATGTTAATGCTACCTGCAAGAAAACCATGTTTTCCCCAGGGGGGAAATGGAAAAAGCTGAAGAATATCAGAATTTATGTTACATTAAATAATGATCAAACATCAAATCAAGGACAGCCAACAGCAGTGAATTCATTTTGAAATATATTCTCAAAACATGCAGTTGCAGTCCCTTCTGAGCCTTTATCTGTGCTTAACAAATCCAAGGCTGCTTCTTCTGCCCTCAGCACTTGGATTTTGCGATTGATGTAGTAAACAAAGCATGTTGGTGATGTGCTCTGAGCTTTCCAACAAGGTCCTGGTGCAGATACACAAGGTGATTCAAAAATTTAACCAGAGAAATATAGAAGTTTGTTTGTGACCCAACAGTCCCTGTTCCAAACTGGGCCCAGACAAATGAGACTATGCTTAAAACTGACCCAATGAGAATTATCCCCCTATTCACCACATAGAATTCATGTCCTAAAAATATACTTTCATTTCTAGCCATAAAAACTTGAGAACCAGAATAATTCCCCTAAGAGGAATAACTGTATGCTTTGACACGTAACCAGTGAGAAGCCAGAACAGAATGCAGAGACTCTGAATTCAGCAGTACAGAAAAGCTGTAAAATGTAAGATGCAAAAATAAAGATACTACATTTTCAAGGAATGCATGTAAAAACTTAGGTTTAATCATACTGGGCAGTAACTACTTGTAAAAACAATCCTGGTGATAGCTTTGTTCATGTGAATGAGCATGTTGAATTTTTAACTATTTGAACAGTGCAGATTTTAAGAGACAATCCATCTACTGGTCTATGGACTAGCAGAACAATCTCACCACCCCAATATGGAGGGTCTGCTCCAATGCCTGCTGAAGTAATTGGGATTATTTCCACTGGCTTCAGCCAACCTAGCAGCAAGTCTCATTTAGGAAAAGCTATTTTGGGCGCCTCAACCACTGGGTCTCTCTTTGTCTTTATTATCCATCAGAAAAGACCCCATGAACTAAAATGAAACATAATGTACAGCTCATTTGGTAAACACCTCATGTAAAATAGGGAAGCATAACATAAAACTCAGTGCAGCCGAAGGAATGATCTTCAGAGACTATCACTCTTCCATACAGATACGGGGCACCTTCTGGGGACTGGTACATCCCAAAGGAGCCCTCTGGGCAGGTGGGGATCTCTCTCACTCTGCCTCCAGCAGACATCAGATACTCCAGACCTCTCTGCCTACTTTGTTGAACGCACATATGCTGGTGAATTATTTCTCCTTCGTTGTAAATCTGTTACTGACATTTTCAAGCAACTACTACAAAACAATACTGATGGCAGTACCTTTATGGGAATTAAAAAAAAAAAAAAAAAAAACAAACAAAGTCCAACACAAAACTGTTTGGAAATTAATGTTTTGAGAGAAAAAACTTAATTTCTATCATTATAATGTAGGTCTGTGATACTCTTGAACAAAGTACCCTTCATACCTCATGTATAGAGTAAGGAGTGCCGTGCTGAGGTTTGTTAATTAGATAATCAGCACAGGATTAACAGCATTCTTTATTCTGTGCCCCATCCTTTTTCTGTACTGTCTCAAAGACAGCTTGGAAGTTAACAACCCCTTTCTCTTGATGATGTAAATCTAAAAAGTCTTAGAAGAATCAAGGTGGAGTTTTTTTCATACAAATATGGGTTCTGCAACAACAACAACAACAAAAAAAAACCCAAAACAACAACACCCCCTCCCCCNCAAAGCCAGCAGGTCCAAATCTGGCACAAGGGACCCTGATTCCACTTACTAAGGATAACCTAAGGACAGGTTCCATTATCCTCACTTTACTCATATGAAAAGTTCACTCTCTCAGCAGTCTCTCACACTTCCTATTTTTCTAATACTCTCACAGAGACTTCTATCTTTAGTCAGGCATCCCTGTGGTAAATTTCTTTAAACTGTGATGGGATAATATTCCAGATTCTGGGGGACCCCTTTGTCAGAGAAATTCCAGGGGATGTGATGCCTATTTGATGGAACTGAGTTGACAAAATAATAAATGATGAATGATATGATTCTTTGCTCATATAAGAAATTCTGTTTTACCAACAATTATTTTTCAAGAACCCTGTAACAAAATATGTGTGTCACAGCATTTATCTCCTTCCCATCTGAGCAAGCCAGTTGTTGTTCCTTGACAATAAATAAATGCTTCTCCTGCTCAGAAAATGTTTCCCCCCCAGCTTCATTCTGTGGCAATTAGATTTATATTTAATACGACTTGTTGCCATTCAGCTGCAAAATGTCTTCACACCAATAAAATTTAGTTCTGCTCTCTGAGAGACTCAGAAGTTTAATAAAACCCAACCAACTGACGCCCTAAATGCTTTCTGAATTAAGTCCTCTTGAAGTGTCCTGAATTTAAATAGTACACAATTCCAAGCCTGCTTGTGAGCTCCTAAGGCAAGTGAGAATCACCACTAGGATGAGTGCAAAGAATTTGCAGCCACCAGCCTTTTGCCTTTTCAGTGCTTCCAGAAGTGTAAGTATATTATCAATTCTTTTCATAAAAAAAGTACTTACCATTCTTTTGCCAAAATCCTGGCATGGGCTGTGAATAGAGCTTCCTTTTAGTGGGATCATTCCTTTGGGACTGTTATCAGCCTTCCGCTTGTAGAATTCAACTCCATCTTCTAAGAGCACAACCCACATTGGCTTCCAGGTATTAAACATGCTGCCCTGCATCAATGAATCACATATTATGTTCAAAGAATCACTCTTCACGCAATACCCAAGGAAGAGATGAGCTTTAGCATCTGACTGATGCTAAAGTAACTACAGTTTGTGTTTCATGGGGATCGTACCACAGCCACACCCATCCTACTGTGCAGTTAAACATGGTTGCTATTTTTCTGACCACCATTTATCCTTGTAGTTGTCTGCCAATGGAAGCCACTGTGGATTTAAGCAACGATAAAGGCTTTATCCTATGGGCTGTACCACAAAAGGCTTCAGAGCAGAGAATGGATGTGCCGGTGGCCCCACACGGTGTCTCGAGGCCAAGGTGATGTGACCTCTTTAATCTCACCATTCTTCCTTGATGTTTAACCCAATTAAGAGCAACTGAGTAGGCTGTGGCTATTTCCTGTTACCTCTTTGCCAAGGTTTCCCAGCCTGTTTCCCTTCACCTTCCCGCCCTGTTCAGGGTTAGTTTTCTCTTCCACTCAGCCCAACACTACCCACTCACCTTCTTGACCAAGTAGCCCTCCCTTATGCGCATCGGTTCTCGCTCCATGGCTTGGGCAGTCCTGCTCTCGGGTCTGTCAGTGCTGGCTGTCGAGTTCCTCTGGCAGCAGAGTTTGTGGGATGGCGTTTTTTACAGTACAGCTGTGACATTTCACAAGTTCCTCTGAATGCTAATCGCAAGCCCATTTCCTCTTACACAGTGAGAGATAGGGAAATGCAGAAGCACATGTGTATTTATAGCCTGTCTCTGACAGCACAGGCAACGGCCTGACAAAACACTCCATCGTATCAAATCCAGCCAGCCTTGATGACAGAATCCTGGGAAATTAAATAAGCACTTTAGTGCTGGGTCACGAGAAATTGGGCCTGCTCTGCAAATATGTGAGCTCTACCAAAACAACAAACAGGGCACGGTGCTGCTGCCTGGGGCGTGCCAAATAATTGCAGTGACAGGTTCCCAATGCATCGGTGCTTTCACCCCACCCTGCCTTCCAAATTTGGCTCCCAGTGGGCAAGCATGTGGAGACTGGCAGGGAGCTGGAGGACCCACACTTGGTTAACGAGGATGCGCCCTCTGCTGACGTGAGAAATTTGTTTATCAGACTTGATCAGGTCTGGGATTTTCCTGCTGAGGCCTCCCAAAGACGTCAGCTGTCAAACAGGCACAAATGGATTAGACCCGGGCATTACGTAAAGCACGGACCACAAAATGCTTTCTACAAGCATCTTTTACTTGCTGCAGAGCTTGTTTGGCTTTATTTGGGAAAAGACAAGGCAAACCCCTATTTTTTTGTAAACACCAGAGTTAAAAATCCCTCTTCTCCATATAGAAGAAAGTGGGGCTATGTGGGAGGTAATAAGAGGCTGCTTCATGGTATCTTGAAGCAGCCTCTTGTGTTCTTCCAAGCACAAGATTCCAGGTCACTTTTGCAGCCAAGCTCATTCAGATAAGTGTTGATTTGTGACTCCATCCCAAAAGAGGATCCCACAACAGGGACTTTCTTCATAGACAGAAATTCCTGTTCTCCATATGACTGTCTCAGCCTTTACTCTGGAGGAAGTCTTACTCAGAAGTCTCACAAGGTCTGTGATAGAGGAGCAGAGGGTTAGCAGAGCTCTCAGAGACCTTTCCTAGACATTCCTTACTGATGCTCATTTAGTGGTATTCCCACAGATGAGACTCCACTCCTTCCTTGGTTATCTGTATCAATGCTTCACTATCCCAACTGCTCGGTGTTTCTCCTCACTTTCTGAATGAAGATTTTCCTTTTCCAGGCCTTTCTCAAATAGTTGCTGCACAAATGACACAGCCAGTCTCTCCGCAGGCAGAGCACCTGTCTGTCCCACCTGTTTCAGGTTGAACACTTTGTAGTGCATTCTGTCCAAAGTACGCCTTTTTGTGATGATTTAATCTAAGTTGTTTGGGGTTTCTAAAACCTGCAGCCCCAGTGCATTGTTCCTTTGCTCATGTAAATCATATTGTTGTAAGGATCTTGTTGCTATTAAAGGCACTAGTTGCTAATGAAGCCAATCGTCCATTAGTTTGCAAATCAAAGACTCCAAATATTCTCTGGATGTGAAGCACACTTGAGTTCAACAAACATTTAAAAATTATTAGAGACAGAAAGTCACACAAAGCTAATAAAGCTTCGTGGTCCTTGGAACTAAAAGTAAAAATTTGCCACTCAAAAATGATCAAAAATGTTGTCTAAAATTTACAGTAGAAAATTTGCCTACCAGGCCCAGGACTTGGAATGAACTGAAGATGCTCTGGATTCCCAGAGCAGAGATGATTTAACTGGATTTCTGAGTTATATTTCTGTGACAGTTCCCTTCATCTCCCATAAGTCTTAAAAGGATGATTGAAGGACTGAGAAACTTGTAGAATCCTCCTGTATAGTGTCTTTTTTGGTCACTAATTATTCTTGCTTTAAGAAGGTGAATTGCTTCCTTCTCCTCCCATGGTTCCATCTTCAGGAAAAACACCCTTTTTTTTCTTTTCTCCAATTAGATAAACCAAAAATACAGGTCACGGACAACAGCAACTCATGAAGTGTAATTTGGAAGCCAAATGATCCCATTATTATCTACCTTGAGGACATAATGCTTCAGAGCTTGGAGCCATGAATAAAGACCAAGAGCAGGATCACAGTTAGCTCTTCCTTCTGTCTCTGCTTCCCCCACCTCGGGTCTGAGGAAAGGAAGCCCTATTCCCAGCTGGAAGGCCTTATGGGGAGCAAAGACAAAAGAACCTACCAGTATTTTCCTCCCTGCAGGCATCCTTACTTCAGGTTTTCCTGCTTTCCTGCTCCTGCTGACTCAGTGTTTGAGTTGAATCAGGATGGCAGGGCCCTGCACGATGAATTGATGATATGAGATGACCAGGGATAGGTACTCTTCAATAGAATATCTATATATCCCTATACTAAAAAGTGGTTTAAGGGAAACGGAAAAGGATGCTGACTCCACAATTTCACAAAAGCTCCTTTTTCTCACTTATCTGCATGAAAAACCTTTGGAGGTATGAAATGAAAATCTAAACACAGTGGTACCTAGCCAAAGGCTCCAGAGTTTACCATTACAACTTATGCTACTCAGTGTTAAAACACAAAATAACTTCCATCTGATGTTAGCTGAAGGCAACTGCTTTTATAACACTTCTCTATGTTGTTTCTATTTCATCTTCAAGGCTCAGTTTGCCCTTCCACTGTACAGGTCTGGTACAATCCTTTTCTTTACCGCTGAGGCTTGGTTTCATTTATCACACACCACCACGGGGAAAGCAGCACTTCATCTCCCCCCGGACAGAAACATCCTGACAGAGCTGAATCATTCATGTGAGGCAAAATGCTCCCTAAAGACACAAGGCTGTGGCAGGTGCAAGGGAGAGTGGACTGTGCATGTGGGTCTCCTTTGTCCAGCCATTCCTAAAGAGCAGCACCAGGCATAAGAGAGAGGAAGAGCTGTATTTTTTATTATTCCTCTCTCCACAGAGGGGAGGAAGAGCATTTTCAGAAAGGGAAGATAACCTGCGATGTGGAAATCTGCTATAACTTACTATGTCCTCTCCCTTTCTGTCTCAAGTAGGCAAAGGTGCATGATGCCAGATGAGCAGAATTTGTCACAATACCACAATCTGCAGCAGAGCTGAATATCTTAGCCCAGTTTACTGTTCTTGTACCGGAGAACTTGCTGCTGTGTTTCTTCAGAGAATTCCGCTTCATTTCTGCTACTTCAGAATATGAGGTCCTGCAAACACCGGGGGGGGAAAAAAAAAGTGACCAACCACATTTATCAGAGCAAGATATCTACCTGAGGGACTAAGAAGTGTTTATACCAAAAGCAGGAACCACGTGGCAGCCACAAGGAAGGCAAGATTCTGTTACACCAGCTTCATTGCTCCACAAGCCCTTGCAGAGATGGCTCTAACATGTTTGCTGCATTGTAAATGCCATAAGCCCACCTCATCTGCAACAAAACACATGACCCCTCCATAAATATATCTGCTACAGCAAATCAAGCTGCATTTGCAGGGGAAATGATAACAAATATGTTTGAAATGATTGTCTGTATGGGGAAAATGATACACACAAGTGATTTCCAAACGAGATAAAGACTGTCCAGCTGATATTTCAGTAAAAAACATTTCTCACTTCTGCACAGAGGCAGGGGGGTCGAAAGAATCAAAGTATTAAATTGAGAGCTGGAAGGTACAAGTCTTAGCACAATTTCCTCCATACAGAATCAAACATATGGCTCTTTTTAGTGCATGAGAGATTGTGGCTTTGCATGTCCTTCTTGAAAAGAAACCCCAAACCACAACATTTCCAAATTTAGCACTGTGTTAAGAAATTAATCAAAGAGGGGAATGCATAAAAAAGGCTAATACAGGTATTACCTGTCACCTTAGAATCTAAATGCTGTGGTTTGGCCATCTTAAATGAACCATCTTGTTCTGCCTCAAGGTACATTTTACATATTTAATGACTGTTGTGCTTTGCAGCAGGATTAATGCATTAATGAGAAGGTCTGCATAAATGTTAATCCTTGAAAGTTGACATATGCACATGTTGACATATAAAATCCTTCTGCAGTTGACATAATGCCTAGAGAGATCATATTGAGTAGATGCAATCAAGAGACCAAACACATTTCTCCAGAATGTTTTCTAGATAATTTAGACCAGCATAAAGCACAGGTCATGGTTCATCTACATGTTATCTCTTTAGCTTTCATTGAACACATCCACCCTCGCCTCTCCCCTACGGTAGTTCCCCATCAGTGATACAAGCAGGTGATGATGCAGTAGGGAAGGTGTATGCCCAAGAAAGAGGTCTTGGAGGATGCAGTTTGTATGTAGCTCTCTCACCTTGTGAGAGATTTTCATGTTCTTAGGAAGAAGAAGAGGTATAGAACTGCTGGCTACAGCTGACTCACCACTTTGAAAGCACTGAGGCATTTGCCAGGACATAGGTGAGTGCTCCAATTTCCCTACCCCCAGGGAAGGGAATTAGCTTAATGCACCTTGCTGACTCCACACAACAGACTGGGGGTCCTCGGCTGCCAGGGGAATGAAAAGTAGATTTGAAGGACTGAAAAAAACAAACCAAAACACAGACACACACACCCGCAAAACCAAAGAAACTCCCTCCAAAACAAACAAACAAAACCCCAGAAAAACAGTTCCGCAGTTTACAAAGACATTAAATATTATAGCCCCACAACACCCCCCCAAAAACAAACAAACAAAACCCCATAAAAACAGTTTTGCAGTTTACAAAGACATGAAATGTTATAGCCCCACCCCTCCAATGCAGGTGTTGAGAATGGAGGAATTGACACAACTTTATCTTTCTGTTCCCAGAAGGAAATTGCCGCTGTGGCTTAGGAGAAATAGGACTTTGTCCTAAGTCTATGATGATTCATTTAGCTTTGAATCTTGTAAATGTCAGCATGTTTACTCTGTGCTCCTGGAAAAAACCACACCAACTCCTTCTCCCTACTGAATATTTTGCTCCCTACAGAATATTTTGCTCCCTACAGAATATCAAGCGATTAACATCAGGTCATGTAGCAGCCTGAGATCTGGGACCCATAGAAAATCCCCATGGGGACTGCAAGGGCCTGGGTTTCTCTAGCCAGGGCCCATCCCGCAGCATCCAGCACCTCCATCCAGATGGGCTGAGGTCAAGCCAGGTATTTGACATGCAGGGCAAGGTCAAGGGCATCCCATGGCTGGATATGCCAGTGGTGGAGCTGGAGAACAGCCGGCCTAAGTGTAATTCAGGAAAGGAATGAAAACCAGGACTGAGCTAAAACTGAGCCTGTGGGTAGCCCCAGGTGAGGGGGCTGGTCAGGGCCATTAAGGTGGGCAGCAACAAAACTAAGCTCCCAGAAGGATTTAGCAAAGGCAGCCCCTTCCCTTGATCTATACTGATAAAGGGCATCTGGAGGGATCAGATAAGTAACTGTATTAACACAAGTGTTATTATTAATCAAAAGAATAAAGAATTTTTTCTTCATAAATGTTCTACTCTCACCATATTACACTTGCATAAGGTAAGACAGTTACTATGCATACACATTCCATAATATGATGCTTTTTTAATTTTGCCTCATGTTTGCCCCATACTGGTCAGGGATAAAGTCCCAGCCTGAGCTGTGTCCATAGAAAGATAATCATTCAGGCAGAAATAATAAGGGAAAAAAAACCCTGGTTATAGATCTGGCCTCTCGTGTACTTGGGAAGCTAATTGCAATCAATGCCTTCAGCTACACACAATTTACTACAACATGATATGTCTGGCCCATGAAGCGAGTAAACCTGATCCCTGGCAGTGGCCATTACTCTTCACACGCTGCTTTAAGTGATGCTGTCAGATTCCCCACAGGTTAGGCCCCTGTGATTTCATACTGAATTACCTTTAAACTTACAGAAGGGGGATTTACTGTGGGCAAAACTTCCAACAAAGCCATAAAGTGCAGCAGTTTCTGCAGAATGCAATGCAAAGGGAGATTTCTCTTGCAGCGAGGAAGAGAAATAAGGAAAAATGTACTGGGGGTGGGTGTTGTTTGTTTATTTTTGTTTTGTTTGTTTATTATTTTTGCAGGGATACACAGTCATGAGAGGCAGGGATCATATCCTGCCCCTATATTTGGAAACCTGAATGGCTGAACACATTATGAAGCCTGTATTGAGCTGGAACATGAAGCAAGGGATATCCAGTAGGATTTTTGGGGTTGGAGGTTTTTTTTTTCCCCAGAGGTTTTCAGCAGAATGTATTCTTTTGCTTAAAGCTCACAATAAAATTAAATCACTGAATAACTTGCATGCATAAGGAAATGCAGCTGGGCAATGCTGTATCTACCATTTGGTTTATTTTACATTACACCACCACATGTACATCCCAGACTTAGAAAAATAAAAAAAAGGTTAGGTCCAGTGCAACATGTACCTATGAAATTCTCCTAACAAAGCCATTAACTCTACCATAATGTTCAAGAAAAAAATATATTCGTGGCCCAAAGCTTGTGTCAGACTTAAGGATGCTACAGTTTTAACAGCAAACAAGAAAAAATAAAAAAAAAAAAAATGGAAGAGAGGCACAAACCTTCCCGGGTTAAAAGTAATCTCTGTTCGATGGGAAGGAGACAGGCTGAGAGTTGAATTATGGTACATTGTTCAGTTTCAAAGATCTTTGTTCTTGAACGAACAGCACCAGCCATACGTAAAGAGTAGTGTTAGACTTAAAGACGTGAGATTCTGATCTTACAGTGCAATTACAGTGCATGGGGTATTTTCTGTTTAAATAAGAGGATTGCAATGAAGTGATTAAAATAATCCCAAGAGAAACCTTAGCCTGCCGATGTTGACTGTTGACCTCAGGGGGCAAGACAGTGACCCTCAGTCCAGGCATGGTGACTCTGACAGTCAAGAGAGCGAACCCCAGTCCATGGTGACTCAACAAAACCTTTTGCTGCACCGGGGAGAGAAAAAATCACGTCTTTGCTGTCCGCCCTCCCCTCTCTCTCTCTCTCTCTCTCTCGGGCAGCTCTGGATCCTCCGTGCTGCCACACCGATGTTTCAGCCACCCCAAAGGGCTCGATCAGCCCTTGGGAGGCGTTTCCCGGGTGGGGAATCGGAGGGTGATTTGGGGGGCTCCCCCAGATGAGGGCATCGGGGGATGGTTTGGGGGCTCCCCCACGGTGAAGGGATCGGGGGTCCTCTGAGGGTTCCCTTCAGTGAGAAGATTGGGGGTGCTCTGGG
>WBMY01004599.1:95625-111279 GCA_013397315.1 Donacobius atricapilla
GTAATCGGGGCCGGATTAACTCCCTGGAAACCGGCTGCAATCTGAGCAGCTGCAAATGTCCCCCAAACCGGGATATGGGGCGGGGTGATGAAGTGGAGGCGTGGGGAAGAAGAGGAGGTGGGGGGGAGGAAAGGCATCCACCGCCCCGATGCTACGCCGCGATTAGTGGGAGGGAAAATAAATAATCAAGCATCTCGTCCGCCGCTTTTGGGAAGGGCTGGCCTGGCTGGGATCCGGCAGCCCCTCCTCTTCCTTCTCCGTCCTCCTCTTCCTCTGCCTCGCTGCCGGCCAGCCGCCTTTCCTCGGAGGGGGCGAGACGCGCGCAGAGCCCGCAGGGCCCCGCCGGCCGCCAGCGATGGGCGACATCCCCGGCCTCGTGAAAATCAGCGTCTCCCTCAAAATCCAGCCCAACGACGGGGCCGTGTACTTCAAGGTGGACGGGCAGCGCTTCGGCCAGAACCGCACCATCAAGCTGCTGACCGGGGCCAAGTACAAGATCGAGGTGTCCCTGCGACCCGGCACGGTCCAGGCCACGTAAGTGCGGCCCTCCTCCTCAGGGCGGCTCCCCCGGCCCTCCGCCGCCCTCCCTCCCTCCCCGCTGCTTTATTTTTAGACGTTTAATGTTTTTTCCTGGCAGGCTGACAGCGCGGGGGGTTTCCGCGATTTCTCCCTCCCGGTCCTTTTATTTCAGCGGCCCCGTTTCTGCGTCCCCGGCCAGCTGTTCCCAGTGCCCCGCCCGGCTGGCTCGGGCTGAGGGATGCCGCGTTTGGGAGTCGCTGCCTTCCCTCGTCCTCCCCACCTTCTCCCGGAGCTTTTTCCAGCCCAGCTCCTTCTCTCCCTCCTTCCCCAGCGGTTTTTGCCGGAGGAAGAAGCCCCTCCTACACAATGCCCAAGCCTCGCTGCGGCGTGGCAAAGCAGAGACAGGGACCAGGCGGGGAACCAGCTGTGAGTGGAGGGGCAGCCCCGCGGAAGAGATTCCACCGAGCTCACCCTGTCCCTTCGAAATCAGATCCCGCTGCCTCTCCTTGCTGCTCCTTCCCTGGGTGACCGCAGAGCCCTGACATATTTCAGGAGCCCCAGTGAGTCAGCAGCACATGCAGGTCTGCTGGAATCCCTGAAGCTTTTTCCCCAGCCCAGAGGCTACCAGGCTGCAAAACCCCAGGTGCTGGCTCCAAACTGCCAAGGAAGGGGGAGTTCAGGGCTGAAAGGCTGGATCCTGTCTTTTTGTAGGACCATGGGCATCGGCGGTGTCAATGTCCCCCTGGAAGAAAAATCACGGGATGCGCAAGTGGCCTCTTACACAGGGATCTACGACACAGAAGGGGTGCCCCACACCAAAAGTGGGGAGAGACAGCCCATCCAAGTCAACATGCAGGTACGTGGTGCTCCAAGTCTGGCATCAGAGGACAAGGGGGCTGACTCCCAGGGAGAGCGTGGCGAAATATTCCTGGGCAAAGTCTGATCACAGCTGCTGCCTTCCTCTTTGCTTTGTGTCAGTAAGGTTGCTGGCCAGAACATAGCTGGAAAATACAAGTCCTGCTGCCTTCTCTCCCAAGAAAACAGCAAGGGCCAGGAAGAAGGAGGATGTTTTCTAGAGACCTGCTAAACCTTTTTGTCACGGTAGGACACGAAATAGATTGACACCATGTAGTTGTCAGAAGAGAAAGAAGGCTTTATGTACAATTCCAGCAGTTTCTTTCAGAACATGCTGTGTAAAAAGGTCTATTATTGGTCCATGGCACTGACACTGCTCTCCATTGGTTCAGGAATAGGAAACAACCCCTGGGGACAGTTATTATGGCAAAGGGAACACTGTTTACTGAACCTGTGCTGAGAAACGGAGAGAGATGTTTTGAAAAGAGAAACTGCTGACAGCTTTCCCTTGGGAAAGGAGCTAGCAATAGTTAGCAAGCTAAAATTCAGGCTCAGAAATATCAGGCCCACATCCTTTGGGGTGCAGCACCAGAAAGAACTGTGAGCTGAACCCCCCATCCCTTCTTTAGGACATACTGTATATATCAGGCAGCTCCCACCGAGGTTCTTGGCTAGAAATCCAATCCCTTGGCATACAGGGATTTTGCCTGGCAGCACCTTTTTTTTTTTTTTTTGGCGCAGAGCATGCCCCAAGCACAAGGGGTGACTGCTCTTCCCTTCCATCTGTCACCTCCAGCATGCATGAGAACAGCACCCAAGGCTGTCTTCCCTCTTTTCCCATATGTTTCCACACTCTGCATCCACAAACCTAAGTTCATATTCAGGTGACTCTTCACTCCAGTCCTAAAGAGAGGCTCCATGGCCCCAAAGTGAGATGACACAGGGTGGCAGAGCTGACAGAAGACATGAAGAGCGGCAGGCAGATTTCCACGGCACTCTTTTGGGTAGTATGCTCAGTGTGCAGGGGGAGATTTGTTTTGTTTTGGTAGTCTGTTTTTTTTCTTCTCCTGATTTTAGTTGTGAGAGATCCCTGCTGTTTATTCCATGGCTTCTGTAGCACAAAAGGAATCAGGGCAGTAAGCCATCTTCATCTGAAGCTCTCCTAAGAGTCTGTTTCAACTTATACAAGCCCACTAGACTTCAGCATTTTATGACATTTGCTTACTGCATACAAGATTTCATATTGCTCTTCAGTACTTTTTTTTTCTGGAATCATAGTTTAGTACAGTAATCCCCTTCTGAATAAGAAGTGTAACATCTCTATTTAGTGTTTCTAATAATTACAGTGTGCCTAACTTAATTTTGGAGACCTACATCACATTACTGTTTCATAATCTTAGGTTATTAAGACTACTAATATGGAGTATTACGTTAATCACTTTTCTATACAGCCACCTCCTTTTAACACCCAGGGAAACCAAACACAGTATTATTTCACAACAAGCTGCTGGATGCCACTGTTGATCACTGTAGTTATATTTCACCTTAAAAAAACCCCATCTGCTTTGACTAAGGCATCCCTATTTTGCTGGGCAAAACCTTAACTGCAGCACTGATGTGAACTCTGAAAATCTAGAAGTTTTACTTTTCCTTTGGAGAAAACCATGTCAAATCACGAATTAAATGTGAGGAGGGTCTGATTTTCACTTACAAGGTCTGACATGGTTTATTGCAGCATCAGAATGAGTAGCCACAATACTTGCCCAAAGAGTTGCTTTTACAGAGCCTGGGATATTTTTAAGATCCTGGGATATTAGCCGTGAAGCTAATAGGATTTTCAAGCATTAAGCAGGTCCTCAATTCCTTTTAGGAACTGATCTTGATAGATAGGTTCATCAGTACAGACTTAGATACCCACATTTGATACTTTTAAGTATTAAACATAGGCATCTCAACAGGGATTTACTTGTTTAACTCTTCATTTAGCTGCTTAGCTAAGCAGAGCTGAAACAGATTTCGGGAACAAGCCTCACACACCCCAGTCTGAAAACTGCATTGTACTTCCTGAATCTTCAAAACTGAGCTTACTGCAAACAGCTTTAAATTTTCCTATTTCCTTCAACTATGAGGAACTTCTGCCTCCACTTCCTCTTCTAGAATAGACAGAATCCCGATGCACCCTATGGTGGCAAGGACACTATTTAAGGCATAAAAACTGAACTCACATTAGATATAGATTGTGAGATCAGTCCTGCAGTCAAAAACCTGGTGTGATGCTGCCAAATCCAGTGTCTGAATGACTTGAGGTCCATAAAGATCCATAAGAACTTCTTTCCTACCTGCTTTGAAACTTTAAACGAATAATTCTTTGTGTTGCTGCTTTAATTGGCTAGTAGACATCTGACCCGTGACAGCCAGGATTTATGCATGTTAAACAGCAATCCTGTCTCTGAATTCCAGAATCTGATTCTTTTGTTTCTGTTACCTGATTGGTCCATCATGCACACCCGCACTCTCCAGAAAGTGCTAAACTGTCTGGCAAATGGTGTAAATGAAGTGAGAAGCCTGTCCTTGGGCCTCATTTTATTCTTGATCAGACTAGTTTTAAGATTGAATGAAGCAGCTAGAACTCTACTCACAGTAATAGCTATCAAATCATCTCAGCATGCAAATGGAGATGGAGTGATTAAACAACTATTTAGTGCTATAGCACCAGATGACAGAGAAGAGCAGACAGGGAAATACACTTAACCTGAAGAGAAGGGCAGTTCTTCCTCCCTGGAGATGTCCATGTACGAGCTCAGAGGAGTAGCCAGGATTCAGCTACAGGAGCCATGGGAATTCAGGGCAGCTCTGAGGATGCAGGATGTTCATTACACCACAGGGCGTCTGCATGTGCTAAGTACTGGGCTGGGGGAGGCACACAGTAGTAGAAAAGCTCTGCAATTAATTTTTTCCTTCTCCTGGAAACCCACAGCAGTTGAACTACTCAGGGTAGCTCAGCAAACTGGGCCATTGAAGGAAAATTAAATTTGCTTTCTTCATCTGTCTTTTGGAAATTCAGATCCTTCACACATTAATGAAATGAAATGAAATGAAATGAAATGAAATGAAATGCTGCTCTTGTGTCATATCACCTTCTACAAATATTCTTACAAATGCCTTTCCTTCCTTAGTTTCTGCACTGAGGGGGGCTGATGCTCCTCTCTGACAAGTTTTGTGCACAGTAATATCCAATGTGCTTAACCTTTACTATCTTGCATTATATCAGGACTGTTATCAAAGGTGACTGATTTAAAAAACCCCTTAATTAAGATTTTAGTTGCTAGGAGAGATTAAATAGCCTGTACCTCTGATTCTTTCTTAGTCAAAGGAAGTGGCAGAAATACTTCAGTTACTCCTTTACGGTAACACTTGTAATTGGAGCCGAATAAAACCCCTCCACTTCCAGCACACAGCAACTTCTGCTATTGTCAAGGCTAAATTGAACTTTAATAAATTTAATTCATGGTGGGTAGAGGGAAGGTTTAAAGTAATGTCTGTTACACAGCAACACCTTACAAACCACATCTTGAATTTAAAAAAAAACCCAACAAATGTGTCCTGAAAAATCTGGATACAGAAGACTCTGCTTGTAAATCAGGAAGAATTTCTCTGTAAAAGGGCTTTCATACTGACTTTGCAAGTGTGATTATAGCAGGCAGATGATCAAAGATCAGCTCTCAGGCACATGATAGGAATGGAAAACAGTCAAGTGAAGAAGCTGTCATTAAAGTGAGTGATGGAAATACTTAAAGGGAAAAAATACTGAAGAATGGTGCCATTCAGTAGCAGTAAATTCACTATTTAGTATCTTTTAACAAGGTAACACAATCAACAAGCCATACTGGCTTGGGACCAATGGCAATACATACAGGCTTCACACCCACACTTGAGGTTCTCTGCAATGTCTCAAGGCATAGGAACTCAAATTTTCCATTACCATTAAAACTGAAATCATAACTTATGCTTGAAAGCCTCACTGAGGTTTTTCTGATGTTGTACAGGTGTCTAGCAGTGGCTTAAAGAGAAAAAACTACTTTATTTTACAGAACTTACCATTGTCTCATTCACTTCAAAGCTGCATGCACAATTTAAAGTCAATGTCTCACTACTTCACTGCATGAGACATTTATCTACTAAACATGCTGATTATCTCTTTACTAGCTCCTGTTACTCAGCTGCACCATCACAGTCCAACTAGCAGTTACAGATATGCACACAGAACTTCTGCTTAAGTCTCATTTAAAATGTGGAATAGAATCCCAGGCAAGTAGTAAATGGTGCAAGACCAGCACGCCTCACTCAAGACAGTGCAAAGACAAGACTCCAAAATGCAGATACATTAAAGGTTTGAGAGTGAGCAAAAGAAGAATCTTCCCAATCCCAGCTGCAGCCTCTAGGTACGGTATAAAGGTGAAGTGATGGTCTGTATCACTGCAGATCACTGGTGCAGGATCAAAGTATATACAAGCTGTGTCATCTTGAGAAAGATGATGGCTTTGATTCTTGTTGTTGGTAACATTTATCCATATGGCAGCTTGGATATTTTCACTCCCTCGCCTATCCCGGATGTGAGTGCAAGAGGACAGTACATGCAGAACCTGATCATTCATGTTTCATGCATGGCCACGCACAAAAGACTTTCTGATTGCTAGGGCAGGTTTTACAGGTCTTTGATTTATTGAACTGAGGAACAATAATCCTTATACCAGGTGTTTGATGCTCTGCAGCTTCACAAGTATTATTTCTCAGGATGAGATAGAAACCTACAAATTAATCAGCTCACTAACACTGGTATTCCCTCTTCCTTACAGTTTAATGACATTGGCGTTTTTGAGACAGTCTGGCAAGTCAAATTCTACAACTACCACAAACGGGATCATTGCCAATGGGGAAACAGCTTTGGCAGTATTGAGTACGAATGCAAACCAAATGAAACACGCAGTCTCATGTGGATCAATAAAGAGACCTTCCACTGAAGAGATGGGAAACCAATACTGCTGGACAATCTCCCTAAAGAAAAATCTACCTTTTTAAACCAGCAAGAAGCCTTAACAAAGGCATACTGTAACACTGCTTTCTCCATAAGGTTTCAACAACTACATTGTATATACGGGTGGTGCCACTACAATATTTGCCTATTACTGTATTTTAAGTTTACCATGGCATCTGCAACACTCATTATCTGTCACCCTGAGAAGACTGAAAGGTTCATGGTGAAGGTAGCTGGGTAGGAAGTCATATCATAATACTGTTGTAAGTATTTGGATTATTCTGACTAGATGTAACGACTTTTGTGAAGTGTTTTGCTTCATTGCTTAGAATTTGGATTAACATCACATTGGTGATTTCTGTATTTGCATCTGTGTTTGCTCCAAAATCAGTGTGTTCCTTCAAGCATTTTGCCGTACTGTCCTCCCAGTGGACACCAAAAATTTAAAATATGGTTATTTGTAGGTTTAGCTAAATGGCAGCTAATGCACTGTTGGTATTGTGCTTTCATACCAAGGGATTTGGGAACTCATTCTCCCTTTTGTTAAGTGCTGTAAGATATTCTGTGAAGTTCGCTAATTTATCACATCTCTCAAAGAGGATTCTTTTTTTTAAGTTTCCCAGTCTTTGAAATAGCATTAGGAAATGGTATAAAACATGATGAAGGAAGAGCAATAAATCACTTTCATTATCCAAAACATCTAACAACATGGCTAAGACCTATCTTAAGATTATATAGTATCCTTGAGAGATACAGCAGCCATACTTAATTTAGTTCTTAGAGTAAGAGTTCTGATATTAAACTCCATTTTTATTTTAATGGCACATGACTGAAATCAGTTAAATCTTACAAATCAACATTTTCAAGCCTGACCACTGTATTAATTGACAAGATTTCTGACCAACAAACACTCAGTAGTGTGAAGGGCACAGATCCCAGTGCGTGTTTATACATGCACTGCACTCTTTCAAATAAAGAGAAGCATGCAAGCATTTGCATGGTTATAACTAAAGGTGCTTCATAAACACTAGATCAGTGTTTAACACAAACAGACAACACAAGACAGACATATCTTTTATTCCAGTAAAGACTGGGAAGCAAGGAAACAATGACACTTGTCCCGTCCTCAGCTTGGGTTGAAGTGAGCTGTCAGTTCCTGCATATCTGTTATTCCCTTTGTGAATAATTTGTAAATTGTGTATGTAAATGGTAACCATGACTTTTGATCTTCGTAATAAAGGACCTAAACAATTTCTTCTCTATTATGACCGTCTAAATGAGCTGAAAACACTGTATAGATAAAAGGAGTGGTTTTAGAGAATCAGACAGCAGAGGGTATGTAGCCAGTGCTTTCTGAGAATGCAGCCCAAAGTACCTTATGTTGTACCCCAAAGCAAGTGTTTCCAGGAAACACAGATCCAGTGTGCTAAAATGCAGATGGTTAATGTGATAACACCCAGTAGAACTTATTAATATGCAGTTAGTTCCAGTAATATAGTGTGAAATGTAAAGATTTAGGACAGAAATGAATGAGCAAGGAAATATTTTCTTCCTCTGAATTATTAATCAAAAGGCTTTACTAGTTGCAGATTTCTACAGTCGAAAGAACTGACAGTGGCACTGATGTAATACACCCCTGGAATGGTGAGCTAGCCAGATGCATTTCCACATTATATGGGCAAATTTTACTGACATGAAAATCTAGAAATAACCTTCTCCATTAACTTCTTTCCTAGACTTTTCCTAGGAAGAATTCTTCAAAAGGAAAAAACTGACCAATTTCAAATCTGCATTTCAGACAGAAGTGCTATTGCCAGCATTTCAGCAGAAGTTTCCAAATAAGATGCTTTAATGATTCTAGACTTCCAGCTGTGAATCAGTTCTGTCTCTACATTGCTAGAAAAATGATTTTATTCTGCAGTAATTTGCATATTTTGGTTTGTTTGTACATATGGACACACATGTGCACTGACACATTGGCAAGAAATACGTGTGACAGATAAATTCACAAACTTCTGGCCTAGTAAAAAACATGTAAGACCCACAGTGTCCCAGCTCTCCAGCATTTAAGAAATGCTACAATGAATAAATCCAGCTGATCCTGGCACAGGAGGGTTGTTATCCTCAGCCAGCTGGAAGTATACCCTTCCTAAGGCAAATCTCGTGCCCACATTAATGCCAAATAGGGCATTTCTTTTTTTTTCAACCTAGCAGGTCCCGTAGCAATTCAGTTCAGAGGATTCTCAAGAAAAAGGCTGCAGATGGATCAAGATGCTTTTAAAAGGCAGGAGAGAACAGCAAGAGCAGCTGTGTTGTACAGGTCCCATATCCTAAGATTGAACATTGTTGCCCAGGATTGCAGCACCCCTTTCATAGACAGCAGCAGGGTTAGAAAGGATGAGAATCGGTTAATCACTTCTCTGGGGAAGGTGTAAATGGCATTTATCAGCTCTTATATCCTCTGGGTGAGGTTTAAGCACACAGAAATGCGATTTGCATTATTCTTAAAAAAAAAAATTATTCATGTGATGTTGGTTGAGTATCCATACCACCAGCTCTGATACTCCACACATGTAAAGCAAAATAGTCCCATCAACTTCCTCTTGCTCATCAAGTGCTTTGCTAACAAAGTAAACATTTGCTTCTAGTAAAGGAGACCCAAGACTTCAGCAGCTCCCTGGAAAGTAATGTTTTGAATTTCTTTCATCCAGGAAAACTCTGTTGAATATTCATAGAATTTGAGTCACTACAAATCTGATGCTGTGACAGTTTGATGCATTATTCAATCAGCAGCATTTAAATCTCCAGACAAGTTTGTTCTTTACACAGCTTTTTCTAATTAATATTTCCATTTTTATTCAGAACTCCATAATTCAGGACACAATACACTAGGATTAAATATATATGTCAGAAAATGCTGACAATGTGTCAATCCAGCTGAAACCACAAAGCACTCACTCATAGCTGGAGGTTTTATAAATGAGAGACTTCAAGATTTTTGTCATGAAGTGTCCAGCTGTCATTTTCATAAGAAAAATGAAACGAACGTTCCAAATCTCTGTGCCACATCTACATTTAGAGGTAGCAGATTGTTCTTTGAGACTGCTGAGTAACAAGATTCAAAAGCAAGTTACTAGTCATGATTATTACAGTTGTAATCCTGCACAGGGCTTGTATTAGATCACTAGATTTTGCACAGTGCTTTGTGTTCAGTGCAGCTACTACAGGCTTTGGTATCTCCTACCATCTGACTGTATATGAAACAGAAACAATACACCTCAAGTCTCCATGCTCTACTTTCATATGGTATAAAGAGGTTTTACTGGCTTCAGCTGAAGCTCTGTCCATTGCTTTGCAAATGCAGTGACCCTTACTGATTCCAGACTAGCAAAGAATCAGAAGACCTCATTTATAAAGTTCTTTGTATAAAAGACGTGAACAGAACTTCTGTACAATAAAGGTGTAAGTTTTGTAATACAAGGTTTTTGCGTGCCAGCAGAGGCTCTTTTTCACTTGGTTAAGAGCACCGCCCTCACTTACTGTGCAAAATTTTGATGTATGTGCTGTGTGTTCCATGCTCCTAAAGCCCTATGCAAAGCTTTGATTAAATAAGGACGTGGCACGTTGTAAATGCTAACCTCTTTCTGAGATCTGAAAGAAATGCCATGGCTTTCAAAATTCAAAGCAGTGAGCACTGCCTTAATAGCTAAGTCAACCCCGAAGCACAAAGCAGCAGTATAATGAGTCTTACAACATCCATGTTTTCCCCTAACTCTGCAAAGCTCACAAGTGATGACTTGCAAAGTCCCCTTTAGTGTGGCTAATCCAGACCTTTGGCCAGGAGAGACACGCACTCCTGCCCATGGGCCTTCCCTGCTGCATGCTTGGCAGCTTTCACCACCATTCCTTGGACTGCTCCCTTTTCCTCCTCTCCCTGATACCAGGATTTATGGCTTCAAATCCCCATGAGCCTTGGCTTTCAGCCTTAGGAAGACAAGGCGGCATCAAGCTAGCAAGAGACAGACCAGTTCTCTCTGCCTCGTTTCTCTGTCTCTACCAGAAGGTTCTGTAAGTTTCCCCACTGCAGTCACTGGAGCTTGTAATCTTCTGACCCACAGTGAACTGCAGTATGAGCACAGACACAAACAGATCTCCACTGGGGACACAGCTTCAAAGCAATGACAGCCTCTCTTTCAATTTTTATGCTAAAAAATATTAAATTTTAAAAATTAATTCATAGCAGCGCATCTGCATTGGCCAAGTGTAAGGCTCTGATGCTCCTCAGGCACTCCTACTTCCTTTATCCCAATAGTGAGGAACAGCCTGGTATCCCATCTAGGATCTGCAGCCTTTGAACAGTCCTGGGAGAAGAAATAATAAACTATCAGTGGATCACGATGAAGGCAAGTCTTGCAGTTACCAAGAATGACACAGACTCACTTTTTCAAGAGGTTAGAAATCTAATTCTCTTTTATTTTGAGATGATCTCTCTTTTATACTACTTTACACAGACCAATTTGATTGGTGAAACAAAGGCAAACTCTTCAATCACACTGGTCAAACGAGAGGGAGATCAAGAAGTCCCTCCTATGAGAAAGGAATGAAATAACATAGGTACAGCTAGAAAAACATTGCTCTTGTTTACAGAAAATCGCCTGGGAAAGGAATTTCCAAAAACCCAAACCTGTCAGGCATGAATTCAGGGCTATAGGCAAGAACCATATGACTGTGCCGGTGGTTAACTGGACCTTCTGCTCATTCTCAGCACAGTAAAGACAAGGTTGGGAGCCTGCTGTTACAGGGGGGGCTGTGACAACACTGGCAGTAATATCCACGTGAAACTACAATGTACGTGCTACAGGGACCAGATGTTCCCAGAAGTTTGAACTGAATCTTTAGTAGTTTAATGTGAGCTCCAGAGGGTCTGCAAACCTGCAATATCAGAACCTACCCTCTTTTCTGACTGTGATGGATGGCACTCTCCTGCTCACTAAGTTGCTCTGCCAGCAGATTCACCGAAGGCACTTCCACATTTCAGACTTACTGGAGCGAACAAGCTGTGGCAAATTCTCTGCATAGAATATATAGTCTGAGTTGGTGCTTCCCTTTATTTGTTGGTTGTTGGAGGGTTTTTTTAAATTAACTGTATAATTTTCACTTCTGGCTTCCCAGACATCTCTGGCTAAATACTATGCTACAGGTAAGCTGAGTAAATGTAGGAAACATCAGGGTATGAAAAATACAGCTGCAGTCATCCCTGTTCTGTATGGAAATTATATGACTACCCTCCAAAGATTTAAAAAGCATTAAAACAAACAAACAAAAGTATCATACATCTACTCTATTTAAGTCTGGCAACATTTTGTGTATCAGGACAAGGTAATAGCCAGATAGAAATGTGTTGGTCACCTCATTCTTAAATTCACAATGTTTACACTGAACTTTGCTACCCTTGAGGTGGGTAGGAGGTAGTTGGTTAAGAAAATCAAAGTGCACTCCTGGTACAAAGTTCCACCAAAACATATGGAATAAACACAAGAGACAGACTTGCCCTAATATGCTAAAATGTGAATGAACTGCCCTTGCTTAAAAGAGAACTCTAAGAATTTAGACCTAACCATTTTAATGCAGATTAAGTATAATTTAAAGAAGTCGAGGAAACACCTTCAGGGAGGTTGTTTGTTATAAATACAGTGAAAAGATTTCCTCTACAGATCATTTCCCCTATCTTAGAAAATATATTTCTCTTTCTCCAGGGAGCAAGAACTAACATTTTGCACCTGGAAACAGGTACAGAATCAGTTGCACAATGAACTCACAGAGCTGAAAATTTTCTTGCAGGTTTTTTTTTTTTTCTTTTAATAAAAACAGCTATCAATTTTGACTTCTTCCTGCTTCAGCCCTGCAATGCCAGCAGCACCCCTCAAACACAAATAGGCAAGCAAAGAAGGAATGCTGCCATATACTTAGCTCCAGAACCGAGGGGTGATCCAAACAGCACAAGCAAGGGAGATTATTTGCCACCTTGCAGTCTGCCTATAGCCTTTATTCTTGGAGAACTAGGACTAGGACAGCTAAGTACACAATTCTGTCCTTATACTCCATTCTACAAATCCATGAGGAACCATGCCTTGATCTGAGACACCAACCTCTGTAGAGATATCTAAAGGGAAAACACTGGGGGGACATGGGCTCAGAGTCATGGTACAAGAAGGAGACAGAAAAATTTCAGTGTGCTTTTGACCCACAGGCACTGGGGGAAACAGTACTAGGAGTCTTCATATGAAAGTATAACAACAGCAGAGAACTCCCCCCAAAAAATCTCTTTTGAGTCTCTGTGGCAGTCACCTTTAATACTTCTTCTCAGTTCTGCTAGAAAGACTGTTCCTAACCTCAAAAATCTCCTGCTGAGCTCCCTGTGGTTTTTATTGGTAAGTAGCTTTAAGCTTCTGGCTCACTAATCTCAGTGTCAGTAACTTCCCACAGATTTCATACTAATCTCAAACTGCTCAGGTTTCACATCCTGCCACTGCTTATCTACATCCCCTCTCTCATCTGTCGTCCGTAATGGAGAGACAGAAAAGCCTTTCTCTTCTCTCAGCATTTGCTGTTCAATCTATTACCCCTTTTCCTTGAAGGCTCTGGAGTAAGCGGCTATTTACAAAATATAAGGCCCCCCCAAGTCATTCAGTAACTTTTAATGCAATAGTCCAAGAGCGTGGGAGAAGCAGCACTATATTCCATAGTGTGGGATGAGCAAGGAAGCCCTTATACCTCCAACACAGAGGGCATAGCAACTGAGTCCATCAATACCCTGTGCAGCAGCACTCCTCAAGACGTTAGGAGTACTCCAAGCAGAAGTTGGCACAGCTCGGCCAAGCCAAGCATGTTGCCCACGTTGCTGAACAACATTCGAGCTAGTTTTATACTACATAACAAAGAATTTCAATTGAGGAGAAAAAAGGGTGGAATCAGTTCTAGCCCGTCTCCTCCTTACCTCCTGGGCTTTTATTAAAATCGCATAGAAATGAAAAATTAAATGAGGTAATGGTCTTTTGGATGCAGTGAAAAAAAACAGGCTGTCAAATCTCAGACCAGCTCTGAGTTACCTGTTGTTTAGTCCCTTTAATGCAGAATTCCTGGAAAAAGGACAAGCCTTCAGTGCAATCTGCAATAGGTGATACAAACCAGTGCTTTAAATTACTTCAAAAACACCAGACCATATCTCTGAAGTGTTTCAACCACAGTCTACAGGTTTTCAAACACAACTTCATTTAAAGTGAGCAGGTACAAATTATTAGTCGTTCCAGTCAAGAGTAAATGTCCAGCTCTGCTAAGTTTTCTCCTCTGTATTTTTATCATTATTTCAATTCCCACAGCTCCAGAAAAAGAAAATTAACTGCTGAGGATTCAGAGATTTAAAGCCATTTCTTCCAGGTCACAGTCACTTTGCAGAAATCACTGCCATGTGAATACTGAAAACAGTAAAACTTCTACTTTACTTTCATTCTCTTAGTGCATCATCATGAACCATGGGACTTATAGAGACTAATTTCCTCTCCATCTCCTGTGGATTCCCTAAAACTATAACATTACAGTTCAACTCATGATGCAGCCCCTCTATCATTATGGACACTAATTTCATACGGTGTGCTTTGTTCAGATTTGTAGTTTCATAAAACTAAAGCAACTCGGTAGGGCCTCTCAGCCCTACTTTTGATTTTCATAAAAATCCTTTAATATTGGGGGTGGAGGGGTGCAGAAGAAGGAGAAGAGCAAGACAAAGTGTGCTCAACACAAGCTTCAATTTCTTAAGAAACCAGACAAAGATTGCCGTAGGGAAAAAAGCTGCAATAAGAAATACTCCAGCCAATCAGTAGATGGAGCTACTAACAGGAAATACAGAGCAGGATAATTTCTTAGCTTGTAAAAGACCTTTCACGGTTCTCATAAATGAGGATAATACTACCTTAACAGAGCAACGACTCCCTGTTTCAAAGATGACTCCGAACTCAATCAAAATAAGCAGGTACACCATAACATTTCTAAAGACAGAGCCAAATCTCTCTTCACCATTACGTATCACTGCTAATCTCATGTTTTTGTAACCAAAGTGATGCTGCTGTGTGCCACAAGCTAGAACCCAGCAATCTCTGAACAAGATGACAATTTACCATTTGGCCAGTGGACAGGATCCCCATACCCAAGCTCAACACAGAATTTTTTTTGCAGTGGGTCAGAGCGCTCAGTGCTGCCTCAGTCCTCTTTAGCTGGCAATGAATTGGAATTGGTAAAATTAAAACTCCACTGTAATATCAGAGATCCATCTCCCCCCTCCCCAAAAGTGTTTCATTCTCAGGGGAATAACATTAGCATTTATGGAAGTGAATGCCTCGGGGTTTTGTTAATGTGCTAATGAGCTAGAGCCTTCCACCTTCAGATCACAAGCATGAATCATATTCAGCTCAAAGGTAAAAATACTGTTTCTAGCAGGAAGTTGATATCAAGTTCTAATTCAAGCCCCTCCATCCCAATTTCATCTTTATGCTTTCTATGCAGCTTTGTTTTCCAAGTCACAAGGGGCTTTGAGCTCAGCAGATTCTTCTACCAAGGCCACTAATCACAACAAGATTCAAAATCATTTTAATACAGACCTTCAAGATATACAGATTATCAAACTTAAAAAAAAAAAAAAAAAAAGGATTTTTTAAATTAAGCTCTACAAACTCGAATTCACAGAAATTTCCCAAATACTAAGGCTTTTCAGCAAAGAGCTACAGAAAGCAAAATCTGTAAAAATATCAGCTGCTTTAGATGCCTTTAATGCTATAGAGTCCACTGTGGCCACATTATATTATTTAAACGATCCAGTTTTACTTACACACAGCAAACAGTTAAAACTGAGATACACTTTTAGAAATAAGTCATATAAAACATGAAAAAATTACTTGGAGAAAAAAGGTAACGGGGAGCAAGGTTTTGCATTCCAGTATTTGCAAAGTCCCACAGTCCTTGTAACCCTCTCCCCTGCTAATTTAAAATCACGGAGTGATGCCCTTATGGCTGCTCCTTGTCACGGCAGAGGTTCATCTCTTCCACAGGAGGGAGCTTTTCTCTTGCCAAGATGACACTCTCTCGCAGTTCTCAATTTGGAAATGTGTAGGAGCTCTAAACATGCTGGAGTGCCCCACGCCTGACAGCTTCCACACAGGATTATCAAAGAAGAGTCAAAAAACGGGGGGGGG
>WBMY01004599.1:111332-132891 GCA_013397315.1 Donacobius atricapilla
GAAAGATCAAGCATGTATAAGCGAAATCATTCTTGCACCCTTGTTTATGTCCCATTATTATTATCCCCTAATGCAATTACGTATATAGGGGAAAAACCTGAGCACATCAAGTCCAACACCATTCATGTCCAGATATATTTGATGTATATAAATTTCATTTATGTGGCTGAAGGCATCAGCTATCCAGGTAGTAGTGGAAGAGGAATAAATCACAATAATATGGAAAAATAAACATCTGGCCTAACAACTGAAAATAATATTTGAATACTTAGGAATATATCTTATATAACACAAAAAAGAAGGAATCCCCTCTTTGGTCAACTATTTATTAAGCCAATAAGTGACAGTCAGCTTTTACCAGGGTCAACCTTAGTGGCTACTTTTTTCCCAGAAAAACAGCTCACTTCCATCATTCCAGATCCCGTGCCACATTTGACCTGCAGCTCTGAGCTGCAATTTCCATGCAGGTAACACTGCGCTATCATCACATTTCCCAGCTGCTACTTCCACAACCGTTTCCTTAAGCCAAAAGAAATCACAAAATGCAGAGAGGTAAGAGTGATGCTTAAACTGTCCAGTTTTAGGGAAGAGAGAATTTCATATTCCCTGCTGTCTAAGTTTAGTCCAGTGGGTAAATCCTCCTCCTGAAGTGTACAGCTAACTACAATCATTGACAGTAGGAATGACATATGCACACAAAGGGGACAAGAAGTTCTGGAGACCTGTTGTAGTAGTGACTTCCAAATATCAGGGGAAACAGATGGTGCATGTGATAGGTAATAAGCCTGGGCATAATTTTAAAGAGTGTATTATGGGTTTGCACACTCAGAGAACTAGAGACACCCTGCTCACCCTGCTTCCAGGTTTGCAGGAACTTCAAGAAACCATTCTGCCACAATTAAGCAATTGCTATATTTATATACAGATCTTTACACACAGATCTAAGCCCAGATCAAAGTCCTGTGGAGCAAAATGAGGTAGAAAGGATTAGACAAAATACAACCTCTGCTCCAAAACCCTTCCATGCTGCTCAGAACCCCTTCCTCATATTAAAGTTGTAAGTGAAAAAAACCCTATAAATCTTCCTTGTCTTCAAATTATTGCTACTATTTCAAAACAAACTATGGTATAATCATGCAGGCTGTGTTTTGGCTTATACATAATCAGCACCTAGTAAAAACAGATTCAGCTGCAAGACGTGGTCAGCTCCACAGAAGGCTAAATGTCAAGTCAGAAAAGCCAGCTCCAATTGATAACTGTACTGTTAAACTTTCATTCATCAAAGCCTTATCGAAAATATCTGCAATCTACAGACGGCATCAAATCCCACTCTGTGCTGGGGGCAATTTTTCAGAACAAAACTGCTCCTATTCACAAGTAATTAAGCCTGCAATATTATCATGCTATATGGTAAATGTAAATATAATAATAATAATAATGAAAATAATAATGAAATGATACAGGCCAGATAGCCTGATTTGAAAAAACACTGCAAGGCAACCAGAATCTTGTTTATTTAACATTAATAAGTCCCAGAGGGAAAAGTGACAGCTGTGTAAAGCCACCTTAGTTGTCCCTTTTTTTTCATAGTAATTACATCTGTTGCTGATGTTTCATACAATGAAATGTCCAAAGAGTCTTTTCAAAGTTCAGTGTGAATACAGATAAAGCTCGGACATAGAAAGCAGATTAAAAAGCATCCTCAGTGATACATTTTGAAAGGAGGCCAAGATCATCTTGGAAAATCTCCTGAGGTCCAGTAAAAATCTTGACTGAGGAACACGGCGTATCAGCACTCATTTGACTTACTGGGAGTGCAAGGAATTAAAGTGAACTTGACATTAAGTTTCCCATTAGGACTTGGAGTCACTTAAAATGGCGTCATGTCAATAATCACATGCATTCTGACTTCTGTTCTATTTCTCTAAGTAGGGGGTTTGGTGGGTTGGTTTTGGTTTTTTCTGCATTTTTGAAGAAATTACGGAGTTTTTAAAGATTCTGAAAACAATCACTATCTTACAACTTGAAACTGCAGCTGAGAAACACAAAACACTGGAATCAACTTTAAGATTAAAAGGCAAAGGACAAAGTAGCTAATTAGAACTTGTCTGGGAAACAAAACTTACTGGGTTTCACTTCAGTTCCAATATTATAAACTGATCCACAATGTTTTAACCAAAGCTAGATACATAGACATATAGTTTGAATTGCAGAGTTGCTAAGCATCTATCTGCTTTACTTGACTTGAAAAAAAGAACATGAGAAGCTGTAAGAAACAGAAAAATTTTGGAGCCTTCTGAAAAAGGAAAATTATCCCTTGTTATTTAAAGCATTATCGAATACTAAAGATCCTTCAAAAATTACTTTTCAAATAAAACTGGAAAAACACATGCCAACTAAAACCTTAACCAAAAAACTTTTTCATTTTCATTTATATTTCATTTTCCCTATCTAGTGCAAAAGAAATATATACACACAAAGAGTTAACAGGAATTTTGGGATGCTTCATTTGTTTGATCTAGAAGGCAGAAATTTTGTGACAATTTTTTTTTCTCCAAAAACCTGTTTTGATTTAAAGAGCTCTGTAAGCAGTATTTCATAAGACTGTATATAACTAAGTAACATTATAGAAACTACTTACCCCTATCATACCTGTAAAATTACTGTGGCTCGTAGATGTGAGTGATAAACACCAAGTATGATTTTTTTCATTCAAAGTATGACTTTCTAACAAGATGAAGGGTTAAAATAATCATTTGGCTCTCTAAGGTTTTATTGGCCTCAACCCTTTTGTTGTCCCTAATTTGTAATAAGAAAGTGTAGGGTACAATCCTTCCTAAATACATAAACTACAGATCTGCTTAAACCTGAACATTAATGGGTCCCAGACCTTTTTTTCCCAGTGTGGTTCCTTTTTGTGCTACCCTTGCATAGGAGGCATAGCAGAATTTTGACTGGAGAGTTGAACCACAGTCTCCAGGGGACATGAGTGCCTGGCAAAACAAACACAAGAAACAAGCACAGCAACACAGAACAGTTATGAGGACTCTTCTGCTTCAGTCAGATTTCTGTTTGAAGGTGAAACCCGAAGTTGTGCAACTACAGCGCCTCCAGCTCAGGAGCAAGTCAACACGTTGTTTTGGAAGCTCACTTCCATGGAATATGAAATACTCATGTGATCCCTGGATATTATTGCAACATACATTCAGCACTACTGAAGTCACTAAATCATTTTAAATGCTTTACAATCCAAAATGGCTTTCTTTAAGGCATTTGGCCTGTCTGGTAAAAGAGACTTAAAGCAGTCTATGTGATGCGCTGCCATTTCTGAGTAATTTCTATCTATGAAAAAGTAATGGACACAAAAGTGGTCTTACTTTTAATAATTTAAGAGCAACAAATAAGAGCAGGAGACTGCAGAAGTGCCTCCATCTTGGGAATTTGTGAGTAAAGTTAAGCCTGGAAAAAGGGAGTATGTGTGGGAAGGTGTTTTAAGATTTTTTATTCCTCATCATCCTACTCTGACTTAATTGCTAATAAATTAAATTGGTTTCCCAAAGCAGAGTCTTTTTCCCCATGGCAGTATCTGGTGAGTGATCTCTTTTTGCTCTTATCTCAACCCATGAGCCTTTGGTTATATTTTTCTCTCCCCTGTCCAGCTGACAAGGCCTGTAATAGGGCTTTGGTGGGCACCTCGTGTTCAGCCAGGGTAAAGCCACCACAATAAGAATGAGAATTATTTCAAAGTAATTTTAATCATGTCTATAAAGAGAAACAATAGTAAAACAGATCAGCAAAAATTGACAGTAGAAAAAAGAACTGACTCCAGGTATGAGAAAAAGGTTTCAGACTCCACAAAGGTTCACTGAGATTTGAGAGCACATAACCTGCACTGAGTGGGGCCAAAACTCAGTTACATCTCCAATTCTCATAGTGCTCTGTGAACCTTTGCACTTGGATTTACAATACCTCACAACACTAGCATGATCATACCCCCAAATACCAGTTTCAAGATTAACTATTCATAAGAGGAAAAAAAAAAAATGTTTAGAGTACCAGAAATAAAGAAAATTGCTTTCCTGCACACTAATATTCTATATTTGATTGACTGGTCTTTAAAAAGTTGAGAATTCCAGATGGAGCTTTTATACAAGTAGGTCAATAAGGTGTTTGTCTTCTATGGATTTTTGGTGTTTAACAAGAGATATAAACCTTTAAGATATAAATATATGAACTCTTTCCTCACGTAAGGATAATACAAAAATCCTTCTCCTCTGCTCTGTGGTCTGTTTTCACACAGAAAACTTAGTATTTTGGAGAATTTTCCTTGTAAAATGCAGCTGATCATCACTGCATACACCTCGTTTCTTAAAGCTGGCTAAAAAAGGCTTGTCAAAATGTCAGTGGCAGTAATAGTCCTTCCCCAGCCACGGTTCTTGGGTTGGGGGTTTTTTAAGCTCTAAGAGTTACTGGCATTCACACCAGCAAAAATGCATCTATCTAGGAGATTTTAAAACAAAAAAGGGGGGATATGGGTGTGCCTGTCTTATCCAGAGCAGTTAAGTCATAATGAAAGCTCCACTGCAGCTCATTAGTAGTGTACTTTAACCCTCATCTGAGAGGACCACATTTAGCCTTTGTAGCCATTCCCTGGAAAAGTAACAAGCCCTCAAGTGTTCCAACAGCATTCCTTTCATGAGCAGCGCCAGAAATTTAATGTGCATGGGGTTTTTTAGGAGGCTCCTCACTTCTGGCTAATAGATGAAAACCTTGCACCGTTCCAACACCACATATGGAGAGCTGCAGGCTCCAGTTTTCTTACATCTATGTTCTTTTTAAACAGTACTCGGAACATGCGCAAGCTGTTTTTATTAGAGCTGCAGT
This sequence comes from Donacobius atricapilla, assembly GCA_013397315.1. Classification (NCBI taxonomy): domain Eukaryota; kingdom Metazoa; phylum Chordata; class Aves; order Passeriformes; family Mimidae; genus Donacobius; species Donacobius atricapilla. The sequence continues at coordinate 116,217 of WBMY01004599.1, forward strand.
CGAGAACACATCAGCTATCACAAAACAGTAAAATTTAAATGCTGCCAAAAATACTCTGCTTTGGTCTACAGTCAATTTTGAGCTTTTGCCCAACATCCACTTGCTCTCCGATCCCATGGAGAGCTGCTCCTCAAACAGCGTTAAGTTTATTTTGCTTTTACTGCAGCTCTTCACTCTGCAGCTGCGCAGTAGTAAACACGACCTTAAGGCTGAGTGGAAGTTTGGCAACAACTTGGTTGCAAATGTAATCTACAACAGCCATGGAAGTTAGCCAAGCCAAAAGCAGAGTTACAGCTCTTAAAAACTCAGGCTATAAATGGCTGTACAATATCACACTTCACAGTGCAGTTTGCAAGCGTGATTAACTGCTGGGCTCTGCTGCACCTGCAAATCATTTCTCTGTTTGCAAAGACTGCAGAATTAATGCTGATGCCCCAGTATCTGATTGTCTTCAAATCAGGTAACTGTTGCTGTAGGACACGAGAAAAGATCAGACTCCAAATATTTTTTAGAGGGTGATGAGTATAGAGAAGGTTTTATTGCCTAATTCTTACTACTTTTTTATAAGGTGTTTTGATACAGACTTAATATGATTGATGAATAGAAACGGCGCTTTTCTAATCCCATTGGTTAAACTAGAGAAACAGAACTAAAAAGATAAAACACTACTTAGAGAAACCTGTTTTGAGAACGGTTGTTTACCAAGATTGTTTTGAGAAGAAGCTTTCTTGAGATATTTTTCCCTTGGGAAAAGTTGGCAGCTGCTAGCAGGTTAACATTTCTTAGACTTAGAAATATCAGGCCCACAGGTAAATGAAAAGTAATAGATCAGTAGTATTGTTCGAAACATGCATTGTTAAACATGTGTGCAAGTCTCCATGGGATCAGGACCTTGGATGGTGAAGTGATGATCTAAAGTGCGCTGGAAAATAAAATGGCAGTGTAATTATAAAGGGTCAGAATGATGCCCTGGTTAATGTAGCAGATAAAAATTAAAAGCCTTCACTAAGTTTTTAGGATAAATGTTTTAAAGTCTTTCTGAGTTTTAAAGTCTGAGTTTCTAAAGCTTTGTAGTTATGAAACACATGCTATTGCCATGTTTTATAAGAGAGAGGGGGCATCTGAAACATGAATACATCTGAGATTTGCTTACTAACAGGCTACAGAAATAGCTAGTACTGCCCTTGGTGCTGTCAAAATGAAAGCTGAAGTAAAAAGGTGAGGTTGCTCTGGCAGCAATTGTCTAGGTACAGATAAAAAAGAAGATGAAAATAAAGAGATGCAACTAAATTAATCGTAACAGAATCCCTGAAGTGAACATTCTGATAAAATTCTGTGGCCAGTTGTCAGAGGTCAGCATATGGGAAGAGACATCAAAAGTCAATCCTGACAGCATCTTCCAATCTCAAAACTGCACCACGTCGGTACCAGGCTCAGGGATATACTTCCAAAGTCACAAAAAACACTTCAAAATTAATATCGGTAAGATGACTTCCTCACTTAAACTGGCTTAAATCCCAACCCGACAATTTTGCAACAGTTTCAGCTACAGCACAGTCAGGCCCTAAACAAGTGGTTTCCAGAGCAGCTTTGTAAACAGCTTAATTTGTAGCTGTCTCTCCACACTTATCACAATCACAGGCTCCCGGCTCTCCCCAGCGCCTCACTAGTGGCCACGAAATCACACGCTTGAGCAGGTCAGGAGGATGACTCGGTGCACACTCATTTTCAGGGAGGTTAATTTTCAGACACATTAACTCCCAGGTTCCTGCCACGCTTGCAGCCCCCGGGAATACAAATAATGGCACAAGGTCAAAAAGGTGTAGCAGGGATTAGCCGTGCCTCAGCGAAACGTGAAACTGTATTTTCATACAGAAGTTCAGGCCTTGGCTCACTACAGCATTTGCAACCCTGCTCATCAAAGCACACTGACTCGAGGCCCCAGTTACTATGGTGATAAGCATGGAATAAATGTTTATATATAATTAGGTAAATTATCCCTTCAAGAAAGCAGTCGCCCTTCTCGCAGGCAGCTACTCATATTTTTAAAATTAAATAGATGTAAAAACAAATTTATTTTTTTAAGCTTAAGAATCACTACTATTCATCCACATAGTCATAGTTTAAATCTATAGCAAGAATTAAAAAAGAAAAATTAGTCAATGAGAAACCCATCTCTTATGAAAACTACAATGTAAATGCCCTACAAAATAAGCTAATGCTTGGTTTTAAACACTTTAAAGTTTTGCTTAATAAAGCCAGGAATGATTAATAAAACTATCTCCATGTTTAACAAAACCTAAAAAATACTTACTGAATGAAAAACTAATATACGAGTCCTTATCTTCCATGCAATCACTAAATTAAGTCAATCCTACTTGTCAAAATATAAGCAGTATTTTCTAACTCTAAGCTTACTGCAAAAGCAATATGCTGATATAAACAAGTTAATTTAGTCAAAATGCTTAGTCCACAAACTCATGAGTAGCTTACTTCCTTTTTCAAAAGACTATGAATCAGCAATTACTGTAGAACCATCTGCCACAAAGATGAATATTCTGCTCAGGGTTTTGGGGAACCCTTGGCCACAATATTTACATGTAACTTGGGGTGGCTTTTTTTTTAAATTAAGAAAACACAGTCCTAAAATGTGAGCACTAATCATATTACCTAGGATATAAAATGGCCTTGAGTTAAAGGAATACTAAGTTCAGAGCAGATAAGCTGATTCCCTAGGATCAATAACTATGAAAACTAACAACAGAGCTTAACCAAACACTGAGTTCTTCCCTGAAGAAAAACAATTAATTGACAAAATGCCAGCGGATGAGCTGTTTCTTCCTTCCCACCATGACACCATCTGTTGCCAGCTCTTGCCTATCCAAAGCACTACACTCCTCGCTCAGCCTGCCCCAGATCCAGCCCTGCTCTCAAGTGTGATAATGAAATCAAGCTTTATCCACCCAATGGGCACCAATGACTGACTGGGGGTTATGGATCGTGTTTTGGTGACAGTGGGCAACTAAAGAGGCTTCTAGTCCCAGTCACCTAATCCAGCTCTTTTCTTTGACTGAAATTTTTATTCATTTTCCAGTCTGCCAACATAACTACATGTGTATACTCTCCTCAGCCCTACTGCTTGATAAATTAACTTTAGAGAAACTTCAGCCACATGAAGTGTTTAGGAGAAGAGGGATCATATTTTAAGAATTGAGTTAAGAAGCAGACACATGTAGGTTCACACAAGCAGGTCATACATGGGAAATTTCCAGTAAGAAGGGCAGAACCAATGGTATATTTATTCCCTTTTCACGCAGCATGGCAGGAGCCAATGCACACAACTGCTATCTACCCACGCACTACAACCTACTGGTAAGGAATAGTGAGTTCCCAACCCTAATAAGCTCATAGAAAAACATTTAGTTATCCTTTACATGTAGGCTGTAAGTTCCTCCACGGCAAAGAGCTTCTTCAGTGCCCTGCACTTGTTGACACACAAAATACAAAGGGAAGATGTACAGCTGATGATGAAGAAGCAGAATGTAATTTTGACTTGCTCTAAGAATAGGCCAAATGCCTTCCTCCAGTTTGCATGCAAATTTATTACTGAAGACAATGCAGGTATTTGAGGGAAGAAACTCGGCTTAGAATCTGATTATCTCTTCAGGAACCATCCAAATTTTAAAATACCTTCTCAGACACCAAGGTTTACAGCTTTAGCATCTTCTATCAAGGGAGTTTCAAGTGATAAACAGTTACATATTTATATAAGTTATCTTTGTTTCAATTGAGTGTTTAGCTGCAGGAAGCAGTGTGTTATTGCAAAAGGCAGTAACTAGATAACTTAGTCAAACTAAATGTCCTCTTATCATTAAAAACATATGTTACTATTAATTCACAAAACATTCACTTACTTTTACAAGATAATCCATAGCAAGGAACCAGACATCCCCAAACACAGACACCAGAGCTATTGGTTGTGCTGAGAGCCAGATAAATTGACTATTAGGCAGCAAAGCAATTTCAAAGTGTTTTTTTTTTAATCAATACCTTTAATATTTTGAGTTGTTTCCAACTTTTATGGTACACAGTCTTAAAGATCCTGTTTTCATTTAAACATGAAACAGTAAAGACAGTAAAGAGTTTAGTTGAATTCCTTTACTAGAGCCACTGTCAATTTAGGCTGTAGCACAAAAAAAAATCAAAAAAGGAGCATAAATTAATTAATTTGAACAAATTAATTTTAAGATTTGTCTCGCTTTTAATACCTGAAATTTCATTAGTGAGCTGGTCTGTTTATTTCTTCCATGCAGATGCAAAAGTTTATCTAACACTGATGACATTGCATTTTGAAACTTTTATAAATCATTAAGAATCCTTTTGTTCTTTCCATTTTTCCTCTACAAAAAAGTATTCAGGCTGGACATGTCAAGCAAGGTTGAATTTACCATATTTTAATATCATGTACTTTTCAGTAAGTTAAATATGGATTATAGTAGGTATATAACAACATACATATAAATGCACTACGCCTTTGTATAAGAATTTCTGAATCCTCCACCTATTGCATTTCAAAGAGGGCCTGAAGTTGACACATCCACCTGAGGTACCTACTGTGTAAGGTCACACAGAAAATGAGTGACAAATCTGTTGTTAAAAATCCTCTATTTCAGCTCACTGGTGTAAACTGAGTATTAGCGGAGATGTTCCCAAAACGACATGGAGAAAAGCATGTGCACTAGGACACTTGTCTTACACATCAGGATTATCACTTATCAACCTCACCCATGCTTAAATAATGGATTTGTTCATAGTTGTAGCAAAAAATCACTGTGATCATGATCAAGATTTGGCATCCCAAGCTCCACAAGAAACTTAATACTCAAGCGCTTAGTGATCCCATCAACCAGAAGAGAAACAACAGGGTGCAAGCAAAACCTGGTGTAGATAACAATGTCTGGACCTGTTCTCTGGTCTTCATCACAACAGCTGCAGGGGAAAGCAATTCACTACAGCTGAGGAGACATTTGACCAAGGTGTGATTCCTGACCAGGACCGCACACCTGGGGACACTTACGGATGCTGCAGAGCCTGCACGTTAGCTCTAAGGGAGTGGGCAAGAGGGGCTGCCCACAGTGACAGCTTTTCACTGGTCTCCTCAGGGATGCAGCAGGCTTCCAGCTCAGCCTCACTGCCCGAGTGAAACCAGACTCACTCCCAGTGAAATTCCTGGGAAAGTGGGTTTATATCTGAACTGGAAGTTACCTACACAGTTATCCCAGTCCAAACTTTCTCAGAATATAAGTATCCCAAAACTGCCAGGAGAGGCCTCAAAGCTGGCTACTCATGAATGTAGACCTTGAGCAAATACTTAAACTGGCTACTATGATGCCAAGAACTGAGTACTTTAAGCTTTTTACATACATATTTTACAACATACATCTACACATGTATGCATTCAGTCGGGATGAACACCCACACGTTCAGAACAAGATCAACAACCATCATCACTAGCAAATTAACCCTTTGAGCAGTAAAATGTGTACTGTCTGGTACTAAAATACCAATAAACTAAAGGACTAGCACTGTGAGACTAGCTCCTCTTTAAGGATTATATGAACTAGATACATAATTGAACACTATAAAAAACAAGATATACTCGTAGAAGGGGAGTCCTGACTGCTTCAGTGATGGATGTTTTTTATCTTAATACCACAAGCTTGACTGGCTTTATACGTTCACTGCTCTTTTTTAGCACCTTCAGGGACCTTGATCATGTAGCAGCATTTCCTGTTTAAAAAGTCCATTTGCAGAGTCACTCAAATTTGCAGGAACTAGGAGGCTCTGAGAGCAACACAGCTCATATCTGAGGAAGTTTTTTGTTTTGTTTTTAAAACACTGCTTGCTCCACACAGCTATTTCAAAGGCTCTTACCTCCCAAGGTTTGCAACAGCTTTAGGGTATATCCAAAGGCTTTCGAGTGTTGAAAACCAGGTTATACTGAAAATTATTTCTCTGTAGAATTAATCTAAAATATGCTCTATTTATTGCACTCAGAACAGCAGTGCTTAAAAAAAAGCTAACAGCCCACACAAGAAGGGCTGCAGGTTGCTCAACATTAAATGCAGAACTTCATTTACATGTGTGAGAAAAAGTGGAGTTCTTCATACACGCCAGAGAAATCCTCTCACTGTACCAGATGTGGGCATATCTGGTGTGCTACCCATATAGACTGACCTGGTCAGGAGAGGCAGATTGGGTTCCACCACCAAGAGGATTACAGATTACTCCTTCACTCTAACAGCATCCCTTCTCTCTTCCCTGACCTTAAGCTAAATCCAGCGCTAACTGCTCCTGCACTTGACCAGCAAAGGGCTGGATTTGTATTCCCTGGTATTTAGGCATTAATTAGTCCCTTCCATCCCAGAGTACGATTGCAGGATGCAGACACAGAATGAAAGCTTTCAGCTGCTTGCTCCTGAGGTCTTGGATTAAGTGCTGCTAGAGCTGGAGAGGTCATATCCAGCAGCACAAGGGAGTATTGATAACCTGTGTTTATTCTTTGCTGTGTATGTCAGAATCAGGAAGCAGCATGTTGCCTCACTGTGCCACGATGGTGTTGCTCAGAATGGTTTCCATTTGCGAGAGGGATGTAACATAAACATTTCCCAGACACATCCTACACTTTTAGCTCTGGGGAGGTAGCAAAACACTCCTGTGAGCACAAGTCACGCAGAAAACTGCAAATTACGTTGACCAAAAAGCCACTAGAGTGTTGTTTCTTCTAGTCCAAAATAGGTGTGAGCTATAACAGGAAAAAGACACTGACTGCAATTTCACTGAGAAGATTTGTCAGGAGAGCAGCAGGGCCTCTTCTACAGGCTGCATTTACCCTGGGAATACTGCGCGCCAGCGGGTCCAGCAGAACTGGATACATCCCAGTAAATGCTTCCAGTTCTAACCCATGGAGTCATAGCATTAATAACGTGCTTATTACAACATTCAACAAGTTCCCATTTTTTTTTTTTTTTTAATACTGAGATTTACATGCAGTACAAAGGTCTCGTGGCATTGTGAGGTTCAAGTGCATACCTTACTTTCCTGGGCATTAAGCCTCCTCTGTAAATTTACCAGCTGTTCCTAAATCTGCAGAAGGGGTCATATGACAGCTTCTACTGAATAAGAAAAGACAAAGCTGAAGTTCCTTAAAAGATAATACTTGTTTTTTCAACACAGTCTCACCTCATTAGTACTATCCTGATAACTAATAATCTGCACTATTTTTTTTCTGACACTGTTCTTTTAAGCCTCTTTTTGGTTATTTATGCATAAACACATGATCCAAAGTAACAAAATGTTCTGCTGCATTCCCCACCAGCTGAAAAGCATTAGAATCATTACTGGTCTTATTGTTCCTGCCACAGACAAGGCTTACAGAAGTGGCTTTTTGAAACTAGATTTCACATTGAGGACAGCTCAGAGTATCTCTTGTTGTATAATACATACTGCATAAACTAGGGACAGTACATTTAAGGATATTATCAGCCAGTGGAAAATTGTGTGGGCTTCAGCAAAATTCCAGCAGTGGTACTTTACAGGAAAATGTGAAATTGTTTTCAGCGTGCAAGGCTGGCAAAATAAAATGCACAATTTTCAGAGAACAGTATTCTTCCCCACTGACAGAGGAAAGAAAAATAGCACTGTATGACTAAGACGCCCAAAATTTCATGGTATTTACTTAAGAATCTCACTGTCATTATGTATACATTTTGTCTGCAGAGAGACAGAATCGAAGGGAATTCTGATGTGAAAATAAGAGAAAATGTCTTTATTCTGACTTTTGAAATCTCTGGAAACACTGCAGAAAGGAAAAGGAAAGAATTTCTATGTTTTTCTTGTGAGAGAGTTCAGGAACAGCCTGATGGATCAGAAGCTGATATTAAATCTACTGAAGTTATAAATCAAATCCACACCAGAAACTTGATGGTGCTTTACCCAGTAAGTAGGAGGCAGAAGCACCATGACTTAACGCTGTACCAGGGTAGCACGCTGCACACATCCCTGGCAAATGCCCCTTTTAATTAGACAGTCTTCTGCGAGATGAAGGCCCAAAGACTTAAATCACTCAAAATCTTCAGATTAACAGAGATTAACAGCAGGTCCAGCCAATTTTTAATTCCTGTAACAGATTCTTTCACTTCACTGCAAAGCAAGAGCTCCCAGTAGCTTCAGCGACACACACACTGCAAAAACATTGCAGTCTGTTACCTGCGGTCTATTACCTACCTCGAAGGAGGAAGGGGATGCCAGGAAGCCAAACCTATTTACAATTCCTTGGGTAACCATACTATGTTACAAGGGCAAAGAGCAAGCATAAAGTCTAAATGCTTGGGGTTCAGTGTCGTTGTTAGACACACAAACACACACGTACTTGGTATGGTGAGAAGGCATGAACTGTTTGTTACAAAAATCTGACTCCACTTTTATAGTATTTTTACAAAGGCCAGGGACTGGGGGAGAAGGTTGACACCTCTCCCCATCCCACTGGTCAGGACAACTGTCCATCAGCTGCCCAGATCTCTAAAACAAGGAATGTAAACTATCTTGAATTAACAAAAACATTGCTTCTATTTATAACACCCGTGTGTGAGAAACAACCTAAGAACTATGAACTGTGAGACACACAGAAAGCTGAAAAATCAGGGCAACATTTCAGGACCTGAACCTGCTTTATGTGATCAAAACACAGAATCCCCATCCAGCAGCCTGGGTGCAATTTCACTTCTACTGAAACTTCCATGCACCACTAAAGACCTGAGGTGATTTTTTTGTTGCAGGTGCCATACCTGAATATTACCATGGTAAGAAAAATGCAGTATACGATGTTGATCCAAACTCCAGCGGACAGGCATGGCTGATAGGCTGCTTTGCACCTTGAGAAAAGAATATAATTTTCTGAATTCCCTGGGAAAGAAAAAAAAAATCCCATCCTGTGGCCAACATATCTTCTTGGCAGATGGGGTTATACTCCCTGAGTGCAAAACACACAGTCCTCAGTCTGCACTCCCAAGAGTCTCTGCATGGAATGGCAGTCCTGAGGAAAGAATTCCATAAACAAGTGACTCCCTTAGCGTGGCCTCACTGCCTCAGCTGAAGGGCTAGGAACATTTACATTAATACATGTCATCATGCTGCATCATGCTTTCCTAGAAAGCTCTAACATGCTACTTAATTTTTCATACTGCTGACTGCACTGCAAATGAAAAGATTGCGTGAGCACAGAGATCATGGCAGTAAAAGCTGTAGAATAAATGCACAACTAAGCTAGGTGCAATTTAACGTATCACACCACAGACAGCATTTGTTAATGCCATTGTTTTTGTCCTCCATGACAACAAAAAGAGGTAGATAGACACAGAACCTTGCACTAATTAACTCCCCACAACACATACTGTTATGGTACTCCACAGGAAAACATCTATGCTGATTAGTTTTGAAATAGGTTACTAACTGGTATTCAAAATCTGTCCCCAGCTCAAACTGCTAGAGGATCAGCAACAAAGCAGTTTCTTTCTTTTCTCTCTGCTACAAGAAAGACAACAAATAAAGGCCTTTTGTTGTTTTGCCATTAAACCATTGGTCTACTTTACTGCCCGAGTCATCGAACGTGCACTGGCCCAAACCTGAACCAGTCAGCCAATACATGACCAGTGATAAAACAGTAATTCAAGGGATTGTTTCTACAATAGTAGAGTTACATACATTAATAGCTCATTAACAGCATGTGCAGGCCAGTCTCTACAGCTTTAACCACTTATTCCAGGAAGATAAGAACTTCACAAGTCAGATTGATACACGTATATCTCTAGCAGAATTAAACAAAAATAAATAAGATTTTGCAAAGGTTGTAAAGAAGCACAAAAGTGAAAAAAAAAAATCAAACATTACTCCAACACTTACTTCCATTTGTTGCAAGGTCTTTGAGCAGTCAGCCCATAACAGCTCCCCAGAACAAATGTTTTCAGAAAAAAGGCAGCTAATTATGCCAACCCCAGCTACAGCTGCATGCCATCAGGAATTCTTAAAAACTGCTAGGCAAACAAGATCACTGCATGAAAGTATTACGCTAACAGCAGAGGAAACTCCAGAAAAATGCAACCTTTTAGTCGCAATCTTTCTTGCAAATTGTTTCCATATTGTTCTGCAGAGATTTATCTGGTAACGTGATTATTATAGGCACAGGAACAAAGACAAAGGAAGCATTTTTTTATCCCCAGTTCACCCTAGCCAGAACTGGCAGTAAGTTTAGGAATCCAGAAGGCCATTCTTCATAATGCAGTTAAGAAAAAATCAAAAAGTTTCTTGTAATGATTTTCAGTTCATGCCTTCAAGTCCTTGGGGGCTGTTAATGACAAACAAGAGCTGAAAAGAAATAATCCTACAGTCACGTCATTGTTTCACAGCTCCTTGGGCAGCAAGATCCACAGATCAGAAGCATTAACAAACACTGTTTCAAGGAATGCACATGTGCAAGAGACAACACATCTGCACCTCTTCTAGCAATTTGAAATCCAGCATCCCACAATGACACAAAATAAACCAATGGGTAACTAAAACTCACCCCATTACCTATAGCTTCATAAGGCTCTTGTGCCCCACAGCATTCTTTTGGTCTTTCATTAGATCACATTTTTTCAGCTGTGCCTTACTGGATCTGAAAAGTATCATCTCCCTTTCCTCCCAAGCCTTGGCACTTTATACACGCTCACACAAATATGTGAGAAAATAAGGACAGGTTCCCTTCGATTTCTTTCAAGTGAAAAGACAGATGTAGGAGTAAGAGAGATACAATGAGAGGCACATTATCCTTCCAACTATTTGTCAGTTCTAGTCAGTATTGTATCTTTAGATTTGCTTGTTATTCTTTTATTGAAATGATGAATCAATATGGTGCATTGGTTTTACAGACATTAAGAGTTCAGGACCTGCACTCACAGGGCAATTCAGACATGCTGAGAAAGGACAGTTTTCCCTTCTATCTGAAAAGGCTTCCTCTTTTGCTGATAAAGTACAGCCTCCCTTGCCCACTGTAACTGAAAGCACTTTCTCTCAAAACCATTTCATAAAAGGTTGCTTCCCTTTCTTCCTTTTACAGAGTTACAGAAGAATAAGAGTTTATTGATTTTTATAAAACACTACTACATCCAAACACACAGACGTGCTTAAAAATAGTGTATTTTCAAGCTTCATTGCACTGTCCCAAGCGTTTACCTGCCTTGCTGGGAAAAGCTGCTTACAGGCTGTCAAGGGTCAGGACAGAAGATTATTTAATTAGGTGACAGCCCTAACCCTGGGTTAACGGAGAGGGTAATGCTGAATTGCATCCAGCAAGGTTTGTGAGTCAGGAATGTTTATATGAAGACTAGCACAGGGCAAGACAAAGAAGGATATGCTCAGGACATCAAAGACACGCTGTATTTAAAAAAAACCCTCAAAACTTTGAGCCAGTTAAGGCATCACTTTCCAAGAAACATGCTACAAAATGAGACACATAAGCAGCAGCAAGGAAACTGCTCTCCAGGCATTAGGTCAAGCACCATGCAAGCCACATCGTAAGAGTCAATAACACTGAAGATCCCAAACAGGCACAGAGTTTACATATTTACTTACAGAGTTTACATATTTACTTATCTGCAGCTTAATCAGTTTCCATTTACACGGAGACAGATGGTTTTTTAGGGTGAGGGCGGTAAAACACTGGAGTAGGTGGCCCAGAGCAGGGGTGGAAAGGAATATTCAAGGTCGGATTGGATCAGGCCCTGAAAAACCTGGTCTAGTTGAAGATGTCCCTGCTGATGGTGGACACAGGTTGGCCCCATGGCTCGACTAAGAGGCCCTTAAAGGTCCCTTCCAATCCCAATGATTCCATGATGCTGTGATCCTAGTTTGAATGGGTGCGATTATGCTGCACAGGAGCTTTAGTAACAGCAGAAAATGACAAAGCAATGCCTGAAACATACTCTAAAAAAAAGGAAAAATCACATATCAATATTTGCAAAAATATTAGTCACAAAAACAGGCAACAATGCAAAGTGTTAAATGCAAGTCATGGTTTTCTGCAGACTCTTACCTACACACTAACAAACACCATCTTTCATTCTTAACTTCTTTTAGAAGTTAGATATAGAAGAAAATCAACTTGGAAACATTCTAACAAAAGAAAAAGGAATTTAAAGTGCACTAGTCCTTCTTTGTACTGCATTTAGAGGTTCAAAACTAATAGCAGTGACATAACTGCATTACAAGATGAAAATGTATTTTCCTAAGTTCTTGGCTCTGTCTACTTGGAATTCAAAAAGGTAACAAATGAGGTACTACATTCCTCATTTCTGTTTCTTTTAATCTCATTACATTATTCAGTAGAAATTGTAGCCTTCTTCAATTTAATTTAGCTGATTTTACTCCAGATTTACATCTGCTAGATACAGCTGCGATGACAGAGCTGCAAGTAGCAAGACTGTTTTACATCAGAATTCCTCTTTCTTGTGGAGATCTCAAGTTATTATTATTTAGCTAGAGGCCAGTCAGTTTTTATGCTAGCTTGCAGTGAAATCTAGGAATATTTTATTCCTAGACATCCTATCAATTAGGTTTTGGTTTTTTTTTGGTTTTTTTTTTTTTTCCTCAAAAGAAGAGACATCCTAACCATCTGTAGCTGTTAATAAAAACAGGCAGAAAATTCCTTCCCTGGAGCAGACCATTTTCTGATGTATAACCCCACTGTGACCAGGCCTAGGTTCTTACCAGCCTGTTTTGCTGATTTGTAATTAACTCAAATCTCACACTTATGTTTCAGTGCTTGTTTTGTTTTCTTCTGGGGCAAATTACCACCATTCAGTTTCACTCATCACCACCACCTTCTCTTAGTTACTTTTGCCAGACTTTTCCGTGCAATCTCCTTGACGCCCTCTTGGTTTTCCTGCTGAAGCTTCCCCCTTGCTGCACATCACTTTGGGAACAGAACACTTGTCAGTCATCAACAGTTTCTAAGAACTGCACATTTATTGTTCTGCTTGGCCTCAGTCTTCCAGAACAGAAAAACTTTTGGTCTATTCTTGAACTCTACAGTCACCTTTCATTTATGTAGGTCCCCCGAGCAGACTTCTCTAGGGGAGATTCCCATTCCTCCGAGCAGTTGTGCATTTAATTTCAAGATTCCAGGTTTCTCCATGCACTCTAAAGGTAACCTTTGCTAATCTTAGATCAGCTCAGACTCCCACTAATAGGGCAAGAGTGACGAGGCAGTTCCTCTTCCAGAAGGAGCCGAAGGGAGAGGATATTACCATTTTAGACTGGAAAGCTCATGCTCTCAGCTGTGGTCCTAAAAAAAATAACCTGGTTTTAAAGCATTAATTCAGTCTTCCCCGGTGAATTAGCTCACCATTCACCTTGAACTTGTCAGAATTAATTTCCATTTCCCTGGCAAAGTGTCTAGCTATTGTGAGCCAAGTAACAAACGCCTGAAAAACAAAAACATCATTAGTACTGGGTACGAGTCTTCTCTTTTGGCAGCATTAACACAGCAACACGTAATTATTATTTTCACATCACCACCTAATTTGTTACAGTGTTATGGGTGCTCCAAAATAAACCCATTTAGCAGAGAGAGGACAGAAAGGCAAAAACACCAAAGGAAATGTGGAATCACACCCTCTTTATTAACTATTTTATTTTACCCTTTACAGAGGCTTTTAAAGGTGTCATCTGGCCTACTTAAAACTTCACAATATATGGAGATCACTCCCTGAGGGTCAGCCTTACTTATGCAAGCAGTTGCATTGCCCTAAATCTTGCCTCAGAGAGGTTACTGAGCCTACATCTTTCATCTGAGTTTGCACTCAGCTCAGTAATTTTGTGTTGTAGACTATGCAGGGTACAAGGCTGGCATGAAACAACAGAGATGCATGCGTACACTTTCAAGGATTATCTCATCACTGCAAAAAATCCTTTAGTTTTGTATCATTAATTATTAACAGCACTGAAACACCACACTCTAAAAATCTGTTAAATATGAGGGTTGGACTAGATCATCTCCAGAGGTCCTTTCCAACACTAAATACTCCGTGATTCTTCACTGAGCAGCTTCAAGCCTGGATAGCTTCGTGCAATACAACATTAAAAACCTCAGGAAAATAAAAGCCAGAACACAGGGAGAGCAGCCACCTCTCACAGGCACCCTTCCAAATGCCTCCTTGCACAGAGCTTTCTCCCGGCATGGATTTTTATTTTTTTTTTCCCCCTTCTGCAGAACACAGAAGTCACACGAGGAAGCTCAAAGCAGCAAGGGCTCCAGGAGCACAGCTTATAAAAATACATACATACACACACATATTTATATACATCTATATAATAATTATGTATATAAGGATATATTTACAGGTTATAGCAGAGGAAGACCTGCCTACGCAGAGGATGTTTGGGAGAACAAGGACAAGCAGCAGCTCTGTCAGTTTTCCTGAAGGAACCTTTCCATGGGCAGAAGCCTGAAGGAGCAAAGATAACAATTGTTAGCACCAGTACCTGTAGTAGCAATAAACCTTGGCTTTATTAAGGTACTTTTATATTATGTCTGCTGCACAGGTCAGGAAATCCACATCCTTGGAGTCCTTTTCAAGACTTTTCGAGCCATTCACTGCAGCCACACATTCACAGCACTGGAAACGGTCACACATTCATCTGTCAAATCATACAACAGGGGAAAAAAAGAAGTATGTCATTACCCTGAACCAGTCTTGGTTGAGTAGCAAAAACAAACAAAAAAACAACAGTTGTGTTTTGTAATTAACATTCAATACTAAAAGGGACCTTCTGGCAGCCCCAAAAATCACCTTTTCCCCACGTGCTTATGAGAAGTGGCTGAGGGACCTGTTTGGTCCCTTCCAATCCCAATGATTCCATGATGCTGTGATCCTAGTTTGAATGGGTGCGATTATGCTGCACAGGAGCTTTAGTAACAGCAGAAAAAGACAAAGCAATGTCTGAAACTTACTCTAAAAAAAAATCCTATATCAATATTTGCAAAAATATTAGTCAGAAATGCAGGTAACATAACGCAAAGTGTTAAATGCAAGTCATGGTTTTCTACAGTCTCTTACCTACACACTAACAAATACCATCTTTCATTCTTAACTTCTTTTAGAAGTTAGATATAGAAGAAAATCAACTTGGAAACATTCTAACAAAAGAAAAAGGAATTTAAAGTGCACTAGTCCTTCTTTGTACTGCATTTAGAGGTTCAAAACTTATAGCAGTGACATAACTGCATTACAAGATGAAAATTGTATTTCCTAAGTTCTTGGCTCTGTCTACTTGGAACTGAAAAAGGTAACAAATGAGGTACTACATTCCTCATTTCTGTTTCTTTTAATCTCATTACATTATTCAGTAGAAATTGTAGCCTTCTTCAATTTAATTTAGCTGATTTTACTCCAGATTTACATCTGCTAGATACAGCTGCGATGACAGAGCTGCAAGTAGCAAGACTGTTTTACATCAGAATTCCTCTTTCTTGTGGAGATCTCAAGTTATTATTATTTGGCAAGAGGCTCAGGGGGACCTCATGGCTCTCTCCAACTGAGTCCAGCCTGTGAAAAATGAATATGATATGATTGGCTTTTCACAAATATTAAAATAAATACTATCTGTGTTAAGTTTGAAAGTAATGTTGTATTAATATTTTTAGCAATGTTGTATTAATCAGTGTAATTTAGGCTATAGTAGAATGTTAAATAGAAGCTATGTGATACTTTTTTTCTAACCAGCACAAAGTGTGAATGATTCCTTGCGCAGAGATAACAATTTACTACTTCCTTATCAAGCAAAAACAAACACCATGACACCTTCTTCCAGACTTGGTAGAGTCAAAAAGAAGTTAACAAAAACCAGATAAAAACTCAAGTTAGCAAAAAACTCATGTATCACATATGAATATGCAACAGGCAACTACTTTTAAGGGCCATCCTTTGTCTTCAAGTGTGTGTGCCTAGCTCGTTAGAATTTAGGACACCCAGACGTCTGTATTTTTGTTTTGTTTTTATTGTCTTTTTATTATCCTAACTCTGATTGCCCAAAATCTCTATTGTTTCATCTTTATTTTTGGTTCTAGAATTATTTTATTAAACTCGTAAAATTTTTTTTAACAGGAAAAAAATGTTAAAATCAGCGTTTTCCACAGGCCTCTTCTACCCTGCCCGCAGTGAGAGGAGCTGAGAAAACAGCCTCCAGCTGTTCGGGAAGATTGGGATTACATGGCAGAAAAAAAGGATTTTTTAACTGGCATAGTGGCCATACATTGGAACGGGCTGCTGAGGGAGCTGGCGGAGCCACCAACCCTGGGGGTGTTTAATAGACGCCTGGGCGATGTAGTTCAGTGATTCAGGACTTTAAGAGATTTCGGGGTTAGGGTTGCAGTGGCCATGCCGGCTTGCATGTTGAATTGCGAGTTACAACCAGCCGCGGTTGGACTCAACGATCTCATAAAAGATCTCATAAAAGATCTCATAAAAGATCTCATAGCAATCTCCCCCTCACAGCCCAACAGCCACCGCGCCGCCATTTTGCGCTCTCCCGCCTCCCCGCCCCGCCCCGCCGATGACGTCACGAGCGGGCCCCGCCC